>JADLZL010005141.1:0-117584 GCA_015844335.1 Chrysopogon serrulatus
GCCGCTGTGGCACGAGTCGGAGACCATGGTGAAGGTGGCGCCCCGCGGCACGAGGTCCACCAGCTCCCGGAAGTCCACGTCTGTGATGAGGTTGTGGTCGCAGGGCACGATGGCCTCGTCGTCGCGGCCACCGTGGCCGCCGTCGACGGGCGGGACGAGCGTGCCGTGCCGTGGCCGCTGAAGTGGAAGAACAGCACGTCCCCGGGCGCCGCGCGCGCCACCATTTCGGCCAGCGTGCGCTTGATGGCGGCGCCGGTCGGGAGCACACTGATGTCGCCGTTCTCGTGATCGTCGTCGTCGGTGAGCACGGTGACGTCGCCCGGCGCGAAGCCGAAGCGGTCGAGGAGGACGGCGCGCATGGCGTGGACGTCGTTGATGCAGCCCTGCAGCTCGTTCTCCGTCCCGGCGTAGTTGCACCCCACCAGGGTGGCCAGCATCTTCTTCTTCCCCGCGTCCATTGCTGTGTGCTGCTGCACTGTCTTCTTCTAGCTCTAGCTTACCTCTAGTGCGTGCGTGCGTGCGTGAGATGAGATGTCGAGCTCTGCCCTGGCTGCCTCCGTTATAAAGAGGCTTCGTGATCACCTGTGTGTTCATTGAATGCGCGCGTTGTCATCGTTCATTTGTTGCTTGCCTAGCTTGTGGATGCAAGCTAACAAGGACACATTTGGTTTTGGACCTTGGACTTTGCTGCTCGGCTTGCTACTTGCATGTATTTTTGCAGTCAGATGGATGAACCATCACGCACAAATTCATCCTAACGAGGCAAAGACGTACGTAGCTAGCTAGGTGTGTATATATATGCATGATGAAAAGGTTAGGCGGAGTCCCGGAGAACGAAAGATCGTCGATTTGATAAAGACGACAGCTCGTGGTACCAAGAATGTATGTAGAATGCAACCTAGATCGTCCATTCATCCTAGCTGAGAGACGTCAGCAATGCAATTTGGTCGTCAACGACAACAATCCTTTGAACCCGGAAACCGGGAGCTTGCGTGCAAGAAATGAATGTGAAAGCTATACGGCCACAGATGGGCCAAGCACTGAACAATAATCACAAAATTTTTAGTAACTCAGCAAGTATTGGAAAACCTATATGTTCAGTAAGCCGCTTTTTTTAAAAACAAAAGTACAAAGCCCTTCGTTGTACAGTATTGTCACAATTTTTTAGAGCTCATCATGGTGTCCGACTCAAATGATATCAAAGCTTCTAAAATTCTGAGAAAAATTTTAGACATCTACTAGAACATGATAAACCCAAATAAAATATTTAGAGTTCATGGAAACATCTCTAGAAGCTTCCAGACTATTTTGCTCTAGAAAAATCAAAAAATTCTCAAAATATTTTAACCGATATTCAAATGCATTTTGAAAACTTTCCACAACAACAACACAAGACCAACATGAATTAGTTCAACATTAAATGTCGGTTGCATTCATGCTGATTCCATCTTTTGGATTTGTTTCTATATTTTTGTAGTTTCCTTTATCATTTTTCCAGAGGTAATATATTTTTTAGAAGATTCTAAAGATATTTTAATGAGCTCTAGATAATTATTGGGACTTATATATCTCTATGCTTGTTCTTGAAATTTTTAGAAGCCTAGCTGTATTTTTTGTAATTTAAAAAACTAACCATGTATTTTCTAATTTTTTTTAATTAAAGAAGGATGAGTTGAAAACTACTTCTAAGTGAGGTATTTAGGTAATTTAACTGGTTTTGAGAGTTGAAAGAGATAAGACGTCAAATTTTAGAGTTGGTTTTGAGAGTCGAAAGAGATAAGACGTCAAATTTTAGAGTTCGAGAAGAAAAATCAGACAACGTCAATAGTTCACGAGGTAAAAGGAACCTTTTCTGTGACACATTTTGGCTACAAATATTTGGTCTTATGGGTTTATTATGTTTTGTACAACTTGTGGGCTTATTTATGTTTACGCAGTGGTAGCATCGTGCAACCTAGCCCATGTAAAGCTTCATTCGGTGGCTTTATATGCCCGGCCCGTTAGAAAATGAATGTGCTTATAAGTTAGTTGGCCAATTACATAACTACCCTTGTTTTGAATTCTAATTGCACGTTTGCCCTTATTTTTTTAACTTTGCAGATTTGCGCTTGTTTTTTAAATCCGAAACTTTCACTTGCCCCTATTCCGTAAAGGCAAGGTAACGGTGTTAAATGAAGGTTGAAAAGACAGAAATGCCCTTGACATAAATGCCACAGCAATCAATAGGATTTTTATGTACAGATTTATTATGTATTTATTTTGGATAAATGACAAATGACCTATGTAGCTGTTAGTTCCCCTTGGCACGGAGGCGCGCTTCTCCCGGACCAACACCTACAGGCCACAGCACCGGCCGTGTCGAAGAACGTCTTGGACGGGTACAGGTGCCCGCGGTCGATCCTCCGCTACCTGCGGTATTCGCCGGCCCGTCCTCATCCGACGTGAACTGTCCGTCTCGTCCTCGTACGTCCCGACCGTGTAGTAGTCATCCAGCGTGTCCGGCATGCTCACCTCGCCGCTTCGCCGTCGTGTCGAGTGCCTCAGCGCCTTGCTCACCCGCGGGGGAACAGGTCGGGGCACTTTCGGGCATCACGGTGGTGTCTGCGGCGGCGTGCAGTGGTGCGGCGTGCCGCTCCCAGGAAGCGTGCTGTAGTACGCGAGCATTGGCGCCCATCGGCCACCGTGGAGATGGCGAGCGGCGCGGCCCGTCCCAGTCGCGGCGGCCCGGCTGCGGCGCGCGGCGCCCGCTTCGCCCGACGCGGCGCCCGGCAGCGCCGCTTCGCCCGGCAGCGCCGCTCGCCCGCCCGCGATGCCCGCCCGCCCCAGCGCCGCCCTGGCGCGGCGCCCCGCGCCCAGCGTAGGAAGCCGCCCGGGCCCAGCGGCCCGCCACTCAGGGAACCCGCGAAGCCGCCTGCCGCCTCGCCCGAAGCCGCTGCCGTCGCGCTACTCGCCCTCCGCATCTCAGCACGCCAACCGGCCTCCACCGGTGCTCGCGGGGAGCACCGCCGCCTGCTCGCTCGTTTTCGAGTCAGAGGAACGCCCGAACGGGGGTGATGGGGAGCCTGTGCTGTGTGTTTGTATAAGGGGCATCTTAGTCCTTTTTTTCCTTTTTCTTTTTTCCAAAGATATTTTTTGGGCCTATATTTTTCAGCACCTCACGGAGTTTAGAATCAGCGGCAGATGGCAGCTTCAGATTTGAAAAATAAGGGCAAGTATGCAAAGTTAAAAAAGCAGGGGTAAACATACAATTAGAGAGTTGAAAATAAGGGCAGTGATGCAATTGTCTTATGACTTCTGATGCCCTCAGTGTTCAGTACTTGTGCTAATGTTAATTCATTTTTTTTTTGACAACAACTAATGTTAATTCATTGAACACAACATCGTGTTGTAGTGTTGAAATTAATTCAGAGGCCGGGCAGTCCGTGTCCCGGGTGGCGACAGTGGTGATTGAAGAAGGGAATGAGGCTCACCGCCGGTTATAGGAGTTTAGCTGCATTGCTCGCGTTGTTGTCAGGGGTGCACTCTAGTGCTACAACCGCCACGCAAATAGGGGTCGTATAGTATATGTTTCATGTTTGGGCTGGCTAGGGAAGTGATGGCTCGGTTTGCATCCTGCAAACGCCAACCACCACATCTCTGCCGGTCTGTATGGTGACAATTCTTTTCTTTTTAATAAAATATGGATACGAACCCGATCGTGAAAAAAAAAATTAAAACAGAAACAATGAAGATGATACTTGCAGATGATGCATCCATAAATACAGTTTGGGCCTACAAAGGCACCAAATTCAGATGAAATCTATCTAAGACATACGAAATCATACAAGGCGTTCAAATTCTAACACAATAACCACACTTGCTTCGGTAGCTGAAGAAAACAGTGGCCTGAAATGAGTCCTTAGCCCATCCACGATAGAGTCGTTCGTGCAGTGCAGCTAAGCAACAGGAACCAAGAACGCTGTTGGCATGGGAAGGATGCTGGGTTTGGGCGTGGCGACGACGAAGCCTGGTCCTGCGTACATGTCCCGTGGCTTCCACAGTATCTCCTCCTCCTCCTCCTCCTCTGTGTCGACGTCGTTGCTGCCAGTACTGCTGCCCTCGCCATCGTCGTCGGGCAGCTCGGCCTGCGGCGGGCAGCGCTTCTTGTGCACGTCCCAGCGCTCGGCGGACGACGCGCGGCTGCTGCTTACGAGGGAAAACGTGGCTGACGACATCGATGACGAAGCTGGGATCGCCGCCGCCTTCTTGTGCGCGTCCCACCTCTCCACGGAGTCAGCCCGGCCAGGCTTGTGCGCGTCCCACCTCTCGTCGCGATCGGCACGGCTGGGCTTGGCAGTGGCGGCGGGAGGCTTTGGGAGGATGGCGGCGAGGCATGGCGTGGGGAGCAGCGGCGGCAGCATCTTCCACTTGGGCGGGGTCGGGAGCAGCGCTGGGAGAGCCGCGTGTGCCACCTTGAGGTGCACGCGAGCAACAGGGATCGCCATTGGTCGAACCTCGAAGACGCACGGACACGCGACGCGAGGGCAGGCGCAGCAGAAACGCCGCCAAGTCAAGTAAGCCGATCGATCTTGGAGATGGAGCAGAGAGGCCACGGTGGATGAGATGATTCACGGTACCATGCGGCAGCAGAAATATATAGGCCCCCCAATCCATCAGGGAAGCCTGGCTCGCGCACGAGGGTGAATCGTAGTCGGTGTCCGAATTCTGTCATCGCCGAGCTGCGTCTGCGTGGGTGCCACGCTATTCTCACCTCACCTAGTCGGATACTTGATTTAGCGAGTTCGTGAAGATGCTGTATGTGTTGTGAGGAGGTTGTTGGCCGCTGCCAAATTTTTTTTGTCCAACAGATTTGGGGAAAGCCCGCAAGATCCAGCAGAGAAACAGAAACGATCGGGCACTCCGGGATTCGTTGCCCTGCGCAGTCGGATACAGTGATATGGCCGGCGACCTGTTCGATGTCGATCTGCATCCGACAGCGGATCAGTGATATTCATGGCATGCGGATCGCGCGGAGAGCTGCTGCTAGTGCTACGGCGTGTCTCCCTCCCCTTCACATGGGATCTATGGCGATATCCGTTGCGCGCGTGCACCTTGCAATGGCGAACGCGCAGCTCTTCCCGGGCTGCTCAGCTCAGCAGCCCGCCCAACTGCACGATGACCCCGCAGCTGCTCCCGGCGCCGCCGTGCGCCTTGCCGACGCTGTCGAGAGGAGGGACGCGCGCACGATCAAATCAAACCAGCAGGTGGCAGCGGCAGCCGGCAGGCAGTTGGTGGTGTGGATGAACAAGCAAGTTGGAGTCCTGCAGACCTGCACAAGGAATGGCCTCCGATCCTCCGCTGGCCACAGTTGTCTGGAAGCTGATGCCACAGTTCTCTTGTCGCGGATGGAGCACAGCGTCGAACGCTTTCGGTTACTGGTAAAACTTCAGAGTGGCGTCCGCGGCTGGAGTAACCGTGCGCAACCAGCAGCGCCGCGGCCGAATCGAAGAGATGGTGCGTGGCGCCCACGCAGAACACGTCGCTGGATGAATTCAGGTGACTCCGATCGGACTCACCGGATCTTACAACCGACTCATCCGGCGTCCATGAGGGCTACGCCGGTGGGGCCTATATATGTATATCTGCTGGTGGCGGTGGCGGTGCCACCGGCGATCATCTCATCAATCGACGCCCTCTCCGCTTCGTCTCCTATGCTCGTTTGACCGAGGCTCTTCTCGATCGTGTGCGTCTCCGTACGTCGTCTTCGATCCATGGCGATTCCCGTCGCGCGCGTGCACCTCTCGCCGTGGCACACGCGGCTCTCCTGGCGCTGCTCCCGACCCCCGCCCAGGTGGAAGATGCTGCCGCTGCTCCCGACGCCATGTGTCGCCGCCATCCTCTCAAAGCCTCCCGCCGCCTCTGCCTCTGCCAAGCCCGGCCGCGCCGGCGCCGACAAGAGGTGGGACGCGCGCAAGACCAGCACTAAATGGCCAGCTTCGTCAAGCCCTCGTTCTGCTTCCAGCGGCAGCATCATCAGGAGCAGCCGTGGACCAGGATCCGCCCGCAAGAGCGAGACATCGCCGCCGCTCAAGCCCAGCTGGGCTGACACCGCAGAGCGATGGGATGCGCACAAGAAGAAGAAGACAGCGGTCCCAACTTCGTCGTCCACGTCGTCTGGCACGTCTTCCCTCGTACGCAGCGTGTCGTCCGCTGAGCGTTGGGACGTGCACTAGAAGGGTCGCCTGCCGCTGGCCGAGCCGCTCGACGATGGCGAGAGCAGCAGTACGGGCAGCAACGACATTGACACGGAGGAGGAGATACTATGGAAGCCACGAGCGATGTACGCAGGACCGGGCTTCGCCGCCGCCGTGCCAGAACCCAGCATGCTTCCTATGCCACAGCGTTCTTGGTCCCCGTTGCTTAGCTGCACTGCACGAACGACTCTATCGTCGATGGGCTAAGGACTCGTTTCAGGCCACTGGTTTCTTCAGCTACCGAAGCAGGTGTGATTATTGTGTTACAAGACCCGGGGGGGTGGGGGGGTGGGTGTGCGGTGACGGACACACAGTGATCACAAATTATAAGCACATATTTTCCAACCGGACTGGGCTTATAAAGCAACGGAAACAGGCTATACATGGGCTAACATAAATAAGCCCATAATAAGCTGTACACAATGTAAACCCATAATAAGACCAAATATTCCTAGCAAAATGTCACAGGAAAAAGGTTCCTTTTATCTCCCTATAAACTATTGTCATGGTCTATTTTTTTTGTTAAACTCTTAACTACTCCCTCTGTTCTTAATTCTAAGACATTTAACTTTTTTTACCTTAAGTTTGACCACTCTTATTCATAATTTTGTGCAAAATGCCATTTATTTTGTTGTGACTTACTTTATTAAGGTTCTTTAAGAATTACTTAAATTTGACAATGTTTGCACAATTTTTTTTTGAACAAATTTGACTATGCTTGTACAACTTTTTTGAACAAGACAATTGGTCAAACCTAAGATAAAAAAGTCAAACTTGTTATAATTTTGAACGGAGGGAATAGACATTTTATCCCCATAACTCGATAAACATTTAAATTACGTCCTTTGCTAGGTTAGATTGTAGATTTTAACTAATCATTCTTTATATAAAAAATCTAGACGATACCTAATAAAGTTTTAAAACAAAAAAAAATGTATCTAAACTTCTAAAAATTTTAGGAAAAAACGTAGATACATGTATATTGGGACATGATAATCAAATTATTTAGACATAGCAAAAATATCTTGAGAAGCTTGCAAGAAAAATTAGGTTATTATCTCTATAAAAACGGAAAAGTATCAACAAAAATATGTAAAATTTCCAAAACATTATTGATGTCCAATCTATTTTAGAAAATTTCACAAAAAAATATGAGATACATTCAGCATGAATGCAATATACATTTAATCTAAATGCATTCATGCCAATCTCATGTTTTTGTTTTGGAAAGTGTTCAAAACATATTTAAAAAAATCGATTAGTATGTTTTTTCAGATTTTTTAGTTTCTTCTAGAGCTAAATATGAATTTAGAAGCTTCTAGATATATTTACACAAGCTCTAAATGTTTTATTTGGGTTTTTCATGTCCTAAAAAAATCTCTAATATTTCTCTAAATTTTTTAAAAACATGGATATATTTTCTTGTTTAAAACCTAATTAGTTATTTACCAATTTTTTAACTGAATATGGAGCTAATTTAAAGATCTTGTAGAGTTGAGGGGTATAAGATACCTAGTTTTAGAGTTCAAGGAATAGAATCAGCTATGACAATAGTTGAAGGAGGTAATCGGCTAATTTCGTTTCATTTCTCATCTGTGGGATCTTTTGTCACACGAAAAAAAGGAGGTGATTTGTTTTCTTCTCAATAAAAATTGACACATAAATAAAGCTCGTTTGTATTAAAAAAACAAAAGAAAAGTGAGTGTTTTTTCAGTCAATTGCAGTCAAAATGAGTAAATGACATGAAAAAACTTATTAAGACTACTATCACTTACTCAATCTCTTTTGTCATTTATAAACATACTCGGCATTGAACTAACAAACGCATGTACCATAATAATAAAAAAAAATAATGCTTCCTATATGAAAACTATAAGATGTTTAGATCTGTCCCAAAACACCTTTTAAGCGGTACAAAACCTAGCCACATTTCTAAAACCACATAAACATTTTGTTACAAATATACATTTAGTTAATCTAAGTTGATGTTAGGCCCCCTTGGCACAACTCAGCCTTCACTAGTGGAGTAGTTTTTCTTTTCAACTACATGAGCAGCTCACTAGTTAAGCTAAAGCTATTTTGATGAACCATTTAGCAAAACAACTCTATACATGAAGCTTTTTAAAACATGCTCTCATGAATCCCATGTAGGAGCCCATCAAAGGAGTAAAAGCTGGTTGAAGCTACAATTTTTCAACTTCATCCCATATCAATTCCTTGTAAGAGCATGTTTTAAGAATCTTCACATGTCAAGGTGTTTGAAAAATATCCATTTGGCACAAAACACTCATGAAGTGCTAGAGAATTTATGCCAAACGGGGCCTTAATGTTGATGTAGTGTTGAAGTTTCATAAAGGGTACCCTCATATATATCGACTAGTAAAGTTATAGTCCCATGTATAACCTTGGATGGCTAGCTCTAAGACTCGGGATTTATATGGGTTGTTCCTGTGCACGAGAGCTTGATGTTTGTAGTAGGGGTTTTACAATCCGAAAAAAAGAGACGGTAGTCTAAAATTGAGAGAGAGTTGGGTTGGGAGATTGACTTCTCTAGCCTTTATGGGAAGAAGTCGCCTGTTGCTTTTTATATCATTGAGCGGATTAGATTACCCAATGAGAAAGAGAACTTCTATATGGCACCAGCCTTGGGAATGGTGACGCATGTTGTTGCTACATGTTCTCTCGTAGGAGGCTTTCCTCCCATCCTATAGACAACATGTGTTTGTGGGTGTACTCCACAACTATTCTCATGTGAGGAGGATGTTGTGACCTTATGCTTGGGGTAGGTGGAATGCTCTAAAGTGGTGGTAAGTAAGCCCACACAGAGGGAAACTAACTAGCGTCCCGAAACCGTCAGTTTTCTCTGAGATGGGGTTTCGATGGTAACGGACCCTTATGCCCTTGAATCATGTCGTACTTGGGCTAGCACTAGAAGCCAAAGAAGAATAGGGCCAAGCATGCACAAGCCTAGTTATGCCTTAGGGCTACGTGCCTCTGTAAAGGTAACAATTTAACTATTAGGCCCGGGAGAAAATACCGAGAACAAAAAACTGAACTAAAAATAGTGAAACCGAAGTTTTCAATACCCTATTCAATTCTAATTCCTAGGAACCGAATTTATATTGGTAAATTTGATTCATTACCTCGGTAAATTGAATATCCCGAACATATTTAGGGGCCTAATACAGATACAACCTAACCCACATGGATCTTTGACTCTCACTCAAAACTCAAACAGGAACCCTAGTCCCCTCAACCCTCGCATGACTACTTACCTTGTGTCCCCACCCCACTATTGATAAGATACCTAGACATTTTGTTTCAAAAGATTAGTGGATCCATCGGCCACCGGGTTGCACGGCTATCTGCCACCGCTACTAGGGTTGTAGGGATGCAGACCACTGCTAGGTGCTGGTAGACGTGTCACACCCTGCTGATGCTTCACACCCTCAGCCATCGCTGGTGAGCCCTATGGGCTGGGCTTCGGTATTTTTCGATGAATACTAAAATTGAACCGAAAATACTAGAACTCAATATCCTCGGTAATGACTTTTGGAAGAAACCAATTGATATCTGATTTCTAAGGAACCAAAATTTTGTGGGAACCAAAGAACTGAACCGATCAGTTCAGTAATACCTAGGCCTAGTCAACTATATGGCCTATGGATATTGTTCCCTACAGTTAACTATGGTGAGTAGTGGATGTTTGCCAGCTACACACGGCAAAAGGAAGAAGATGGAGAATTATTATTTGGGCCCTTACTATTTTAGTCAAGAAAGACTGAATAGTTGACTTGTGGCGTGTAAGCGACGAGGCAGGTATTGATATGTCCAAGAAGACGGAGAATTATTATGATTTTTGCTATTTGTCTGTCAACAGATTTTACTTTTTGATATCTGTCAGATTTTGGATCGTTGATTTGCTTTAAGATGGGTGCGGTCTCTATTTGAGCATATCCTTTGTTGATGGGTCCGCATGTGTTGACGGTCCGCCAATTGGAACCTCCAAAACCCGTAAGCCCGTCAGTTTCGAAATCCGCGCGCATCCTTATCTTTTTATCTCCCACTGGTTTTCCCCAATTCTTTTCCGATTCATCGTTTTCCCCCACGCGGTGGCGCAAGCGGGGGTGGGTGGGGCAAGGTCACCGCTGCCGCGCCGCCGCCTCCGCCCGCTTGCGCTGCGCCACTCCACTTTTTCAGCTCGCCGCCGCCTCCTCCCGCCGCCGCGCCGCCTCCTGTCTTTGTCTTTGCGCGCCCTCCATTCCTCCGTTTGTGATGCGCTGTTGGCTTTGCTTTGTGTTGTGCTCCTCCGCTCGATTTGTGCCCGCGACACATCGACGTGCTTTGTGGTTGAGCCTTCGCCTTGGCCGCCGCCATGTCTGCGACGAGCTGGCGTGGGTGGCGTTGTCCGACGTGGTGGTCGAGTCAAGACCTCGGCGTCGCTCCTCCTCCCCCCGCGGCCGTGACGAGTGGTGGCTAGGACTTCGGCGTTCGGCATCTCCACAGCTCCACTCCCGACGGCAGCTGCTTCCTCCTGGTGACTACTACTTTGCCAAGTACATGTCTAATTCGTTTCTCTTCCAGATGGCGTTTCTTATCACAAGATTCAGCCTTCTAGTGCTAGCCTGCAGTAGCCTTTGGTTTTTATGGGTCCAGTAAATTGGATGTCCAGAATAGTATATTTAAATCTCAAAAATTTTGCAATTTATAGTTCCATAAACTTGTGAATGAAGGAAGGAGGGTGATTTCTCTCAAAAAAATGAGTTGTGCAGTTATTACTCGTGTAAAAGAGACACTTGAATGCATATACTAGAACTTGTTAGCTATACACATCTATCAATTTCTGTGATAGATGTCTCTGTTTCCTCTTTCTCTCCAGCTGCTTGCTTGATGCCTGCCCCCCTGTGTGGATGTGTGTGTGATATTTGTGTGAGCCAAGCTGTCTTAAGTAGGCTCTGTGGAATGCTTATGCAGATGCAAGGTTTATGAAGGCCTGGCAATAATGCAGTTTAAGTATAGTAGCTATTTGTTTTTGATATTTTCTATGCTACATGGGCATGTTTTATTTTGTTATGTATATGGTTTAGTGTTTTGCATACATGGTGAATAATGGTAGTTCTGTGTGCTGGTTAACTTCTAGTGTGAGCTTTTGAATAGGGGTGTAGTTGGTTGTTGAGCCACCCGTAAGGGAATGATTTAGTTCATTTTAGGTACTTTTCTGTATTTCTATGTAGTCTGATGCTTTTTTATGTTTTTATATATTTTTCTTTTTTTGATAATGGTAATGGTTAGTGTCCCAGCTGATAGTGTAGCTGATTTGTAGTTTGACATGTATAAGGAGCAGATATTTATATGATTTTTTTGTGAGTTTAATTGAGTGTGTGTGTATGTGTGTGTTTGCGTTTATGTGTCTTGTTTATTCTTTTTTTTTTGTGTGTGTGTGACTGTGAGTGTCTGTGTGTGTTTGTGAGTGTCTGTCTCTCTCTCTCTCTCTCTCTCTCTCTCTCTCTCTCTCTCGATTTGTGTCTCTCTTTTTTGTGTGTGTTTCTCTCTTTGTTTATGTTTGACTTTTCTGTGTGGCATATTTTGCGCGTGTGTTTGTATCTCTCTCTTTCTCTGTGTTTTTGTTTGAGCTCTGTGGTTTTGTGTGTTTCCGTGTTTATGTGTAGGTTTGACAGGTGTTATGTTTTCTAAGTTTCGTTGTTGTTGTTTTGTGCATGTGTGTTTCTTGTGTGTTCAGGTGCTTAATTTTGTTTTTTTAATTGGTTTGTTTGTGTTTGTGTTTATGTGTATTCGGGTGTGTTTGTGTTGTCTTTGTCTCTCTCTCTCTCTCTCTGTTTCTATATGTGTTTTTGTGAGTGTTTCTTTTGTGTGTGTGTTTTTTTTGGCACTGCTGTTACGTGTGTGTGACTGTCCTGAATTTGACCATTATTAATATTAGTATTACATCATTACGTTAACCGGAGGAAAATCAGACTTGCTTATTATGTCAACCAAGGGAATTTAGAATTATAACTGCTCCCGTAGTCCAATTTGGTTCCTACTATTGTTGTGATAGCTTGTGCATGGCAGCACTGCGAGTTTACATGGCATTGCTTGCTCAGTCAGGTGAGTCTCACCTGATATTGAGGCATATTTGTGTTTTATCATCTTTACATGCCGATCTTGATATCTCTATTGCTTGTGCTGTGTTAGCCATATGTGACTTTGCATCAGGAGTATGATTTACTGCCATTGCGGCAGGCCAATCTTGATATATGTGTTGCTTGTGCTATGTTAGCCATTAGTGATTTGCATCAGGAGCGTGATTTACTGTCGCTGCGACAGTCTGATCTTGATCTCTTTGTTGCTTGTGCTATGCTATCCATTTATGATTTTGTATCAGGAGTGTGATTTACTGTTTGTGCAGCTGAACTTGTTTTACCTATGGTGTGTTTGTGTCATCTAAGTTGTGCTAGTACTCCTACTTTGTTCCTGTTCATGCAGAATGAATGGTTGTGATTTTTATCAGTGTTATTTACGGTCAGTGCAGAATAATAGTGGTGTTTTTTGATAGCTTGTGTAGAATGACACGTCTGTCGGTGTTCTATGACAGCTTGTGTAGAATGACGTCACCTTGACACCAAAACTTGGAGAGCATATGAGCATTTTGTATTGTGTAGATGATCTTGGGAGCAGCCTGACATTTGTTAAAGTATCCATCTATCTATCATCCTTTTATAGAGTTGTAGACAGATTGATCTAGTATGACCTATTTTTGTGGCTTGTGCTTGTGGGGTTCCTACATGTCTGTCTCGAATCTCTCTCTAGCTCTTATCTTCCAGTTGCGTTGCTATTGGGAGTGAGCTCTTATCTTCTAGTTGTGTTGTTGTTGGGAGTGGGAGGTGTCTCGATGGGTGGGATGGTTGTCTCATCACATGCCACCCAGCATTTGACCGGTGGTCGGCTGCTCATGCATGTATTTACTCCTTATTTTCCTATTTTATTTGTTAAATTAAATTTGTTGAATTGAATGCCATTTTCTTTTTGTGTTTTAAGTATCTTTCAATTTGCTGCCCCTGTCAAGATAAATTGTCCCTCCTACATGATCAGATTCTCAAAATCGACTTCTGCTGGATGCAGACCTATGTTGTGTGTGTTTTCTATCTGTGTCTCATCCAACCTGTGCTAGTGAGCAGATGGAGGTGCTAAAAGATGACTAAGGAGGAAGTGAGGTTCCTGGAGAGGCTGACCGTTTTCGTTGGCAATGCCGCGAGCGCTGGTCGGTGGGATAATGGTGCCGAGATGCCCCAGGATCCTGTGAGGTTGGCATAGATTCAGGACATCAGCAGAAGGTATGTCACTACATCTTCCTAGTGTTTTCTTTGGAGGACCATGGTTTCTGCTCATTTCAGTAGAACTTTCACACTCACTTGTCACTTTCTTCATGACATGTGTGGTGAAACATTTCTTGTCTAAATGCTATTGTTCCTTTGCAGGCTGGTTGGTATCGTGAGGAGCCTGTCAATGTTCCCGATGTACAGGAGATACAGGCACATCGGGAAGATGCTCATCGCCTTCTTCATCGAGATTTGTAGATCATTGGCTTCAGGGCACTCGGCTTACTTTGAGATAACACAGCTGGATGTGTAATTGGGAAGCAAGCAATTTCTAATTGTAATTAAGCTGTTTCTAGAATCCGGTATAGCTCCAGTTACTTTTGTTTTTCTGGATGTGTGTTTCTGTCTACTAAATAAACGTCCATCGATGCAGACCTATATATATGCTGTTAATGGATGTTGGGTTTGGGGAAACCCGTTATAGTATATCTACAAATCTGTATGTTTTATTTTTGACAGATTTCTCTATATATATCTGTCATTTTCTTTTGGTGAGTTGTCATCTTTTTGGTTGGCCCAAAATCATTGATTTTGACAACAAAATTCTGTCAACAGATAGCTAGATAGACCCAATTATGATTTGGGCCCTTATTATTTTAGTCAAGAAAGACTGGATAGTTGACTTGTGGCGTGTGAGCGATGTCCGTGAACTTTGCTATATATTCCCTCTGTCTCTAAAAAGCTTCAACTTTTAGAGTTATCTTAAGTTAAATTTCTCAAACTTTGACCGAACTTCTAGAAAAAATAATAAGATTTATGGTATAGTATCATTAGATTTATTATATAATATATTTTTATAAAATACTCATTTTATGTCATAGATATGCTTGCTATTTTCTATAAAATTGATCAAACTTCAAAAGTTTGATCGACACATATTTTAGAAGTTAAAGTTTTCAGAGACACAGAGAGTAATTAAGTGCATGACATTTATAATAGCAGTGGCTGGCTTGCTCGCATGTGTGCATAGCTTGTCTCCAATCTCAACAAGCACGTTAGGTAGGGTCGTCGGAGGCCGCGTTACCTGGAATTTTCTCTGTTGAACGGGTCGTCATCTGGATTCTTTATGGCGCGCCCATGTATATAGTCTCAGTGGGCGGCTACTTAATTGTAAAGGAATACGACCCATGACAGTGTTGTTCAAAAGGCTTCAAGCTAGACAAAGGAGTGGCTACTACGGTGACCGGAGGGAGGGAGTACTATAAAGCAAGCAAGCAATCTATCCAGTGAGCAACGCATGCAAGCCTTGTTGCATTATTGCGATGGCCTTCCGCCAGACCGATACACTTGCGCTACCACTAAGCAGCTGCGTCCCGTGTTCTTCCAGCACGATCCTGCTCTTCCTCATATGCTCCCTTGTACTCATCAGCTGTTGCTCTGGCACTGGCTCCGATGACCAGAATTATTTCGAACCCTACACCCTGAGCTCTACATTCAATCAGTCGTATGGCCTCCTTTTCGTCGCCAATCCAAATACTCCCATCCGTAACGTGTCTGGTGGCCTGCACGGACGACCTTACATCGGAGGTAACAGCCATAATCCGCCTTTCAATTTGTCCGACAACGGCTGGTTCTTCATCTCTCCGCCGATCTTTTTATGGAAATACACGTATAGAGATGAGGTGAGCTTCCATGAGGCATCGTTCAACATCAAATTCACTATGAGCATCTACCAGCCCAAGAGCAGCCTGGTGTTCGCCATCCACCCTTCACTCGAAGATGAATTAGGGTACATAAGGTATCCCATATCTTCACCGATTGGGACTTCCAGCAACACATCGTCGTCGTCCGGCGGCAGCCATGTCTCTGCTCAAATCACCACCGTTGACGGGACAAAACTTGATCCCCGTAACGCTAGCTTGGTACAGATTGACATAGAGTCGCCGGGCAATTCCTCTTCTTCTTCCCCCGTACTGGGGAGCAGGTACAGCGTGTGGATCGACTACGACCACGTCGAGCACACCATCTCCGTCTCCGTCGATGCTACCCAAGGAACACCGAGCACGGCCACAGCCAACGGGGTCCTCAACCTCAGCCGCATCATGCCGCAGTTTGCATCCTTGGGCTTCTATTCCACCATGGGGCAACTCCTGCAGCTTGATGAATACAGCTTGACGGCCGAAAGGCTCCCCTATTCCTACTACTATCCCTCGAACTCAAGCTCACAACCAAACACCAAGGGGAACAATGGCAACACCATCATATTGTCCTCGGTCCTTGGATCCATGGCTGCTGTGGCCATCACTGCAACTGCTGCATACGTCTACTTCAACTCCAAGTACAGGAAATGGAAGAAGGAGCAGGACAAACTCGCCAAAACCATGCAGCGCCTCCCTGGGGTGCCCACCCAGGTCGACTTCGCCGACATCAGAAAGGCCACCAAGAACTTCCACGACACCATGAAGCTCGGAAAGGGCGGATTTGGGGCCGTGTACCGATGCACGCTCCCGGCTGCTTCCCTGCGAACGGGGCGAGAGATGGAGGTCGCCGTCAAGAAGTTCATGCGGGATGTTGAGGACCGACGCTACGACGACTTCCTGGCGGAGGTCAGCATCATCAACCGTCTACGCCACAAGAACATAGTCCCACTCGTCGGTGCGTGAGTAACTACTAGTCACACTCTCTCCATTTCTTCCCAGCCTTTTACATGTGGACAACTTTATACTAATGACGCTTTGAACGGTCTAGTGCTCCTTATCGGTACAAATATAATTAATGTGACTTCAGTCTTCCACTCTGTCGTCAGATAAATCCATTAAACATGCATCATTCCGCTTGCCACGGTCTATGGTCGTTTAGACGTCTACATAGGCATGTGCAGGTATTTTGGTCACGTCTCTAATAATGGTGCCGTTTACACGTTTGTTGATACCATCGTTTACCATTTGGATTAACTATGCCATGCTACACTCCATTATTTAGAGATTGGTACTTATACATAGTTTAGCCACCGTACAAGGCATCAAATAAGAAATAATTTTAGAAAAATGTATTCGTAGTTGTCTACTGCACTCCTCTTCTTAAAAACAGTTATTTTACCCTTTAAATTGTTAAAAAACCGTCTACATTACCTCCTAGGCAGTTTGGAAGGTGCTTTCACTGACGTGGCATATTAAAAGTCTACATAACCTCCGAACATATCAAGCACTGACTACTTAACCCTCTTAACTATAAATATAAAATTTGTATTATAGCCCTTAAAGTATCTATAATGTGTAAATGCCCCTGTCTTGTCACTACAGGAAACTCAGCCTTTGCCGAGTGCTAAATGCTTTGCCGAGTGCCAAATATCGGGCACTCGGCAAATGCTCCCTTTGCCGAGTGCCGCACTCGGCAAAGGCAGGCACTGGGCAAAGACCGATTCACCGAGTGCCGGCACTCGGCAAAGCCGAGCACTCGGCAAAGACTCCCTTTGCCGAGTGCTCCACCCCGACAGCGGCAAGCACTCGGCAAAGGTGGGCGGCCGGTGAGGCGGCATCCGTCACCGTTAACTTTGCCGAGTGCCAGGTGTTAGGCACTCGGCAAAAATTACTTTGCCCGGTGCCAAACCATGGCACTCGGCAAAGAAGATACTTTGCCCGATTGCCAAACGTTGGCACTCGGCAAAGAAGATACTTTGCCCAGTGCTAGACCTTGGCACTCGGCAAAGTAATTTTTTTTTTGAATTTTGACCCCAAATTTTTTTTGAGGCTTTTATACAGTACCACAAACAACATGTTAAAGTTTGGGGCATTTTCAGTGCATTTTGTTATATTTCTCTAGTTATTTTGGTTTTTTTGAATTTTTAAGGGAAAAGAACGTTTGAATTGTAGGTGCATCGAATAATGGTTTTGTTTGGTTCGAAAAATGTTATTCTTGTTTGTTATCATAAGTTTAGGCTAAATCCAGGAACGGTCTCGGAATTTCGATCAACGTGCGGGAGGGGCATGGGCGCCTACGTGCGTGCGATTCATTTTTTAATTATATAAAATGCGAAAGAGCCCCAAAATTATGAAACTTGGTGACAAGTCATGAGATCTTATGTGTGTGCTGTGGTAAAAATTTGAAAAAGTTTCGAGCATGTGGTGACGTATAGTGCTCGAGAATCCCAAACATCATCACATGTGTTTCTTATATCACATGTAGAGATGCTGGGTTCTATGCAGCGATCGTTTCAACTAACTCAAAACGTTCTCAATCTTTTATCACTGCCTCTATGTACGATAACATGGCAACTCAACAAGTTTCGTGATTTTCGGAATTCGTTTGCATTTTATATAATTTAAAAACACCTCTCCCGCAAATTCCACGTCATGTTTTCGTGACCAAGACGTTACAAATTTTATACGAGTTATTGGATACGGTAACAAAATACACTAAATATCCTTAATACTATTTTTTGGATCACTAAATTCTATCATTTCATGCACCCAAGTAGTTCAAATTTAAATTATACGCAAAAAATTCAAGTAAACAAAATAAATGTATCAAATATAGCAAAATAAGACCAAATGGTACTTAATTTTAAAATATAGTTTAAAATAATATATAAAAGCTTCACAAAAAAAATTGGGCAAAAAAAAAAAAAAAAAAAACTTTTTGCCGAGGGCTGTGGATGGCACTCGGCAAATATTGTCTTTGCCAAGTGCTGGGCTTAAAGCCCTCGGCAAAGGACGTTTAAAAAAAAAAAAAAAAAGACCCGGTTGCTTAAGGCCCAGGCGGCCCACCTGCCAACCCTAGCCGCGCTGACTCCACGCCCGCCCGTCCCCTACCGCGGCCAGGCGACGCCGCCGCCGCCCCCACGCCCACCCCCGCGCCGCCGCCGGCCCGGAGGCACCCCGCGGCCCCGGATCCGCGCGCACGCCGGTCAGCCGCCCGTCCCTCCGGCCACCGTCGATCTGCGCGCGCACGTCACCTCTTCCTCGCGGCGCAGGCGTCCCTGATGCGAGCGACGTCCTGGTGGTGGCCTCGTTCACGGGCATCTCTTACCTGCCCGGGCCAGCCCCGTTCTATCTCCTGCCGCCGCCGCCGCCAACGGCTCTTTCCCCGCCCATGACCGCGCCGCCGCCCAGGGGGCCTCTCCCACGCCCTTTCCTCGATGCCAGCTCTGCCGCCGCTGCCCGAGGGGCCTCTCCCACACCCGCGCTGTGGCGCCGACGGGCCTCCTGACGCACGTGGTTCCACCACCGCCGGGGGCCTATCCGGAAGGCACGCCACCACAGGTCACCGTCTATCTCTCTCTCTCTCTCTCTCACTCATCCTCCTCAGATCCGCCCTGTCTTCCCCCAATGGCACGAGCTGCCCCACCCCACCCTCTCTCTCACTCAACCTCCTCAGATCCGCGAGCAGGGTAGCAATTGCAGGCAGCCATTTTCTTTAAACTAATCATGTTTTGCTTTTGGATGTAGTGTAATTGTTCGATGGTATTCCACTGGGAGGCCGGTTCAGTCCTGTCTGCATCTTGGAGGTATGATATCTAGAACTTAGTCTCTTGCTTTGCCTTAAAATTGATTCTTTAGAATTGAATACTCATGCAAATCTCTATTTGTCGAAACAGAGAATGAGTGCTACTGCTAAATATTGTAGTCAGCACAAGAAATTATTTCAGTGTACACTTATAAGAAATATGAAGAGATTATGGAAATGCAGAAGAACGAGGTAACTGCTAATGCCAAACTTCCTGTGTTTGACCCATGTATATTATCTTGATGCTCTTTCTGGTTTGCTAAAACTTTGGCAGAGACATATAGAGATTCATCATGTAAGAAGCATGTTACTACTTCTGTTACTCTGCTAATAATAAAAAAAGGAACTGCATGAAGAAAAATCCATATTATTCAAGTATACGCCATTAATCTCACGTTGAGTTGCTAGCTGAGGAATCAGTTTGTAAATTGGTTGTAGGATTCAATCAGGGACTCACTTGCAGAGTTTCTTTTCAGAGATATGGATCCTAGAATTATATTTTAAGACTGATAGAATAATTTCTTTGACCTGCATATTTTTCTAGCAATTTAAAATTTTGACTGATAGAATATGTTTGTTTATGTCTTGGTCAATTACATCCCCTCCTTTTCCGAATATGTTTGTTCATACTGGCTTATTCAGATAGACTATATAGGAGAACTAAATAAAATATAAATATTTTATGGATGAGGTAGGCTTGTGTTGGCTTATTCAGATAGACTAAATAAAATATAAATATTTTATGGATGTAGTGTAATTGCTGGTTGTTGCAACTTATGGGACCAAACCTGTTGTTTTTTGTCAGGCACTAGCTGCTGTTTTTTAGACACTTGTGAGGAACTTGGCATCATTCCCAGCCCGCCCTACTGTATCTCCTCTATTTTCTCTGTGATTATGCCATGATGCTCCGAGTGTATGATCAAATGATGATCGACATATTTCTGAGGCCTCCACTGCTACTAGATTCCTTTGCTGTCTTTGATGAATCTAGCTGTAGGTGCAATGTTTGAACACTTTATCTGACATTTTCTCTGTTCTGATCAACATTGGGATTGATAGCTGTTGTTTATCCGAATAATCTGAGTTATATTCATTTGTTACAAACTGGGATTGGTGGCTGCTGTTTATATGAATAATCTGAGCTGGGCTTTATCTAATTCTTGCTCCTACTGCAATTTACTATACTGTCCTGTTTCTAAGGCTCCTACTCTCTTCTCTCCTCCTCTTTACTTATGTATTACCGCAGAATAAATCTTCATGATTCTCAGCTATAAGCCGTCAAGATGAAGCATCCTTTTTTTAAAAAAAAAACTAGCATCCTTTGCTTTTTGCTGCATTGTTATATATCATGCTCCTGATGTGTATTTTAAAAGATAATAGATGATACCTATCAGGACAGTAACAACTACAACTTATTTCAATTTACATGTAATGACGTGAATACACCAGTGATGCAAATAATTGTGTAGTAAAATACTATCTTCTGGCTTTAACGTATCATTTTCTTGGGCATCCGAAACACTCAAATTAACGATGAAATTATGGTTCCGTAAAAACAGTAGAATTTTTTTAAAAAAAATAAAATCCTCTTTGCCGAGTGCCCTCCCCAAGGCACTCGGCAAATTTTTTTAAAAAAAAAAAAATGCTTTTGCCGAGTGCCCTCCTACAGGCACCCGGCAAAGAATTTTTCAAAAAAATAAAAATGCTTTTTGCCGAGTGCCCCCGCAAGGCACTCGGCAAAGAATTTTTCAAAAAAAAATAAAAACCTCTTTGCCGAAAGTGCCGGCTGTTCGGCACTCGACAAAAAGAGACCGTCAAGGCAAACGGCCGAAAAACCGTTTGCCTAGTGTGGTCTTGGCACTCGGCAAAACCTTTGCCGAGTGCCCGACATCCGCACTTTCGGCAAAGAGGGCTTTGCCGACCCTTTCTTTGCCGAGTGCCCTTTGCCGAGTCGCGGCACTCGGCAAAGCCTTTGCCGAGTGCAAATGTGGCTTTGCCGAGTGCTCCCAGCACTCGGCAAAGAACCTGTTTCCTGTAGTGTAGGGCCGTTTGGAAACTGCATAATTTGGGGGTTATGTATACTCTATTAATTTTGCAAGCTATATATTCCAGGTGTCGTGTTTCGTGTGTCTGACTAGTAAATTTGTATTCACATGTTTTGTTCAGAATGGATTAGCACTCAGCCGACTCACGATTTAGACTTGTTCAGGCAAAAACCCGATGTCCAATGGCGTGATGGCAGTTTTTTTACCGCCCCTGAAAATTGATTTTGACCGTTATTAAATTTACTTCTTGAAGATTAGTATTTTGTACAAGAATATAAATGTGATCTCAGATTATGTTGTGCGCAAACTTTCAGGCTGGTCATACAACAAAGGTGAGCCACTACTGATCTATGAGTACATGACCAACGGTAGCTTGGATCAGCATCTCTTCCGAAGGGACAGAACCACCAGCAGGCAGCAAGAAGAAGACGGCACAAGTGTTTGGCAATGGCATACCCGGTACAGCATCGCCAGGGACATAGCTACGGGCCTGCACTACGTTCACCATGAGCACGAGCCCATGGTGCTGCACCGCGACATCAAGGCCAGCAACATCATGCTCGACTCGGCCTTCCGCGCTCGGCTCGGTGACTTTGGCATCGCCTGCACGGTGGCTGTCAACAGGAGCTCCGTCACCGGCATCGCCGGCACGTTCGGCTACATCGGGCCAGACTACGCGATGCGGCACAAGGCCACGCGCCAGACTGACATCTACGCATTTGGGGTGCTCATTCTGGAGATCGTCACTGGCAGGAGGAACGGAGACGTCATGCCTGACGACGACCATATCACGGACTGGGTGTGGCGCCATCACCGGGAAGGGAAGCTGCTTGAGGCTGCGCGCGGCGTGCTCACCGTGGAAGAGGACGACCACCATCAGCTGGGCCTCGACGACGACGACGACGTTGTGGACGAGGCGAGACGTCTGCTATTGCTTGGGTTGGCGTGCACGAACCCCAATCCATCAGATCGCCCAAGCATGGTGGAGGTGGTGCAGGTGCTCACCAAGTCGGCGCCGGCACCAGATGTGCCCCTTGAGAGGCCACCATTCGTGTGGCCGCCCATGGATTGGCGTTCACGAAACTCCGTGTATAGCACGGCGGTGAGCATGAGCTGGGACGGGAACTCTGCTACTGCTAGCACTACGGTCGAGCTGGGGCAGATCATTGGCCAGGAGTCTGGAATGGAGGAGACACCAAGTAGCATGACGACGCTGCCGCGTGTTTCAGCAAATTTTTAGAATTTTAGATTTGCAGCTGTACTCTTGTCAATGTTCAGTAATCCGTAGGCAAATTTGTACTGTTGTCAAAATTTTAACAGAATCAGTAGTGGCATCAAATACAAATGAAATTTAATTTACCAGAACAGAAGATACATCATAATTCTATAAACTTGCAAATTCTAGCATCGTTAACTGTTTACATCTCTGCTATGTCTAAAACAAGCACTAGTGTACTGCTACGCAGTCTACACAAAACACAATGGTTTTGCTAACTAAAGAAACACAAGCAGCCGCAGTCCATGAGTGCGTGCGGTGCAGCTATGCAACGGGAACCAAGGACGCTGTTGGCATGGGAAGCAGGCTGGACTCCGGCGCGGCGGCGACGAAGCCTGATCCAGCGTACATGGCCCTCGGCTTCCAGAGTATCTCCTCCTCCGTGTCGATGTCGTCGTTGCTGCCACTACTGCTGCTGTCACCATCGTCGAGCGGCCCGGCCTGCGGCAGGCGACACTTCTTGTGCACGTCCCAGCGCTCGGCGGACGACGCGCGGGCGCGGCTGCTCGTCCACTTGCCTGAAGAAGACGACGACGACGACGACGAAATTGAGCTCACTGCCTTCTTGTGCGCGTCCCCCCTCTCCACGGAGTCGGCCCGGCCGGTGTTGGGCGGCGGCGATTTCGCGTTCTGGCGCGGGCACGCTCCACGAGGGCCTGATGATGGCGGCGCTGGAGGTTCTGCGCTGGCCGGCTTGGTGGTCTTGCGCGCGCAAGCAACGCGGACATGGTGTCCCAGTGGGTAGGCACCCACCCTGAGTAAGGCCGTCGATGGCTGCTTCACATAGACGGGGCTATTAACTGCAAATGGAAGTAATTAGTGAGTGAGTAAAGAAAGAGCTGGGTGCGCATAGCAAAATATGATCAGACACAGTGTTGCCTCGGATACCCTGTTTTTGTGTCACATCAGTATTCCGCACGAAACGTGAGCACCAAAATTCATATACGCTTCTCGAGCGATTGGATTAACTGGATCAGCTACGGCCAAGTAGGGTTCATCGCCTACGACTTGGGAGATATTGCGATCGATCTGGATATTAAAGGTAAGAATCAATAACTTTCATTTGAAAACAAGATCTGGTTTGCATCAAATCCGCATGAGTTCTTGCGGTTGATTTTATCAATTTGGCCAAAGTCTTTCCTGATTTTTGATCCTGTCGTTGAACTATGCCGATACGGCGATACAGATCTGAGACACCGGGAGCAACTGCATTTGGACAAATAATGAAGTTGAGCATATGCGCAGCTTTGGGACGAAACATTCGACTAATTCAATCATCGTAGGAGGATTGGTCAAGTGAGGTACGAACATTTGCGAATTCATTAATATCAAAGTGCGCTGGACTTTCACTTTGCATTTAGTAATTAGACGTGCATCCGAATGATTATTGATTGTATATCCAATATAACTTATACATGCCAAACATTGTGAGTTTTGCAGTGGCTGTGAAAATAGTGGACGCTTGATCATTGGGTTTATTGGGGACAACATTACTGGCTGGGGGCGTTTGTACCATAAAAAGAAAACACAATATGTGGGGTGATTGTTGTTTGACTCGACCGGTCTCATTCCCTGGGCAGCCCCAATTTTTTGAAGCTGTGAGCATGCATGACACCATGGAACAGGCATCGTGCGTTCGGGAAGGAAGAATATTAGAGTCTGCATCATGCTGCGTAGAAGGAATGCCATTAAGGCAGAGATGTACTGTAAGGACTATACATGATGTAATTTCCAGGTTTGATGCAAAGAAAAGAGAGCTAGTTGAAGCTATAGGATTTGGTGGACTACTAAAGTTTCATACATTAAAAGTACGAACAGACGATTCTCCTCGTGGCTGATGGGCACTGGCGGAGCCACGTTAGGCCAAAGTGGGCTCCCCCTACCACTTAGAATTTTCTATAGATTGCATGCAAATCAGCCCATAAGCAAGTAAATCTATGAGGGGAACATGCAACCAACGAAGAAAAAAGCATGGCCAGCAGCAAGCCCTCGGTGTTCTTCATGGCCTCGATCTCGCCATCACCACTGGCCAGGGCTGTGGCCTTCATGATCTCCAGCATCCGCAGGGCCAGCGCTCTGCCGCTCTCTCCATGCTATCCAGTGGCGGATCCAGGATGCCACTTAGGAGGAGGGGGGGGGGGGGGGCGCTAAAGCTAGAGATTAGCTAGAGATTAACAATGATTTGTACAGTAATCTAAAAGGAAAATCAAGCTCAAGGGGGGCTACAGCCCCCAGCCCCCTGGATCCGCCATCGATGCTGTCTAACCATGCCGCCGCGCTCTCTGGCTTTCCGGCCTGGCTATCTAATTGTAGCCATGTTGACAAAGTAGGGGAGCTGGCGTGGTGCTTGGCTGCTTGCTGTTTGGTGGATTGTTGGAGGACTAGAAGGGCATGTAGTGGAGATAGCTTGCTCTTTTGAATAATGAGGAAGAAAAAGGAACAAAGAGGAAACTGCAGCGTTTTGGGAAAAGATTGAGAAGTGGGGATTACGTATTATTAGTAGACGGTTGGCCGTGCTGAGAGAGCAGCCGTTAAGCTGCTGCTGGTAGTGGATCTAATGCTGCTACCATGAATAAGAGTTGCTGCTAATTGGACTCCAAATTGAAGAAAGAAGCTAGGGAAATCATGAACTGCTGCATAGAGTACATGTTCTTTCCGATTCGCAAATTGGCCCCCCCTGTATTTTGTTTCACGCTCCGCCACTGCTGATGGGGATGGTTGATGTTGGGAAGGAGAGATTAAAATTAGTAGATGGTGCCAGCATACCATTTTGCAAGAGAGATATAGCAACAGTGTTTGGGATACCAGCGGATGGCAAACAAATAAAAGCAGCACAACATTTAAGCAAGCAGACAAGCAGCTGATGAAGATACGCTGCTGGCCTCTATCTGGTAAAGATCAGCACAGCATTAGAGCAGTTCAGGAACTGATAGAAACAACACACCCATTTGGCATGACCAAAGACCAAGAGGATGCATTCAAAGTTGCGTTTGTCGTGTTTGTCATGTCTATTTTGTTTGTCCCTGGGGCAAAGCATGACTACGTCTGCGTGGACTACTGGCCTGCACTGATGAATCCAAGCAATATTCAATCTTTCGATTGGGCTGACAACATACTAAAGAGGTTCCTGGCATCAGCTTCTAAATACCAAACAGACTCACTATCAGGGTGTCATAATTCAAATATCACTGGCTGCTATCTATTTCTTCAGGTAAAAATAAAATTGCATGTCTCCGTGTCTCGTATTTATCTCACTTAAAAGGTGACACATGAGTAACTATTTTGAGTTACCAGGTTTTTTACCTAGATAACATCAAATTAGGAGAGTTGAATACAGACCAACAAGTCCTGCCAAGGATATCATGTTTCAATGATAAGCAGTTGCGGGGAATGATTGCAGCAGACACTCAGACTGAGCCGAGTAGCAGCATTGCAGCAGAGTTTGGCAAATCAAAGGTGAGGATGCATAATTAAGTCCAGTATATTATATAATATTACTGAGCATATGCTGTCATTACATGTCCACCATTTGCCTTTAATGTGAGCAGTCATGTAAAGTTAAAATATGGCATTAACAAGAGACAATGCATAGTAGACAGACATACATCACTTGGGTAACATATTTATGGGATTAAAGTCTGTTGAAGAGTTTAGGAAACTTCTGGTATTTCACTTTATTCACAGGGATACATCTATCTTTATACATGGTTAATGGGCCTTTGGGCCATTGGATAGATAATACACACACACACACACACACACACACACACACACACAGCCCAACACTCCCCCTCAAGATGGGTGATAGATATCAATCATTCCCATCTTGTTACATGCTATAGTACACTCTTTTACCCCTAAAGCCTTAGTTAGACAATCTGCTACTTGATTACTTGAGCTTACATGACTTAACTCTATTGTATTGTCATCCAACTTCTCCTTGATAAAGAAACGATCTATCTCAACGTGCTTTGTTCTGTCATGTTGAACTGGATTATTGGCAATGTTGATAGCAGACTTGTTATCACACCAAATCTTCAAGGGTCCTTTTCTCATAATGTTCAACTCCGAAAGGAGATTTTTTATCCATAACATCTCGCTTACCAAAAGTGACATAGCTCTATACTCTGCTTCAGCAGTTGAACGTGAAACAACAGATTGCTTTTTGCTTCTCCATGACACCAAATTTCCTCCAACAAATACACAGTAGCCTGAAGTTGACCTTCTATCATCAAGACAACTAGCCCAGTCAGCATCACAATAACCCTCCACATTTAGATGGGCATGGCTCTTGAACATCAACCCTTTTCCAGGACTACTCTTCAAATATCTTAGTATCTGATACACAGCATCCAAATGTCCACTTCTAGGATCATGCATATATCTACTCACAACACTTACGGCATAGGAGATATCAGGTCTTGTGTGGCATAAATAGATAAGTCGACCGACAAGCCTCCGGTAGCTTTCCCTACTCACGGGATCACCTGATTCAGCACATAACTTATGGTTTGGATCAATAGGTGTCGATGCAGGTCGACACCCGAGCATACCAGTCTCACTAAGTAGATCCAAAACATACTTCCTCTGAGAGAGTACTATTCCTTTTGGTGATCGAGCAATCTCAATGCCAAGAAAGTACTTGAGCTGACCAAGGTCCTTAACCTCAAACTCCTTGCTCAAGTTTGTTTTTAGACATTTTATCTCCACTTCATCATCACCCGTGATAATGATATCATCCACATATCTTTGCTAGAATTGTAATACGACGTCCCCGAAAGTGTCGGTAGAATACCGTATGATCCCCATTGCACTGTTTATAACCCATGGCACATAGTGCGCGCCTGAATCTATCAAACCATGCCCGTGGAGACTGTTTGAGACCATACAAGGATTTCCTCAGTTTACACACTTTTTCAGAATTAGAGAAACCTGGTGGAAGATTCATATATACTTCTTCTTGAAGATCACCATGCAAGAAGGCATTCTTGACATCCAATTGATGTAAGGGCCAACCAAAGTTTGCTGCACAAGATATCAAGGTTCTTACCGTACTCATTTTTGCCACTGGTGCAAATGTCTCATCATAGTCAATACCATACGCCCGACTATATCCTCTTGCAACAAGTCTTGCTTTGTACCTTTCCACCTTTCCTTCGGATTTTGCTTTTACAAGAAAAATCCACTTGCAATCGATGACTTTCTTTCCAACCGGTAATCTTACTAGGTCCCATGTTTTATTTTTTCAAGAGCTCTTATCTCCTCTAGCATGGCTTCACGCCACTTAGGATCTAGCTTTGCTTCTTTCCAGTCCTTGGGAATTTTCACAGATTGTAATGATGCAACAAATGCTCTATATGTAGGAGATAAAGATACATAAGAGACATAGTTCCCTATGTCATGTTCAAAGCCATACCTTGGTGCAGGCACCCCAGCCTTAGCTCGTGCACCTTTTCGTAGTGCAATAGGTAAATTACCCGAATATGAGCCTTCAACATCAACTTCGAAGTCGAAGATATATCAACAATTTCTAAGCTATTGCCATGTGCTGGATCTTCTTCTAAAGTCATTGGAGCTTCATACGCTATTGGAGCTTCATTTGGAGCATCTTGTGGAGCTTCTGTATGTGATCTAAACTTTCTCCTTGTATACATTCTCAAGGTGTCCCTATTTTGTGGTTCTTCAGCCTACGCATCATCATTCTCATGGGAAGAACTTGAGCCAGGAGTTGCCACATCCAAATTACATGGCATAAGAGTCAAATCACCAATGGCCGCTTCCATTCTCCTTGATGATTGCTCAACATGTGTATCATTTTTCTCCCCCTCTCGACTAGCTTCATCTATGCTAGCAGAGTTAGAATCAAACATAAAACTTAGATCTGTCTTCTCGCCATAAAAAGGGCATAGACTCCCCGAATGTTACATCCATGCTTACAAATAAACGCCGCGTTCACTAGGGCACCAAAGCATTTTATATCCTTTTTGTCCAGAAGAATACCCCACAAAGATGCATTTCACCGCACGTGGATCTAGCTTGCCCACAGTAGGTCTATGATCTCTAACAAAACACATACAACCAAAAACTTTTGGTGGAACAACAAACTTATTTTCACCTAGCAACATTTCAGGGGGTCTTCATGCCAAGAATTCTCGATGGCGCACGATTGATGAGATATGTCATTTGTCAAAACAGCTTCACTCCACAAAAATTTTGGCACATTCATTGTAAACATCAGTGATCGTGCAACCTCCAAAATATGTCTATTTTTCCTTTCAAAGCAACCCCATTTTGTGGAGGCGCACGGACATGAAGTCTCGATGCAATATACCATTTGCAGATAAAAAGGCACCAAATTCCTTGTTTACATACTCAGTTCCATTATCTATCCTTATAATTTGGATCTGAGTATTAAATTGATTCTTCACAAGAGCACAAAAATCCTAAAAGCATTTCAGCACCTCATCTTTGTTTTTCATAAGATAGATCCAGTCATCCGAGAAAAGCAATCGATAAAGGTAACAAAGTACTTCATTCCACTTATGGAGACAATCTGGACATGTCCATACATCAGAATGAACCAACACAAATGGGGACACACTCCTGATTCCCCTACTTATATAAGATGTCCTTGTGTGTTTTGCAAACTCATAGGCATCACAAAATAATTTGTTTTTATCCACCCCACACATTACATCGGGGAAAGACTCTCGATATTTTATCAAAAGAAGGATGCCCCATTCTACAATGTAAAAGCATCAACTTAGCTTCCTTTTCTCCTATATTTGTAGGCGGCACGGTACATGCTTTGCATCATTACTAACTTCACGATCCATGTACCACAATCCATTACGCCCGCTTGCTGTCCCCAAGGTTCCTCCCAGTTCTTCTTTCCTGAATCAAACAATTTTCCGGTCAAGTATAACTCGACAATCTAATTGATCAACTAAAGAACTTAACGATACCAAGTTGACCGGAAAGGCCGGAACATGCAGAACAGATGATAATTTAATAGATGCGGTGCAATCGCATCGTGCCAACACCCTTAATAGGCTGTCTTTGTACCATCAGCCAGTTTGAATGGTTTCTTTCCTTGTGGGGGATATTGTGTATATGACACAAACTCGGTTGATGTGCCTGTGACATGTCTTGAAGCCCCGAATCTAAAAATCCAATTTAATCGTGATGTTGGTGTGGGTATAGATGCATGAGCATAGTTACCTTCATCCATGTAGGCAAAGTTGATGAAATCACCACTATAAAACCCTTGATCCTTGTCTTCAAAGCTTTCAATTTTTTCTTTCGAATGTTTTTGCTCTTCAGGTTCCATTGATGAAATGCCAACTGATTTAGAAAGTTCCTCTTCTCTTGCTGCTGCATTAGCTTTGTAGCTATTTCTACCTCCATGACCTCCTCTGCCTCCTCTTGTAACACCTCTGTAGTTGCCTCTTCCCCTTCCACGGTTGGACTTGAGTGGTAATGGACAATCACGAATTAAGTGACCCGTATTACCACAGTTGAAACACTCCCTGGTCTCTTTAATTCTTGTTGCTGCAAAAACAGGCTGAGACACAGGTGTAGTATACTTCATCACCTTTAGTCTTACCTCCTCCCTGGCAATAGCTGCTATGGCTTCCTCCAAAGTAGGGAGTGTATCTTGATGAAACATTGTGGCACGCCTTCCTTCGAATTCAGGGTTTAAACCCCTCAAGAACTGAAACACTCTACGACGCTCAATCCATTTCTTGATCTTAGGGACATACTGTGAGTCTGGAATATCAATTGGGTCATAGTGGTCCAAATCAGTCCATAGTCATTTCAACTCTGCAACATAGTCCATTACAGACCTCTCCCCTTGTTTGAGATCATGGAGCCTATCTTCTATTTCAGCCATAAGCATCACGTTTCCAGCCCCAGAATACATTTTCTCCAATGTTTGCCATATCTCAGTGGCACTTGGAATAGTATCTACGGTGCTAGCAATGGCTGGAGACATTGAGTTCAACATCCATGCAACCACCAATGAATTGATAGCATCCCATACCTTCCACTCAGCACTTGACTTATCCCCGGGCTCAATTGATCCTCCTCTGATGAAGCTCTCCAGCCCCTTTGCCTTTAGAAGCAACACATCCCTTCTAGACCAGATCAAGTAGTTCTTGATCCCTTCTAATTTAATATCATTAGGCATCAATTCTATCTTCTGGAATGGTTCTGTTTGAGCAACTATTGCTTTACTGGAGGATAAACTTTCACCTTGCTTTGCAACAATTAACTGAGCTAATTGCTCCAGTGCTTGCTGAATGCCAGCAGCCTGGTTCTCCCCCATTGTTCAAGTTAATCAATCTTGACCAAGCAGTACAACCCACAATGCACAGGAGTACAACACCCTTCTTCCTCCTTCCACACGCAGCAAGCACCACCACCAGCAGTCAGCAGAGCAGCAACAATTTTTCCTTCTTCCTCTCACAAGCGCACAACAGCAGGGCACCTCTTCCTCGATTGCCCAAGCACGCACTCTGCTGTTCTGACCACAAGCAGCACGGGAGCCAGGCCTCCCGTCGGGCTACCTCAGGATGCAAGCACCTGCACCTGCTCCACCTGCTCCTCCGTCGACACGCTCTCACTCACCTGCTGGTTGCTGCTGCGCGCCGCCCAGGCCTGCTCCGGTCCGAGCACGCTCCACTGCGTGCACGCCTTCACGAGTTGCTCGCACTCCGCCCGGCTTCCTGCCCGGCAAGATTGCTGCTGCCCTTCACTGCGCAGCAGTCCGCTCCAACTCGATCTGGAAGCTCCCCTCACCGATTCCACGCGCAGTGCTGCAGGAGCCCCCCTTCTTGCTCTCTCTCACGGTCTTCACGCTCCCACTGCGCGCCGTCGCCGACGCCGCCCAGCGAGGCTCTGACACCATGTTGGAGAGTTTAGGAAACTTCTGGTATTTCACTTTATTCACAGGGATACATCTATCTTTATACATGGTTAATGGGCCTTTGGGCCATTGGATAGATAATACACACACACACACAGCCCAACAAAGTCCTTGGTAAACAAATCATACTCAATACAAATTGGCTCAACCATGGCCTGAATAAGCTAAAACATATATATGTATGAAACTTAGATTCACAAAATGAAACACTGATACATACAACTATGTTGGACATGTCATCTGCATCAGATTCGTCGAAATGTGGGATCATGCTACACATGGGCGCGAGAAGACATCAGCGAAAATTGTGAAGCGGAACGAGATATACAGATATCAGTTTGGCGAGCATCAGTTAGAATGGCAAAAATATTGCGACTCCCACTGGAGGTTTATAAAATAAACTAACAAAAATTTGAGCTAATTACCAAAAAGAGTCACTATCAGGCGACTATTTAAGTTGACAGCTGTATGAGTACGTATGGGAGGGCAAGTACTGTGATTTTTATTATTGGTCCATGCAAATGACTTGATTATGAATTAGCTGTGTAAAAATAAAGGTCCCTCCAATGGAGCAATATCATCATTTTTAACACTGTCTTCGAGTCAGTGGTTGTTCACAATAACTGAAAACACTCAATCTGTTTTCCTACAATGGCAGGCTGCAGGTCCACTTTTTGTAGCAGTGGAGGAGTTTGAGCGTCAGAAACCTACAGCAAGTACACATTATGGTATGGAGTGTATAAATGTGTTGCTGAGTATAATGCAGCCATACATCGAGGGGTTCAGATACAAATTTGACTTGCAGTCAAGCAAGTGTGGTAAGGGACTGTTAATGTCCTTTTAGGTTATTGTCCTTTTTAACAATATGAGTCGGATTAATTGATGAGTACTAGTGACCAGGATTATAATAACACCATTCTGAGTGTATGTACAGACAACACAATTAATTAGAAATGCAACAATGACTATTAATCCCACCTAATGCTACCTGGCTAACATATCCTTGTAGCTATAAAAATTGGTACAATGAAGCAGGGTGGATGACATGAAGTGAAATACTTAGATGTGTGTACATATTAGTGACTACTAAGTGGATCATAGTGACTACTAATGCATGTGAAACATCTGCTTGGCACCCTACTAGAGTTTAAAGAATGTGCATATCATTAATGCATGTTGTTTATACATTTGAATAAAATTTGTCTATCATGCTGTTTATATATTGCTTGCACTATACAGGGGATATGGATCCTCCATGCACAGTGAATCCAGGTGATGACATTGACAATTGGCAAGTTGATGCAAACGTAATAAATAATCATAGGAAGCATATATGCATATGCAACAAATGGAAGTTTACTCGCAAAAAAAAAAACAAACGGACGTTCGAAGAACTATACAAGCTATCAGATGAACTGAAAAGTAGGGGTGTTGACGGTAGATAACGTATACTTTTAACCGTCAATCTTCCTTATGAATTACCACAATATAATAGAATAGGAGGTTATTACTAATCATTTCCACAAGTTTTGGTGAATTGTCTGTTTTCCAGGGAGTTATCCAGAAAGTACATAATCAAGGATTAAAGTGCATAAAAGCCACGAAACTTAACCGCGATGGAAAATATCGCTAGAGGGATCAGGAAGGATCTAGAAGACTCCAGAATGAAGCGGAGCCCGAGCCCTTTTGGGGTGGGGCCGCTCGGCCCACCCGCCAAGGCCGGGCCGGCCCGGGTGGCCCCCCCACAGCCGGCCTGGCGTACCTCTCCACCACCTTTGAGGATACATCTTGACCCTACATTAAGTCGGTTTGATCCCTACGGTTGATGTTCATCCCACCGGACTATATAAACAGAGCCAGACCCCCTCCTGGAGAGAGCCAGATCAATGAAGAGCTGAAGAGCCAGAAACCCTAATTCCTATCTAGTAGATCTAGGCTAGCAATCAAGAACTAGTTCTTGTTTAGAGATTAGAGAGATAGAGTTGGAGAGTGGAGTTCTGGAGGAGTTCCGCCCTGCTCTGTGCTTCTTCGTTCTTTGTATTCTTCAAGATCAACCTCCCTCGCCTGGGAGTTTGCATCTTGAGATCATTTGGTAGTCAACTTCGGTTAAAGTAAGTGTTTTGTTTATATTATTCTTCTAGTTTGCAACTCTTCTTGAGTACTTTGATCTAGATAGCTTCTTGATTGAAGTAGTATTCGTAGCGTAGACGTGGTGTTTGGGCTATGTTTACTTGTGAATGTCCCCTGATTTTTTGGATAGTGGTAGCTCGCGAAGGTGACTTATAGCTTCGTTGAATCCTCTGTAGTCCACTTCCCGTTAATAGATTTGGCAAGCAAAAGGTGCTTGGTAGGAGAGAACTCTGATTTCTACTCTTATTTTATTAAGTTATCGCTCATGATCATATGATATAAAACAACCACTTTCCAAGACCAGAACTAGATAATCCACATTGTTCTCCTTATTCTTGCTATCTTCTAACTTGATTGTGCATTAGGTTAAGTTTATAGACTTAGTCATCGTCACCTACTTGTTCCTTTAGGTTCGATATTACCGGGTTTATCTTGGTGAAGTGCTACAACGGTATTGTATCTGTATGCGCTTGCGGATAATCTTATTTCTTGTGTGCATTTAATTAATACCAACAAGCATTTTCGGCGCCGTTGTCGGGGAACGGTTCTTTGAGATTGACTTTAAGTTTAGCTTAATTCATGTATTATACTTTTCCTTTTTATTTAGCCTTTTAGTTTTTGTTTTTATCTTTTAATATGGAACCCGTATCGCAACTCTTATATCAATACGGAGCACCATCGGGCTCACGTTCTGACCAATAGAATCATCTAAACCCATTACATCATCGGCTATGAGCTACGCCCGGGGTTAATTCATTTAGTTCGAGAAAAATATTTTTTCTCGGTAGTTCTAGCGAAAACCCTTATTCCCATTTGAATGATTTTGAAGAAATTTGTTCATGTCTACACATTAAAGGCATGGCAGATGAAACACTAAGGTGGAAGCTTTTTCTGTTTTCATTAACGGGACGAGCTAAACACTGGTATAAGCGCCATGTTGGGAGTAGTCAGGGACACTGGGAAACGTTATGTTCTAGCTTTTGTCTTAAGTTCTTCCCTATCGAGAAGGTTGCTAAACTATGTTTTGAAATCATTGGATTTAAACAATTAGATAACGAATCATTAGGTAAGGCTTGGGAACGTTTTGATAGTTTTGTAAATTTAGGTCCTAGTCTTGCTTTGCCAGAATCTATGCTCTTACAACACTTCTTTTTTGGGCCTTAATGAAAAGAATAAAGAATATCTTAATTTGGGCGGGAGGAGCGTTCATGTATACTATCGCTACACATGCAAAAACTATTCTTATGAATATTTCGAATGATCTTTTTCAAGAGAAAAAAAAGTCAATAGCCGAGTCTGAATCATTGCTTGAATCTCAACCTTTAGCTATTTTGAAACCTGAACTTTTGAATGAAGAAGAGAAAATCCCATTTCCCGATTTTATGCTTGATTTAGAAGATGATCTTTTTTGATGATTATAGGAATACTTCTAATTACCAAGTAATTATGAAACCTCAAGAATCTAGAGAATTTAAAAATATTGATTTTATTCATCCTTTTGAGGTAAAGTTCTTTAAAAGTTCTGAAAAGAGTTAATCTTTGTCTTAAGTGAAGAATGGTTAGAAGAATCGAGAACTTTCAAAAGATGTCATCTTTCGAATTCTTCTTCTGTTATTTTTGAGTGTCAGATTGATAAACATCCTTTTACTACACATTATAATCTAATTGTGGGTGTTAATATCATGTCTCTTTCGTTTGCTAAAAGATTTTTGGAAGATATGCCATTAATTCTAACTATTAAAACTTTGAAAAGTCTTTCAGGCCACATTATTCCAAGTTTAGGAGTCTTGTGTTCTCTTTCTATTTTGGTTTATGGAGTTCAAGTTCCATTAAATTTCTATATCTTTGATGTTTAGAAGTTTGATGTGTTAATAGGTTTACCGATAGGAAAGCTTATTAGAGAAGGTCAAAAAGAAAAATTAGATATTAGTCTCGGAAAAGGTTTCAAGCTCTCTATGCCTATAACCCATACCTTAAAAACTAGAGTGGAGCTACTTTCCGAGCGGACCCAATAGAGGAGGTTAATCTTTGCTTTTATTGATAAATTTTTAGAACCATCTATAGATGGTGATGACGCCTAATTCTTCATTGAAGAAGAGAAAGAGGAACCATCTGATCCTGAACCTCTCGATGAATTACTAGAGCCTCCTAAACCCCCTATTGAACTTAAACCCTTACCTTCTGGCTTAAAATATGTTTTCTGAATAATGACCAGAAATCTCCTGTGATCATAAGTGATAAACTCTCTCAAGAAGAATCTTTACGTTTAATCACTGTTTTAGAGAAACATCGTGCTGCTTTTGAATACTCACTCCAAGATCTTAAGGGAATCAGTCCTATTCTTTGCACCTATCGCATACCAACTGATCCTGAAGTTACACGTACTAGAGAACCCCAACGTAGACTTAATAATACGATGAGAGAGGTAGTAAAGAAGGAAGTTTTAAAACTGCTGCACGTTGGGATCATATATTCTATGTCACATAGTGAGTGGGTAAGTCCTGTTCAAGTTGTACCTAAGAAGGGTGGTATGACTGTTGTTAAAAATGATAGGAATGAGTTAATTCCTCGAGAACTGATTCATGGATGGCGTATGTGCATAGATTATAGAAAACTTAATAAAGCAATAAGGAAAGATCACTTTCCACTACCTTTCATTGATGAGATGTTAGAGCGTTTGGCGAATCACTCTTTCTTTTGCTTTTTAGACGGTTACTCTGGATACCACCAAATTCCTATTCACCCTGACGATCAAAGCAAAACCACTTTTATGATGTCTATATTTTCCGATATGATTGAAGAAATCATGGAAGTTTTTATGGATGATTTTTCTATTTACGGAAAAACTTTTGATAATTGTCTTGAAAATTTGGATAAGGTTTTGCAAAGATGTGAAGAAAAACACTTAGTCCTTAATTGGGAAAGTGTCATTTTATGGTAAGAGAAGGGATAGTCTTTGGGGCACTTAGTGTCTAAAAGAGGTATAGAGTTAGATAGAGCTAAAATTGAAGTCATTGAACAACTACCTCCGCTTGTGAATATCAAAGGGATCCGAAGTTTCCTTGGTCATTGTGGTTTCTATCGTCGTTTCATAAAAGATTTTTCACATATTGCTAGACCCTTGACCAGTTTGTTAGCTAAGGATGTTCCTTTTGAGTTTGATGATGCATGTTTACAATCTTTTAATATTCTTAAAGAAGCACTCATCTCTGCACCAATTATTCAACCCTCTGATTGGTCTTTACCTTTTGAAATTATGTGTGATGCTAGTGATTATCTTTGGGGGGCAGTTTTAGGACAAACCAAAGATAAGAAGCATCATGCTATCGCTTATGCTAGCAAAACTATGACGGGAGCTCAGCTTAATTATGCAACAACTAAAAAAGAGCTTTTAGCTGTTATTTTTGCTATTGATAAATTTAGATCTTACTTAGTGGGAGCTAAAGTAATTGTTTATTCTGATCATGCTGCTCTTAAATATCTGCTCACTAAGAAAGATGCTAAACCCCATTTAATAAGATGGATTTTGTTACTTCAAGAATTTGACATAGAAATAAAAGATAGAAAAGGAGTAGAAAATCCTGTTGCCGATCACTTGTCTAGAATACAATTTAAGAATTCGCAGAAATTACCTATTAATGATTCGCTGAGGGACGATATACTATTCAAGGTAACAAGATCAGACCCATGGTATGTGAATATTGTCAACTTTATGGTTGCAGGTTATGTAGCACCAGGGGAAAATAAAAGAAAGCTCATTTACGAAAGTCGTCTCCATATATGGGATCCTCCGTATCTCTTCAGAGTATGCGCTGATGGCTTGCTTAGAAGATGTGTACTAGTAGAAGAGGGCATTCAGATTATTCAAAAGTGTCATTCATCACCATATGGAGGGCATTATGGGGCATTTCGTACACATGCAAAGATCTGGCAGAGTGGATTCTTTTGGCCAACAATGTATGAAGACACCAAAGATTATGTCCGGAGATGTGGATCATGTCAGAGATATGGAAATATCAATTCACGAGATGCTATGCCACTCACTAATAATCTTCAGATCGAGCTCTTTGATGTCTGGAGTATTGATTATATGGGACCATTCATCAAATCAAAGAACTGCGAATACATTTTAGTGGCAGTTGACTATGTATCCAAGTGGGTAGAAGCTATACCATGCAAGAACGCTAATTCAAAATACTCAAGAAAGATGTTTGAAGAAGTCATATTCCCAAGGTTTGGAACACCGAGGATGGTGATCAGTGATGGAGGAACTCACTTTACCGATACAAAATTTTATAATTATTTGAAGAGTCATGGCATCCGTCACAACGTCGCCACTCCTTACCACCCTCAGACAAGTGGCCAAGCAGAGACATCAAATAAACAGATCAAGAATATTCTACAGAAGATGGTGAATGAAATGGGTACTATATGGAAAGACCAGTTACCCGAAGCACTTTGGGCCTACCGAACAGCCTACAAAACACCTCTAGGCATGTCACCCTATCAACTAGTATATGGGAAGACTTGTCACCTACCTGTGGAATTAGAGCACAAAGCTCATTGGGCCATTAAAAGATACAATATGGATTTTGAAGCTGCTGAGAATAAAAGAAAAATGTAATTATCAGAATTAGAAGAATGGAGAGAAAAGGCCTATCACAATTCAAAGCTTTATAAAGAAAGAACCAAGAGATGGCATGACAAGAGAATCAAGAAGAAGGAGTTTGCACCCGGAGACAAGGTATTACTTTTTAATTCTAGGGTCAAATTATTCGGGCTTGGAAAGCTGTGGAGTAAATGGAAAGGACCGTTTACGGTGGTTAACGCGTCATCGCATGGAGCGGTACCTCTCCAATCACACGAAGGTACGTTATTCAAGGTAAATGGTCATCATCTTAAAATCTTTCTAGAACCTACTAGACCCCCAGAAGTAGTTGAGGAGTTGGAGTTTATCCAATTACCTTGATTACACCTATATTTAACCGAATCGATCTGAATCTTTAAACAATCGCCATCGGGAAGTAAATGGAGTACATAACCACCACGAGAAAAGTCATCCCGAGGGGATGACATGTGGGGCCGGCTGGCCTGGGCAAGGATGCCGGGCGGCACCCCCCCTGTTTTCTCTCGTGTGCATTCAACTCTCTACCCACTTCTGGAGTATTCCTCGACAGAATCCCGTAGGATTAAACGTCATTCAGTTTCGCGATCGTATGCACCCTGTAGGATAGATTCAACCCCCGCTGCAAGCCTGCTACCCATATAAATACGTACCAAGACCCCCCTCAACCTCATTCCATCCAAGCCTTCTCTCTCTCATTCAGAGAAAACCCATCTAGATCTAGTTCTAAGCTCTAGTTCCAATGGCCGGGAAGGAGATCGTCGTCTACGGAGCTGACCTCAACAAGATCCTGAAGGATGAGTCGCTGGCCATCGTCCCTGCGCAGCCTAAGCCTCTTGCCATCATCCCGCCGAAGGAGCTAGCTACAGTGCAGCCACGCCGGAGCTATGAGCAAGCCTATTATGCTCAAGCTCAACGCACGCTACCTGCACCTCCTACAAGATTGCTCCTAGAAGGACCATACAAGGGGAAGCAGATTGCACCTCCTACAAGATCGCTCCTACAAGATTGCTCCTACAAGATCGCTCCAAGGGTACTCAGCTTTCAAAACCAAAGCCAGGAGAAGAACTTGTCAGTGTCAAGACTAACAAGGCTGGGGAGATAGAATGTGCCAAGTATAGGACCCGTCTCATGATTGGTGGTGTGCGTGCTACTGAAGATCTAGTTCGCTACACAGACAAGAAGCCACCACCACCAAAGAGAGCTCCACCGCCTTCTGCTGCAGCAAGCTCTATGCCCAAGCGTCCTAAGCCCACCTTGGCTACACTTGAGATGAGAATTGATGCTCTCTCTCAAGTTGTTTTAAGCCTTCAGTCATCTAATACTATGAAAGTAGCTACTATGACCACCATGGCAACCCAGATTGAAGGAAGTATCAAGGAGATCCGTGCCCTCAAGAAAGACAACGAGAAGCTCAAGAATGTGATAGACGCGCTTAAGAAGGCATAGTTACCCTATATACCTATGTAATAAGGCACGATCGAGTTAGTTAGGTTAAAGAAGTCAGTTTCCAGAGTTAGGTTAAAAGTTAGGTCAGTCGCCCTAATTGGGGTAATTATCATAGCTCGGTTGCTAAAGCATTGGTTAATCATAATGAATAAAGTGTCTTATTCTTACTAATGTTTTAGTTGCTATTATCTACTCTATCTTTCTATTTTTGGAATGTGTTTGTCTCCACATGTTTTGCAGAAAAGGATTATATAAAAAACCAGTGTGGGGGAGACACATCGGAATCACGAAAATCAATTTGCTCGAGAAAAATTCACGATTCGGAACAAAATACACCCAGGACCACGCACGGCGAAGTAGGCCTCGAGGGGGCACCACAAGGTGCCGCCCGACCTCCCTCCATGGGCCGGCCGGCCCACCACCTTCCCCTCTCCCATCTCGCTTCGTCCATGGTCAGGTTTGAGCCCAATACTATTTAATTACATATGTTTAACTGGTTGTTCTGATTCGAATTAAAAATCACATGATAAACCAATTTTAAGGAGATGAAAAGACTGTTAATTTATGACTTCTGAATAAATTCACATAATTCTTTTTTCCTAGAGGTCATGATACTGTTGGAAACTTATTTAGGGACCCCATGATTCTTAAGTTGTTGAGGAGTATGATATAGTGTGATAATGAGATTTTAATTCTTAAATGTTCTGTCTTTGGAGAAATTTTATTTTAAAGAAGTAAAAAGATTAGCCACACTTCTCCTTTATAGCAAAAGCAATGTCCTACCAAAGCCATACATAGGATAGATAAACTTTCTACATACTCTACTTGTTTGCATTGAGTTTGGTCAACCTCTGTGATCCTAAGAGAGATTTGTCATATTTTTTGAATCAAGTGCCACATCCACATATGCACTACTCTAATCTGAAGTAGGCACAATTAGTATCTTTTATCAAAACTGTTTTACTCTTACACCGAGAGTAAACACCAAAAATATTCTTATAGGATAGCCACTAGTAAATGCTCCAAGTTTTGTTGTTATCTCTCAATGTCCAAAAGGAAGTATGAGCTATACAAAAGAAGAGGAAGAAAAATAGCTGTCAAAAGAATGGACAAGTGTCCGAAAAAAAAAAAAAAAAGAGAAGAAGAAAAGAAGAAATAAAAAAATAGCTCATACTCTTCCTCTAGCAAAAGAGAGATGTGTCTCAAGGAGTAATAGTAGAATTAGGAGTACTATATTTCCACCTATTTAAAGCTTGATTCAGTTTTATGTCTTATCCCTCTCTGGATCCATTGTTTGACTTTACAATAAATGACATACAAGTATGATACAGTTATTACCCACCTGAAGATCCACATAAGCCTATAGATATAGGATAAAGGTTTTAATACTAAAAGCCTTGGTAAGGACCCAGAAATACTACATATATAGTGATTTGAGAGTGCTATTAAGGGAGAAGGATATGCTATGAGTTGTTTCTAAAATTCTTAAAACTAATTCTCCTGTTGACAGTACTAAAGAAAAGAATGATCTACTCCATGTTGTTCTACTTTTCAACTACTCAAAGATCTATGGTAGACACATTGAATTCTACAGTATATGATTAACTAGGGATGGTTTTATTGTGGATATGTTCTCAAGTTATGTCTTGGTGAGTCTCTATTCTCTATGATGAATGTTCTAAAACCAACCTTTTCTCAAGGACGAGTAAAAGCCTAAGTGTGGGGGAGTTTGTTGACGGTAGATAACGTATACTTTTAACCGTCAATCTTCCTTATGAATTAACATAATATAATAGAATAGGAGGTTATTACTAATCATTTTTACAAGTTTTGGTGAATTGTCTGTTTTCCAGAGAGTTATCCAGAAAGAGCATAATCAAGGATTAAAGTGCATAAAAGCCATGAAACTTAACCGCGACGGAAAATATCGCTAGAGGGATCAGGAAGGATCTAGAAGACACCAGAATAAAGCGGAGCCCGAGCCCTTTTGGGGTGGGGCCGCCCGGCCCCACCAGCTAGGCCGGTCGGCCTGACAAGGTGGCCCCCACCTGTCAGCCTCTGCGTACCCCTCCACCGCCTTTGAGGATGCATCTTGGCCCTACATTAAGTCGGTTTGATCCTACGGTTGATGTTCATCCCACTGGGCTATATAAACAGAGCCAGACTCCCCCTGGAGAGAGCCAGATCAATGAAGAGCTGAAGAGCCAGAAACCCTAATTCCTACCGAGTAGATCTAGGCTAGCAATCAAGAAAGGCTAGTTCAATCTAGAACTAGTTCTTGTTTAGAGATTAGAGAGATAGAGTTGGAGAGTAGAGTTCTAGAGGAGTTCTGGCCTGTCGATGCTTCTTCGTTGCTGTATTCTTCAAGATCAACCTCCCTCGTCCGGAGTTTACATCTTGAGATCATTTGGTAGTCAACTTCTGGTTAAAGTAAGTGTTTTGTTCATATTGTTCTTCTAGTTTGCAACTCTTATTGAGTACTTTGATCTAGATAGCTTTTTGATTGAAGTAGTATTCGTAGCGTAGACGTGGTGTTTGGGTTATGTTTACTTGTGAATGTCCCCTAATTTTTCAGATAGTGGTAGCTCGCGAAGGTGACTTATAGCTTCATTGAATCCTCTGTAGTCCACTTCCCGTTAATAGGTTTGGCAAGCAAAAGGTGCTTGGTAGGAGAGAACTCTGATTTCTACTCCTATCTTATTAAGTTATCGCTCGTGATCATATGATATAAAACAACCACTTTCCAACACCAGAACTAGATAATCCACATTGTTCTCCTTGTTCTCGCTATCTTCTAACTTGATTGTGCATTGGGTTAAGTTTATAAACTTAGTCATCGTCACCTACTGTTCCTTTGGGCTCGATATTTAAAACCGGGTTTATCTTGGTGAAGTGCTACAACAGTATTGTATCTGTGCGCTTGCGGATAATCTTATTTCTTGTGTGCATTTAATTAATACCAACAAGGGGCAGATCTGTAGGCTGCACATCGAGTACTTCTAGCAGTGAGTATGAAGATTCGAGACAGTTCTGTGGCCGATCGGCAGGCATCAAGTATGCAGTTATCGAGGCAATATCACAATTCTACATGCTTGTTCGTCTTATGAAGGCACACAATAGGATCGATCTGAATACAGGACCAGTTGAGGACGATGACTGTCAAGCGATAAAAGAGGCAGTAGTAGTAGGAGGTGCAAGATCTCCATGGGAAATTGGAGGAATGTGGGACTACCACGAATTAATAGGAAGCCAACTAGAGACAAGTTCCAGTATCAATATAGAGTCAGCTGGCAGGAAATGCATTGTAAGTTCCCTACCACAGTACCACTGACCTGAATGTGCTTGCTTGATCAGCAGATCTGAGTTATTCAGAAAATTTTGAATATAATTATGCAACAACAGACAAGCATGAGGGGGGGGGGTGTTAATTGAAGTCAGTTTAAAATAAACTGGTTTCTATGCTTATATTATTTTGTTTTGCAGCACAAGGTTGGTTGATTATTGTCCAAAATATATAGAGCTCATGCCGGATGCTTCACGTGAGCAACAACTGGGGAGATGGAGATGGACATGTTTGACGCAATATAGAGGGTATTTAGGGTTAATGATGATATGCTATATCGTTCAGAGGGGCGTGCAAGGTGGCATCACTTTTTTGAATCCGACATCCTGGTAAGATACCTGAAAGCTAGTCATATCTATTCACACTAATATTTTCAAAAACTGATTTGCACGTATGTGTGAACTAGAAGAATATAAAATTGCATTTCATGTACCATGCAGACATGCATGATAGCTGGATGCTCCAACATAGAGAACCCGTCGATCCGAAATCAGTTCATGGGGTCACACCTGAAATATGACATCTGGAACTGCACCATGGTGATGGGTTATTACTAAATATTATTTATGCATATATCCCGCCTGTGTAATCCTGTTGTTCTTGAATAGCTTAAAGGCATCATAATTTCTTGCAGCTATTCTTTCCGGTGATTCTTCAGTACCGATGGGTTTGCTTTTGTTGGAATCTGGTGGACAACAATATAGTCGTGTTCGACCCAGACTATATGAATATGCCTGTCACTACAACACAGAGCATGTACAACCATGTTGCTGGACTGATAAAATCAGTGGTATCATCGACAATACCATCATTGTTTAGGGGCTGGGAACATAATTGGAATGCAGCAACAATGACCTAGTTTAATTGGAGAAATGCAGTTTTGCACAGGTATGGTACAGAAAGTGGATTGCATAAAAAATCCTTTACTTGAACTGAACTAGCATGCGTTTCAGGATTGTGAGTTATACAGTCATCCAAGCTATACCAACTGCTATGTGATGTGTAAATGTAACGCTACCTCCTAATTGGTACTAGTATAGTGTCCGTGCTAACGCTACGGTATTTTTTAGAGATGCATATGAAAACAACAAACGATGATATTCTTTTTTATACATGAGTACTACAGGGTACAATACATACCTAATAGTACATGTCTAATATAAAGGCTTTGCAAATATAGTACTGTAAGCACCAAGATGCATTAAAACATTGATCCAAAACAAACAACTAACCTTGGTTTCAGCAAAGAAATATCTCTTGGGTCGACATGAACTGAGAGGCTAAAAGAATGCAATATGAAAGCATAAAAGAATGAGTTACCAAGTGTCCTTGTACCTTAACACCCAAACAATTTTAACAGCTAATTTCCTTCAAAAGCACAAAGATACTGTAATTCATCCTAACCACATGTTCAGAGCAAGTTCCATGCTTCACTGAAAAGAATGAACTCCCTGCTAAAGTTATGCAGTCATGAAATTCTTAGAAATGTCTGCAGAATCGAACCATAATTCTCAGAAAATGTCATCACTAAAGAGAACATGCAAAGGAAACAACAAAAATCCCATGTACCAGATCCATATGCGTTAACCTGTTAAAACTAAATAAAATAGTCCTGATTTAGTTGCAATAATAAATGGAGGAAGATACGGTAGAACCGATGAAATACCAGTGACAATAAAGCCTAGGAAGACTGAAATACAATACATTTATTCTTTATAGCCTATTGCTATTTTTTCCCAACACCTGGAGGTAGCTGAAAATTCAGGAAGATGACAAAATTATGGCTAGCTCACACTAATCATAGTAATTAATAAAAGTTATATATTCCCATGAATACAAATGCAGCCTAAGATAAATAAATACATCCAACTGGTTAATAAAAATAATTTTAAAAAGGAGAGCAATGATAATTCCATGCTAACTGAATGTATCCATTGTATGAATGGTTAAAACTATCGAGAAAATATTTATAGACTATCACTAAGCCAAGCCTAAAAAATTACTGATTTGTCATCCAGGCCATGTAAATTGAAGGACAAATAGAGTTTAACCTAAAGCAGGTGCCCTGTATGGCATCCTCACTCACAATGCATGTATGGACATATGAGAATTAATTTGGGTCTGTAACCAAACATTGCATAAAGTCTGAAACACAAACAATCTACCAAGAAATTCAGATGACCTTCTTGTAAAAAAAACTATTTTTAAAACTGAGCAGACACATACTGATAAAATGACTGAATAGTTAATTTAATCTGAATAAATAATCTACCAAGCAATTCAAATGACCTTCTCTGTTGCCTGATGGTAGGATTCAAGATATGGAAAATACCAGATTACTCATCCATTATCTGGAAGAGATGGCGCTCAGGCGTGAAGTGAACCAAGCAATTCAAACATTTGTCGGTGGTTAATTATACGTCAGCTAACCTGTTCAGGTTGCAGCACGGCAGGGTGGCAAAGATCATGATCCGGCGAACACAACCAGCGATCACGTTCCGGCGAGCGAGGGCGTTCATACTGCTGATCTGGCCTCGTTCCGTCGAGGCGCCGTGTGCGCCGCGCGAGCAGCGGCCGGCACCGATCATGTTCCGGAGATTTCGATCCCACGATTTCGATCCGGCCACCAAGACGTATCAAATCACAGGAACAATCGGGGATTGTTACTCGTACCTATAGTTGCAGACTTGGGTGGCGACGGGGTCCTCGACCGAGGCCGTTTCAACTTTCGTTCCTCAGGCTTCAACGCGCGGAGGTGATCGTCGCGGCGCCAGGTGATCTTTGGTCAGCCGTCTGGCAGTAGATGTGGGTGGCCAGCAGGGTTCCTCGTCCAGCGATAGCGGCGTCGATGGCAGGTGGAGATCGCTCGCGGCGCAGCAGGTCGCTGCCGTGCAGCAAGAAGCGCAGCGTGGTTTGCGTGCGGCGGCATCGACGCTCTCGCGTGGGAGGTCGAGGGTAGAGGGGAGGATGTGTGACACTTTTGATCTGGGCCGTCCGATGTGAATGAGTAAGGAGAGAGAATGTATGAAATTAAATCTGGGCTGTCTACTGTAATTGTGTTGGTTTCCTGGGTACAATTTGGTGGGTGGATGAAGGGAGGACTTCTCAACGGGGACTTTTTTTTTGTGTGTGGCTGTAGCAATTAGGATGGTACTGGAGGTTATATTCCTGCTCATGTACCTTGCAGTGACGCCATCGGCAAGCCTACTGTTTATAAGAGATCGATATGGCAATGTGAATTATAAATAATAGTCCGTCAACCCGTGCTCCGCACGGGCTATTTAAGAGATATACTGTTTAATATATCTAACAGTAAATAATTTTTATACTAAATTGTATATTTTTCTCTGTGTTTGTTTTCTACAAAATAGACGTAATAGATACTTCATAATCTATATCAATTATCACAAACTTATTAATTATTTTTTTGCAAGGCATTGATTTATATTTCTCATGAAGCCTTGAATCTAAATTATGATTTTCTAAAATTTTGTCTTATTAACTGTTATATTTTTTACCATCAACTTAAAACTCTTGTACTTAATGTATCTTTTATTAACTCTTCTGTTTGCACTTTTTAAAATAAGTACTTTAGGTCATAAAGTATGTTTACTAAATAGCATAAGCAATTATTTGAATCTTGCATCACGATACTTGAGATAAGTGGTAGAGTTTAAATCTCCGATGTGTGTAGCAGTGTTAATCTCTAAAGAATTTTAATAGTTAAGTCATATAAAATTTTACTTTTTATGCTAAAATAAATTTAAAAGGTTAGACAAACATGTATACACAGCAGTGAGATCTCCTATACTTTCAAGATGACTGAATTCCTTATCAAGAATTATATGAAATTATGTGTGCAGTTTGGTTATAATAAAAATATAAATTTAGTTAAAATATATCAATATATCTAAAGAAGCAACCTAAATAAACCATATTTTATGATTACTAATATGATTTTTAAATAATTTATAAGTATCATTAGTGTGTGTGTGTGTGTGTGTATATATATATATATATATATATATATATATATATATATATATATATATGAGTTTTTAAGGAAATATTTTTTTGCCAAAATATAACATATATATTTATCACTAATGCATGTTGTGTATGCTGGCACGTCATGTATGCTTACTTCAATCAAATATTAATATTAATAACACATACATGCTTTATGATTATTTATACAATTTTAAATATAAGTTGTTGACAATTTTTAGATGTAGATTTACAAAGATATTTAAACTTTTAAATAATAAGATAAAAACTAGGTTACATAGATTATCTATCATAATAAGAGTACGTCAATAATTAGATATAAATTTTTACTTTATATTATTTTATTACAAAATAGTGAAGTTAGATAATTATTTAGGAATTAGAATAAATCCAATAGCTAGTGTTATTAATGGTAGTTTTGAAGGGAATTATTAATGGTGATTAGGTTAAACGGTATTGATGATCAAATGTTTCGAATTTTTATGAAAACTTTTAGGTTATATATTTTGTTTTTCTTCTCGTATCTCGTGAGGACTAATGTGGAGGCTCTATTAGGGATATCTAGGTAGACTTTCTAGTAATTTTTTTGTAGCGTGATATGTTTTTAGATGATAGCCTAATATTAACATATATAAACTCTAGTTGTATCCAATTATATGACTTCATTAATCATAGTTAGATTTTGAGTTTTAATCGACTTAAGTAGAAAGTTTAGTATGTTTTATATTTATAAAAAAAAATAATTTATTAACTAAAAAGAGTTTAGGTCTTAGTAGTATTAGTTTAGATATTATTTAAGTTGAAACTCAGATTGTACTCTAGCATTACAGTTCTTAAATTTGTTATAACAATTATATTATCAATAGTGAAATGATATAATATTTTACTTAAAATATATAAAATGATTTAAAATAATAAACTATGAATTAATTTTCATGTAGCATTAATATAATTTATAGTGAACTGTCGATGTCATGTTATTACTATGTAGTTTATGAATTAAATATTTTTTATTTTTTATAAGAAATTAAAAATATTTATCCTATCGTATATATAGTTACTCAGTATACATGGTGAAACATAGCATATGATTATTTTATGGATGTAGAACTTTAAGGTTTATAAATTTATAAATATATATGTTTGTGAATATCAATTTATTTTTTAATAGAATATATTAGTGTTTACTTGTAGATTTGAGCATATTTTTGTTTATCATCTTTTATAATGGCTATAGATACAAATGTAAAGGTAATACTTTATATTCTCTTTCAGAACAACATGCATAGATAGGTTGGATGTAAGTTTAGAAGGCTATTTTGCATTAACTTTCATAGTTATAAGGGTGGACAATATATAAAATTAATACCGTGTATTTAAAAGTATCTTTCTTAATGATATATTAGAAATCTGAATACAAAGTTAGAGGGTTGTTTTAAATTATTATTTCTAATAGTAAAATGTGAGTAATTTAGATACAATGCGAGTGGTTTATTTTTATTTATTTATTATAATAGCAAAGTGGGTAATTTATATATAAATCTAGAGGTTATTTTGATTTACTTTTTATAATGAGAGATGTGCGTGGGGAATTTATATATAAATTTAGGGGTTATCTTGAATTATTTTTCATAATGGCAGTGTGGGTAATTTAAATATAAAATTAGGGGGGTTATTTTATGTATTTTTCATAATGGCAAGTGCGGATAATTTAAATACAAAATTAGGGGGGTTATTTTATATATTTTTCATAATGGCAGGTGGGTAATTTTTTTATAAATTGCAATAGATCCGATGGCTATTATCAACTATCTTACTATTACTAATTGGAGGCCCCAATGGAGCCTCCACGTTAATTCTCACCAGATGCGCTAAGAAAAAAAGATAAATACTAGAAATTCTCACATTAATCAGAAACATCTGGCCATCAAATCTATAGGCTCTAGCGATTTGTAACCATTAGATCTATTTTATTTTTTTAGAAAATTACATACTATGCCATTATATATTATTATCTATACCTACCTAATATTTAAAAGGGAGAGTTTTCTCTCCCCAAATTTTCGTCCGTCCATTCTTTTAGCCCATGATTGATTCGGCCCATTAATTTCTCCCGCAGGCACTCCTTCCCCCCGCAGAACGCCGCCTCCGAACTCACGGCCTCCTTCTCCCGTCGCCGCCTCTGAACTCACGGCCTCCCTTCCCCCCGCCGCCGCCTTCCCCCGCTCTTCTCCGACTCCGATTTCCCATCCCTCCACTCGAGCTTGGTTCGCGCCTTTCCTCCGCGCCAGCGGCGGCAGCTGCGGCAGGAACCCGATGGCACGGGCGGCAGGCCGGCACGATGCTGCTGCAGCGGCGGCCGGGGCACCCGGCGGAGGGCAGCCCCTGGCACTGGGGCGGAGGGCTCCGCGGCTGGCGGCGACGGCAGCGACGTTAGCGGTGGCAGCCGTGCGCTCGGCAGCGCTTTTTTCGGTTCTTGCTCGGGAGCGGCGAAGTCGCGGGCGTTCGCGTGGTGTCGTGTGCGCGGAGCCCACCCAGAAAGGTGTGCGCGGCGTCGCGATTGACTTCGCTCTCCCCCGCCTCCCCTTCGCCTACTACTGCACTGCCTCTTCGCCCGCGGCCACGCCGACGCCCGCCCACGAGCGGGGAACCTCAGCGTGCTGGGCGCCGCACCGGGACATCGGGAGGGCCTCGCAGCGGGCTGCAGCGCGACGCAGGCGGACTCTACACGCAAGCGGACGTTGCGGACCGGAGTATTCGAATCAAATCCAACAAAGACACCGGGCTCCTATCAGAATCAAATCCAGGGTACGTACGCTGGTTGCTCACCCTTCCCATCTATCCTGTTCTGCTCCGCTTGGAAGTCCGTGTTCGCTCCGCTCTAAAGTCTGTGCCGCCAACGTCGCGCCCCTCCGTTCCGTATATATCCAGGGCTGTGCGTCGTATGCTGCTCCGGCTGCGCTGATGGCACCTGATCTATTTAAGTCTAGGAAAGGAGATGAACAGAGAAGGGAAATTAAGAGAGAAAAAGTAGAAACTGAGAGCTACTACCTGCTGCTTTGTTTTGGTGCCAATGAGAGTGATTAGAGACGTTGAGTTTTCTATTGGGACTGACAGTTTGGAGATTGGCACGGCGTGGAGGGAGAATAGAGGGAGGTGAAGCTGTTGGCTTGCTGTGTTTGGAGATTGGCACGGCGTGGAGGGAGAATAGAGGGAGGTGAAGCTGTTGTCTTGCTGTGTTTGGTGGAGAAAAACAGAGATGCATGAGCTACTGAACCGAGGAATCGAAGAGGATTTCCTAGAGTAGCTGTTGGTGGTGATACCGCATAGATTGGGGGCTGCAGTTGTTTTGAATTTGGGAGTGTAGGGGCTGTGAACTTGTGATGGTCAAACTTGTACCGATTGAGAAAGGAGCAGGGAGGAAAAAAAGGAGTTTGGGAGAGAGATGTTGCTCAGTTGCTGCGCGCTATAATGCTTTGCTACTTAGTTGTTACCAATTAGCTTCCAAAGTTGATAAGCTATTTGTCGATACAAGCTCAATGTCACTACTATAAATTGAAAAAAAAAAATGTCCAATGCATGTTCTCTACAAATTTCCTTTCTTAATAGCAATAGCTAATTATAATTTAAGATATCCTGCAATCTAATATGCTTAAACTTGCTGACCTAATGCACATATTATATATTTCATCCTTCACATCTCATTTTCAGTGAAATGCTAGATACATACCATGTTTATCATTATTCATTGTGTACCTGCATTTGTTGATGCTAAGCATGAATGCAACTTTTTCCTTTTGATTCTTTGGCACTCTGTGAGAATTCACTCCTTGAAATCTCACGTTAACTATTGAGGCTATACATTTGAGCCTTTTGGCAATCATCTTGAGCGTTACATATCTACATGATATAATTGTACTAGCCAAATCCACCTCAACTATAGTCCTACTTACATTAAGGTTCGAGGAATTTTTACTTACATAATTTATGTGTCTTCAACGAGAATAAAAATGAAGACCTCCAAAGCTAAATACGTCTCCTGTGATGGTAAGCACATGTCACAGGCATGTTTTGCGTGAATACCAGAGGCTGATTTGACATGTTTTTATTGTATAGCTGTGGTGACTCCACAAATTCCAGCTCGAACAACACTAGAATGTTTGGCAGTTACTGTCTTTTTTATCCTGCCTGAGCATCAGCTTGGGCATTTTATCGTTCATCAGATCATTCTCTGAAACAAGTTCCCTACTCTATTTTGTACTATTGTCAAGCTGTAACTACATTAAAACTTTAGTAACCATTTCACCTGTTGTTGCTGAAGGTTTTTTTCTCCTGCGCTTCTTAGTTTATTCTCTAGCCAGTAGTTTCATTACTCTTACCGCAACACACATTCAATCTGTCATTGATGATGTCTTTATGCTCTCAGGTAGCAAGTCTGTACCTTCTCATTTCTTGGACTTGAATCTTCAATCATGAGATAAATGAGTTTCATGGTTGATGGGAATCTCCCAACGAGGAAATAGTCGAGGAGTTCAGAGGCTGCAAGGAATGTTGGGATAAATAGCAATAAGGCGCACCGCACATGTCCCATTGATGACGTCCGCTGCCATGAGATATAAAAAGCGTAGAACTGCTGCTTACTCTGTTCAATCTGGTCTCCTATCGAGGAATGTTTAGTTTTCATTTGGTTTTAAATCAGGAGACTATGGAAACTAGCTTAAAACCAAAGGGAAATGTAGAACTGAACTACCCTTTTGTGACATTATAATTGATATCAGAGCTTCTCATTTGCTCAGACACGACACCAGTTTTAGTAATGACCGATTGCAAAGACAATCTGATACTGCTTATTGCAGGGATAATCTAGCAAAACATAAACAATTTCCAGGGAAAAAAGAACCTATTCTTAGCAGGAGAGGCAGCGAAATACACCAAAAATAATTAAAAAATTGGTCGAGTGTATAAACAAGTCCACATGTATTTGTTGTATGATTTCGTAATGAATGCCAAAGCTGCATCATATTTCAAAAAAAAAAAAGCTAGAAAAACAATGATTTACGGGGAAAATATCACCCGTAGCAACGCACGGGCATATTTACTAGTTATAATTAAAAGCAAGAAAAAAATAAATATGTCACTTCTAAATCTACGTGGTACCAAGAAGAAAGAAAAAACAATAAATATATTATTTTTCCCAAACAACCAGCATCCATGGCTTTCTGGCCCGTTCCTAAACAGAGAAAGAAAAAATAATAAATATATTATTTTTCCCAACAAATCAGCGTCCCATGGCTTGCGAACCCTAGGCCGTGGCACCCGCTGCACTTCCGTAATCCATCCCTGGCGGCGTCGGTCGGTGTCGTTCCAGCAAGAGGAGCGATCGCAGCTCATCGATCAGCATCAGGACTGGGAGCCAGTAGGATCAAGAAGGACGAAGATCGGACCAGCAGGAACAAGAGATCAAGAAAGAGTGTGCGATGGCTTCACGAAGTCCTCAGGTCCATGACGATGGGTGGTGAGAAAACTAATCATCTGATTATTATCTTCTCCAGTCTTGCACAAACAGCATGCACTTTGGCTGGTCTCACAATAGTTCTGGCGAAGAAGTGTTGGGCGCAAGCACAGCAGCCAGATGATATATCGAGATGGTGCTAAACTGCGAGAGGCGTTGTGACATGAATGCCGGCACGGTCATCGACGCATGCGTGGGGACCCAAAGCCGCTGGTTGAGCACTGGGCAGAGGCCCGCGATATACATGTCCCGTAAGCGTATGTATCTATGTCGATGCAAAAGCAAATCTGCCATGAGATGCATGTGGATGGATACCCCTATGTCCAAGCGAGCAAGGAGGCCATCTAGGCATCTGCGGTAAGTAAGTGCAAGACGGGTGGGCGTAGGCGTGCGAACAAGTATGCAAGTGACTAAAGGTGTGGCCATCTTGCTAGATCTCCTAATTACAGTTTAATTTGTCTCCTAGGTTCTACTGAATTTGGCTATCCTATAATTGCAATTTAATTTATCTTCTCGAATACTTACTTTATATTCTTTCAGTTGGTCAATTAAACTTTAGGCAAGATTAGAACAGAGAAAGAACCGTAGAAAGAGATTAATCATAGAATTACTACTCATGAGACTAAGAAATAAAAAAAAAAAGATAGATCCCAAAATTCTTACAAAAACTTAAAACATTTTGCCATCAAACTGGTACAATATAATCACCATTGTAAATAATAATGTTGTATCTAAGCAGTTGATAAGTCCAAAATTTTAGGGGAAAAAAATCAAAATTTAGGTTCATGTAGTTCAAATATAGTCTATATAGCTAAAGCCATCATAGTTAATAAATATTTTAACTAAATGTATGAGATAAACAGAGGTGCTATGTAAAGAAAAAAACCCATAGATATGGATGAAAAGTACATCAAAATCAATAATGGATATATTATCAAAACTAAATGTAGACCATAAATTACATATTGTAGCTATTATTTAAGAACTTTAGTGAAGATAAAAAAATTTAATATAAATATTTTAAATTAAATAGTGTCTACTAAGATTCTAACCGTGCGAGAGCACGGGTTGATGGACTAGTGATGATTAATTAGTGTCTACCAAATTAAAGGCCAGATGTTTTTGATTATTGTGGGAATTTCAAGTATTTATCTTTTTTCCTAGCGCGTCTGGTGAGAATCAACGTAGCGCCTCTATTGGGGTCTCTAATTAGTAATAGTAAGATAGGGCACATGATGCAGATAATGGTATAGTTTGTAACTGAAACACACAAAATATTTGCTGAAGAGAGCAATTCCTTGACTTTGGAGGAGCACGTTGGATGGTTGGGAAGCCCGTCGCCGCTCTGGTGCACTGCGTGGGGCTGAGATTACGATCCTGTGGGCAGCTAAATACCTACTAGTACCACGTAGTAGTAGTAATTGGTACTGTAGTAACTTAAGATTCCTCGATCGGATTTTAAAATCTTAAACCCTACTGTGAGAGATCACAAAAACATCAAGGGATGTACGTAAGTACGCCAGTGGTTACGTTACGTGCCAACCTTCGCAGCCGGCTGTCGCTGAGGATCACCGGCGGCTCCGGCCGGAGCGTCGCCCCGTCACTGATGACGAATGCGACGTACACGACACGTACGCCCCCAAGCTACGAGCTTTCCAGGAAGAAGAAGGACGTGCGTCCAGTACAAGATCCCAGCGAAGCTGCTGCTGGCCAGTGGCCACTGAGCCGCCAGTCAAATCCTATGTCTCCAACTCTCCATGCACGCACACCTGTTGGTTTTTTCGTCAAATTGAGTTTACTGCTAGTAGCACATAGTATGTACGTATTGGTCAGACCACTTACTAAACCATTCGCCGAGATTCGAGCATTTCTCGAGAAGCGCAAGTTGCCTTTCGATGGCTTCCGGAAACAGCTGCGGTGAAGTAGTAAACTACGCTACTATCTACAGTCTACGGAGTATACACTAGTACACAAACTATTTGTGTTGACACTAGCGTTTTATTTCTACTGGCGGTTTTCCTTTAGAACAGCCTGTAGAAATCGACCCTATTTCTACAGGCGGTTCTCTTAAGGAACCGCCGGTAGAAATCGATTTCTTGGCGGTTTCTTAAGAAATCCGTCGGTAGAAATAATGTAAAATTAATTTTTTTGAGTTTTTCAAACTTCCTCGGATGGAAAAACTCCCAAAATAAAAGTTGTAGATCTCGAAAAGTTATGAAACTTTGCAGTTGACAACTTTTTCATTTGAAATCATCTTTTTATGGAAAACTATGAATCAAATTTTCAAATTTGAAATCCAAATTTTGCAAATGACCTCGGATCGAGAAACACTCTAAATAAAAGTTGTAGATCTCGAAAAGTTATGAAACTTTGTAGTTCACCACTTTTTCATTTGAAATCGTTTAGACCCTCAAATATTCAATTCACCGTCGGATTTGTATAATATGTGGGGAACAAAAAATGGTATCTAAACACAAGTGGCGTGTGGGTGGAGTGGTAGAGGAGGATACGCTGAAGCCGGGGGTCGCGGGTTCGAACCCCCGCTCACCGCGTAGCACGCGATTTTACGAAAAAAAAAATGCGTCCCCGGTTCGAAAAAATATTTTTTGCCTTTTTAAAAATATTTTTTGCAATTTTTTGGGTGTTTTACGGGACAGCGATTCCTACAAGGCGGTTCCTTAAGAGAACCGCCTGTAGAAATCTATTTGCACTGGCGGTTTTTCAACCAACCGCCCGGTGGAAATGCTTTCATTTTCACTGGCCTCTCAAATCTTGGCGGTTGGGAAAAACGCCAGTGGTGCAAATACGTTGTCAACCGCCTGTAAAAACGTTTTGTGTACTAGTGATATATATAGCCCGGCAGTCTACAGAAAGCTCAACGCATGCAGCTGGAACTAGGAGTACTACGCTGTCACACACACACGTCCTGATTCTGAACCTAAAAGCTGTGCATGGCCGGCGGTTGACACGATGGACACGGTTGCCGTGGTGGCCGTGCCGTTCCCGGCACAGGGCCATCTAAACCAGCTACTCCACCTGTCGCTGCTGCTGGCGTCGCGGGGGCTCTCCGTGCACTACGCCGCGCCGCCGCCGCACGTCCGGCAGGCGCGCGCGCGGGTGCACGGCTGGGACCCCAAGGCACTCGCTTCCATCGACTTCCACGACCTCCACGTCCCGGCGTACGACTCGCCGGCGCCGGACCCGGACCTGGCCCTGGCCGCGCCGTCGCCGTCGCCGTTCCCGAACCACCTCATGCCCATGTTCGAGGCCTTCGCCGCCGCGCGCGCGCCCCGCTCGCGGCGCTGCTCCGCCGCCTGTCCGCCGCCCACCGCCGCGTGGTCGTCGTGTTCGACCGCCTCAACGCCTTTGCCGCCACGGAGGCGGCGCGGCTGGGCAACGCCGAGGCGTTCGGCCTGCAGTGCGTCGCCATCTCGTGCGACATCGGATGGCTGGACCCGGGCCACCGGCTCATCGGTGACCACGGCCTCCAGGTCCTCCCCACCGCCGCCTGCATGTCCAAGGAGTTCGTGGATTTCGTCTTGCGGACGCAGGAGGCCGAGCAGGGCGCGCCCGTCGCCGGCCTGGTCATGAACACGTGCCGCGCGCTGGAGGGCGAGTTCATCGACGTCGTCGCCGCTCAGCCGTCGTTCCAGGGCCAGAAACTCTTCGTGGTCGGGCCGTTGAACCCGCTACTGCTGGACGCCCGGAGGACGCCGGGACAGGCGCGGCACGAGTGCCTAGAGTGGCTCGACAGGCAGCCGCCGGCGTCGGTGCTCTACGTCTCATTCGGCACGACCTCGTGTCTCCGCGCCGAGCAGGTCGCCGAGCTCGCCGCGGCCCTCAAGGGCAGCAAGCAGCGTTTCATCTGGGTGCTGCGCGACGCCGACCGCGCCGACATATACGCCGCCGACGAGTCCGGCTCCGGTGGCGAGAGCCGGCACGCCAAGTTCCTGTCCGAGTTCACCAAGGAGACGGCGGGGACGACGTCGACGGGGCTGGTGATCACCGGGTGGGCGCCGCAGCTGGAGATCCTGGCGCACGGCGCCACGGCGGCGTTCATGAGCCACTGCGGCTGGAACTCGACCATGGAGAGCCTGAGCCACGGGAAGCCGGTGCTCGCCTGGCCCATGCACTCCGACCAATCCTGGGACGCGGAGCTGCTGTGCAAGTACCTCAAGGCAGGGCTCCTGGTGAGGCCCTGGGAGAAGCACGCGGACATCATACCGGCGCAGGCCATCCAGACGGTGATCGAGGAGGCAATGCTGTCGGACAGCGGGATGGCGGTGCGGCAGCGGGCCAAGGAGCTCGGGGAGGCGGTTCGCGCCTCCGTGGCCGACGGCGGGAACTCGCGTAAGGACCTCGACGACTTCATTGGCTACATCACGAGGTGAACGCCGTATGACGACGTACGCATGCATGTGCGGAAAGGGAGACATCTCCCTGGTTGTTGCAAGCGGTTGATTGGATCCATGAGTTTGAATCTTTCACAGCAAAACGATTTTACTGTCGAAATTTTCAAAGGATATGCTGTACGTGTCAGAGAGATGTAGTATACAAGATTTTCTGCCCACCTCGTGACATGTACTACACGAATACACGATGAAGCTATCATCATCAACAGAGTTGTGGTGAGCAGCTTTGGTCTTTGGAAGAGAGCCGGGGAGGAGAGGAAGAGGAGAAACCAGGGAGGCACTGAACATGCAGCAGGACTGCAGGAGCAGGGGAAGGTGGTGGGAACTCGGCGCAGCCGTACAGGGACTAGGGAGTAGTGGTGGTCAAATAATGAGACAGCTGCCTCCAGCCTCCATTGATGCTACCAGGACTGTTTGCTCGTTATTATTAGGAGTACCACTGCCATTTATTCGTCATTTACCGAAGTGCTACTACGTTCTGCTACCATCCTAGTATTGCTTTACAGTAATACATGCGCCCGGACGTCCGGATGCTCGCCGCGTCCGGACGCCGTCCCCCCAGCGCCTCCCTTCTTCCCGTGCCCTCGCCCCCGCCGCCCGGCCCACCGCCCGCCCGCCCGGCGGGGGGTTCGCCGGAACTCCGGCGAACCCCAACAAGGGGCGGCCGCCCTCTTTCCCTCCCCGCCACCTCCTTCTCCGGCTCCGGCACCCTCGCCCCCGCCCTAGACCTGGCCCACCGCTGCCCCCGCCGCCGCCTGCCCCTAAACCGACCGCACGCAACCCACCACCTATCTTCCCTTCCTCCCCCCCGGCCGGCCGGGCGATTCTACACCCCACCCGAGTTGAGGGAGAGAGGGGGAGGCTCGCCGGAGTTGGAGAGGAGGAGGAAAAGGAGGAGGAGGACCTACCTAGCTGGGGGAGGAGCTCGCCGGGAAGGAGCGCGGGCGCGGGGAGGAGGCGCCGGGGAGGAACTCGCCGTCGCCGGGGAGGAGCGCGGGTGCGGGGAGAGCGGGCGTGGGTGCGGCGTCCGTCCGTGACGGAGTCCGGACGTTTTAGGAGGAGCATTACCGATTGCTTTAGTAAGAGACATGACGCAAATCGTTTGTTTATTTAGGTGGCTTACTCGAAGGAACGAAGAAAGCGCAGCGGTGCCAATGTACTAGTACTAGAAAGCATCGGTTACTTCTTAGGGAAACGTATCTAGTACAAATCAATTTTTATAAAAATTTATGCAAATCACGGTAAAAAAGTCATTTAAATTTACCAAAAGCTTTCTGGCTTGAAATTTATTATTTTTATATCTCACAAACGATGTCGAGTTCAGACAAGGTATTTTGCAAGGTTGTGTATCATCATATCATCTATATATGTGATTTTTTATTGAATTTAAACAACTTTTTTGTCATAGTTTGCAGGGTTTTTTTATGAAGAGGTTTGTTAGCACTTGATACGTTGTCTCTTATTATTGCAACTGATTCCACTGTAGCTTTTTTTTTTTGGGGGGGGGGGGGGGATGGTCAGATGATGCAAGAGTATCCGGACGCTTGGCAGCCTGGGCCTGACTCGACCCAGCTCCCTGACACAGGGTCCTCGCGGAATAACCCCTACTTTTAACCGTATTTTTTTTTCTCACCAAATCAGCCCGACTTGTCTTATCGGTAGAACTTATTTCACCAGCCGGGATATTCGGTGGTGGAATAAGCCGGCTGATAAGACAAGCCGGCTAGTTTGGTGTGAGAAAAAAATACTGTTAAAATGGCTGATAAGCCCGGTTGATAACACAAGCGAACAGGTGTGCAGTGCAGTGCATTGCAAAGTAGGATCTTGGCCGATCCTGAGCCGACCTGTCATTTGTCAACATTCTTCCATCAATTCGTACCTGCCTTCCTCGTTCCTATCTTTGTTTCCAATACTCCTGTTAAGTCCATCTCTGTCTGCTGTCGTTGATGCTGCTGTGGGTAGCCAAACACACGTCCGATGGTTGGCTACGCACGGTGTGGTTCTAAAGCGGCGGTCGGGAGTTCAAACCTCTACTCTTGCATGACAAGGTGTGACCTTCTTTTGTTGATTGTAATAGCCGTAGCCGCTGATATGTTGCCCATGTACAGGTCGGTCTTCATGCCACCTTGGACGGCACTTGCCTCTTGATCAGCTGCAACCTTATGGAGTATTGTTGAAGCCTGGGCCGCACTTGTCTCACGATCTGCATGCAAAAGGTGGAGTCTTCATGCCCACCTATCAGCATGTATACATTTAATATATGCTCTTTAGTCTTCACTAGTCTACCAACCCGAGGGCACGGGCTAAAATTTAGGAGATATGAGTATATTATAGATGGATTAGAGTAAATTGCGCTCAGCATACAACAACTATCCAAGTGAGTGCAAGTTAGTCCAACATCTTGTAATTTATCCAATTTAGTACAACAACTATCTAGATGGGGTGCAAGTTAGTCCAAAATCTTGTAATTTATCCAACTTAATACAACAACTATCTAGGTAGGTGCATATTGGTCCAATATCTTGTAATTTGTTGAATTTGATGCGAGAACATGGATCATTAATGCATACATGATCCAAGCACATGCGTTCGATGTCATTGGGAGCTAATAATTTCGGTTATAGCAAATTTCACTAAGGAGAGATCTTGAAACTTTTCACAGATTTGTTTGAAACTTCTATGGAAATCCACGAGACTTCCACATTTTGCAAATGCACTGAATTAGGTTTTAAGTTTTTTACAGGCCTATTTATCCTAGTATTTTTTGAGCCTTTCGATGGTGCAGCTATTGAATTAGTCCTTTTTATGTCTACTACATCGTCTTCTTTTTGTGTCAGCTATATCCTTTCGACGGTGTTGATCGCTTTTTCTTTTTCCTTTCTTTGTTATTTCTTTTCGTTTGGTAAAATTGGACAAAAACTCATTTGGTTATTTCGGTTATAACTAGAATTGAAAAATGAACCAAAACCAAAGAACCAATCGGTCCCTCATTCTTAAAACACCGAATTTACTAGAAAAACAAAATTGTTTTTTAACCAAATGCCTACCCCTAAACAAAGTTGCAGCTCTACCTTTGTGCAATGGACAACCCACATAACAGCTTTAGCGAGCCATGAATAGGCATGGGTTAGAGTGAGATAAAACTGTATTATAGTATAGAAATTTTTTTTGCCAGGTGTAGCTTACAATGATTCCAATTTATGGACCGCATATGCACCAATATGCACCTACCTATATAGTTGTTGTATTAAGTTGGACAAATTACAAGATGTTGGACTAGCTTGCACCCATCTAGATAGTTGTTGTATTAAATTTGATAAATTATAAGATGTTGGACTAACTTACACTCACTTGGATAGTTGTTGTATGGTGAGAGCAATTTACTCGATGGATTATTATAATGAAAACACCATATTATTACAATAATCCTATAATGTATGAGATGTTATGTATATCTCTCACTTTAACCAACATAATCCACACAATAATTTAGGGACCCAAACTCTCTGATTATTATAAATTTCTAATTGATAATATGTGTTCAAATATAACCTTATGCATAATCTAGATTATAATAATCCAACTATGATCAGCTTATAATAATCCAACTATGATCAGCTTGGCCTTAGATCTCCTTATATTCAAGAGCCCTTTGTTCCTATAAACTTATAATAATCCAAGTATGATCAACCTGATAGTTTGAAGCTATTTTGTGCCAAAAAGTATAAAACCAAATGTTTTAATCTGAGGAGCCCCTTAAATCATACTCTTACGAAGGATATTTCAAGAAGGTTGTGCTAAAAATAGTGGCTTCACTCAGCTTCACCTTGCTCTGATGGACGGGTTTTGTGAAGTATGTTTTAATGAGTTCTATAAGTGAAGCTGTTTTATCAAATGATTTACCAAAATAGCTCTGACTCCACCGGTGGAGTTATTCGTGGAGCTAAAGTCAAAATTTAGGTCAGACTGATTATATGGGTGTTTGTGAGAGTATGTTTTAATGAGTTCTATAAGTGAACCTATTATAATCAAAACTCTATTATAATACTTACATAATTTAGGTCAGACTGGTTATATGGATGTTCAAAGTCTAACTTATCTCAAATTATAAAGGATAAGATATAAATTTCTCACATGAATCAACTATAATCAATCAACATAACACTAATTATTTTAATCCATAATCCTAATTATAATATCTCTATGCATAGTTCAGGTTATAATAATTCAATTATGATCTAAAAAGGCCCTCATAGGTACGGGCTTTTATTTTTTTCCAAAAAGTAAATATAAGTAGAAAATTGAACACTTACGTTGTTTACATAGAGATGCGTAGATCCATTATGTACCTTGATGGCGCATCTTGCCAATCTTGGAGATGGTCAAAGTTGATACATAGGCAAGGGACGATGCAATCTTCAGATCAAGCAATGCATGGCACCATGCATCCATTCAGAGATATCTCGTGCACCTTCGAGTTCAAGACCTTGGCACTTTGCCACCACCCAGGCGGACCTGCTCCGCCGCCTTGCTGTAGCCCTTGGCGACGGCATCGTCGTCGGCGTCGGCAAGAGCGGCCTCGGGCCCTGCTGAGGTACTTGTCGGCCAGTTGCACGTGCTTGACGCTCTCCTGTTCCTCCGGCCGTAGTACTCCATGAGCTTGTCCAGCGTCATCCTCGGATGATGGACCATGTCGGCCGCAGGCATCGCTGAGACTTCGATCCTCAAACTTCGGCAGGAGGACAATGAATTCGCCAAATTCTCATGTGCACGCGGAGCCACCGAATGATGTCTTGCCAAAGATTGATCCAATATCATTTGTCAGAAATATTTGCTATAATATAATAACTGCATGGATATAACAGTACTCGGTTGGATGAATTTGTTGCAAAATATAGATCTTTTATCTAGATTTTTTTTGTTATAATAATACATTAACAATTAATGACCATGGACGTATACAACCGTATATGTTGGATATATTTTAATATGACGACGTCGGCACTGTGGATAGATTTTCTCGTAACGTTTTTCTCCTAAAAATAGATATTTGTTTTTTAGAAAATCTATAATGGCAAAGGTGGGTAATTTCTTTGATAACAAAATAGATCTAATGGTTATGAGTGGTTGTAGATTTGTGACTTGATGGTCAGATGTTTCTAATTAACGTGAGAATTTATAGCATTTATCTTTTTTTTCTTAGCGCATTTGGTAAGAATTAATGTGGAACCTCCGTTGGGGCCTTCAATTAGTAACAGTAAGATAAGATGTGCAATTCCATTTTAATGAACGTTCACGAGTTTGGATTCTAGCGAACGACCAAGGCAACCTTTCCCACTTGCTCACGTAATGGACCCCACTCATTCTCTTTTCTAGTGTCCTCATCTATTCCCGTGACTTTCCCTTCCAGTTCCTTTCTCTATCGCTTTTTATTTTCTCTCTCGACTTCAGCCACCAGCGCATGCAGGAAGGCAGTGGGTCTCGGTCACCAATCTGGCCATCGGCGACTGGAGGCAGCGGATGTCGCCCACCCGTTCGGACCTCGACGACTAGGCGGCGGATCTCGACTAGCCGGGCACCACCAACGCTTGGAGGCGCAGCAGATCTCAACTGCTCATCTGGCCATCGGCGATCGGAGGCGGCGGATCTCGACTACCCGTCCCCACCACCAGCGCTTGGAGGCACAGTATCTCAGCTGCCTGCCACAGCACGGGCACTAGAAGACCGCAGATCCCAGTCGCTCGTCGCATCACCGACACTCGAAGGCTGTGGATCTCGGCTTCCTGTCTCACCACCAGCGCTAGAAGGCAATGGATCTCGGTCTCTCGTCCAACGATTGGCTCCTGGAGACGGTGGACATGGGCGCCCATCCCACCATTGGAGCCCGAAGGTGGCGGATCGGTGAGTTTCAGGAAACTGATGAGATCTGATCCCTGTGTTCCTTTTGGTACCATGTTTCTGAAAATAAAATTTCTGATGTTTATGGGTCGTACTTACATTTATTCATCAGTTGTATTGAAATTTGCAAATTCTAGCCAATCGGTGATAAAATTTTTGCTTACTTGGAACAAATCTGTCAAAACTGATTATATATAGCCAATGGTTTGTGGTGCTGGTACTTTCAAGGTTTGCTTGCAAAAGCGTAAAACCTTCGTCATTCACCAGCTGTATTGTTTGTATACCGAATCCAATCGGTAGTTAGTGACTGTATGCAATGCTTTTGGTTGGTTCTGTGAATCGGTAGATATAGATACTTGTGATACTGTTGCTGCTGCTGCTACAAATTTGATTTTCAGTGATTGTTTGGAATTGCATTGCATTCTTTCTTAATTCATTTAGAACTAACAGGCAGACCAGCACAGTGTGTGGAAGCACATTTTTGCTCCAGTTTTTTCTAGTGTATGTGTGGGTTCACTCACTTATGCAAATGGAAAATACACTAGGTTTGCTTGAGGTGAAATTGTTGCTACTCCTGTTGCTGCTCATCACCTATCTATTGGCATGCATTTGGTGCATTTGTATATACACTGACCACAACTTCTTATTGGAGCCTTAACCATGCAATGCTTTGAATGGCTGCTGGGTTTTCACTTTCTGAGAATTACAAATTACTGATGTGATCAGTCAATTCAGATATCCATATTATTCAGAAGCAGAATAATCATATTGGTCTTGTTTGCATGATCTCTGCCGGGATTTGCATGTTTTGCCGAGATGATGGGACGTGGAGCATGAGCTTTATAAGGATTCTAGAGGAACTCAAACTTCATGTAAGGGCCATTGTTTGAATAATTCTGAACATGCCTTTATTCGCGCTTCCTTCGATAATTACCATTAGCTTGTTGCTTGTGCTTTGTGTATGTTTTAGCTGAACCTACTTCTAGAAATCTGCAATCAAACCAAAAATCTCAAGTGCAGCGAAGGATTGCGGCTATGAAAAAATCACCAGTTTCAGATCTTTAATCTTCCATTCAGGACGGTTGGAGAAGTATGAAGAGCCAACAAAATTTGTTTTAGATTGGCTATCAATGAGGAAATCTACTTATGTGATGTCCATTTGTACCTAGACAAAAGCCGTTAATAGTGTAGTTGTTGTGTGAATTAGAGAAACACCTAGTCTAGCTTTTCTTGTGGATGCATTTTCTGACTGTATCATAGAAATAGTAAATTCTAGCAGTTGTAGCCTATGACAGGTTGGCGTCGTGCAGAGATGTGTATGTCGACCTTGATCTTTGCAGCCAGCGGTGTTGCAGCAGCATGTTGGAGACAGACCTTCTTAAGATAATTGGGATTTTTTTCAGGCTCATTTGCTATTTATAATAGTTGTATTTCCATAAGAACATACAAAATTGGTGAATACTAATTATAAGTCTTGGCCTTGTTATGTACTAATTATAAGTTCTATGTTTAGTGACTCTAAATATTTTTTTATGAAATGCATTTGGTTTCAGATGGCTGATGAGGTTCATAGTGATTCTGGTATAGCAAAATCCATATCAATTGAGGAAGTGGAAGATTCTTCTAACTTAGGTGACTAACTTATGCTATAGAGTTACTTATCTATTTTTTTGGTTTTATGAGTTTATTATCTAACTTAGGTGATTAACTTATGCTACAAAGTTATGTTTCTAACTTGTGTTTTCATGAGTATGCTACACAACTTATTTGATCAGTTAACTTAGTGTAGTGAGTTATATATGTAACTTGTGTTTTCATGTGTATGCAAACTTATTTTATTTACTTACTTTTCGAGGTATGTATTTAATTTGTGTATGTTAACTTAGTGTCCAGCCATCTGCGATCGGAGATGGTGGACCTCTGCCCCCATCTGACTATGAGCTCCTAGAGATGATAGATCTCGGCCACTTGTATATGACAGGGGAGTTACGAGGTGTCTGTCGCCCGGCTCAATCGTTGCTATGCTCGTGGATACAGCGAGAGACCTCTCCGTCCCCGGCGGTGAGTAGCTCGTCACCTGTTCCTCTAATCTCTGTCTAAATTTGATTTCTATTTTCTATTCACCTTGGGTTTGTGTTTGGATTTGTAGAGGAAGGAAGAGTTACTGCCTGTGGAGAAAAAGATCTCGACAAGTATCCATCGTTCCTGCCTTCTCGTAGGTTTTACTTTTCTTGTTCTCTCTTGGGTGCTTGGTTGCCCTGCTAGCATAACTTACTGAAGACCACATATCAGCATTTGCATCATTCTTCTCATAGATAGAGGCTACCCAATTAAAGTTTCACTAGAAACACTCGAGCTAATCCTCCAAATTTGAGAACCAATTGTTAAACAACTCTTGAATCGAAGTAGTGTGGTTAGCAATTATGTAGGAGTGAATAGATTTATTTTTTGTTCTAACACTGTTGGGTTGCTCTATTGGAGATGATTTATGATTCTATAAACCAAAACACTGATTCTTTTCATGTCATTTTCCTTATGTTTTGAACTGAGAGTCACCTGAACATGCTATTCTTTGTTAACTTCCTTTACAAAGTTATACTACTAACTTTTAAAAATAAGTTATTCTGCTAATTTACTCTACTAAGTTATGCTGCTAACTTATTTTGCTAACTTGTGTTGTGTAACTGTTTTGATATTTTATATTTGTAAATACATTGATTTTGCTAAAATGTTTTGGTATTTTATAAATACATTAATTTTGCTTGTCTAGATACATAATAAACTAAATGGATTTAGAAAAGCCAAAATATCTTATAATTTAGAATAATGGTGAAAGTACTTAAGTTTGTAGAATAACTTATGTACATAAGTTATATAGTATAACTTTTTTGCATATAATAAGTTGTGTTTCATTGTTTTTTTAAGTTATGCTATAACTTAGACATTCTAAATTATAACTTATAACTTAGATAGTCTAACTTATTTCAGTAAGCTAGAAGTTACTTGTTTGATTTTTCTTGCTAACTAACTTAGCTCAAGTAACTTGGTATGCAAAGTATGCGAGTTATGTAATATTTTGCTAACTAATTTAGTTTAAATAATTTTTAATATTAAGTATTTTGTATTTTAGCTACTAGTGGTATATATGAAAATATTCCATAGATAGTTATATATGTAGCTTACTTCACTAATTTATTTCAGTAACTTAGAAGTTACTTGTTTAGTTTTCTTGCTAACCTGACTTAGCTCAAGTAACTTGTTATCTTGAGTTATAAAATATTTTGTGAACTAAATTATTTTAAATAATTTTAAATTTTAAATATTTTGCATTTCAAGTACCTGCAAAATGCAATGCTGGGAGAGAACAATATAATAATCTAGTCCAAAAATCTCCACTTTCAAAAGCATAGGTTTATTGAACAAAAGATGTTTTTTCTTTGTTGGACAATTCATGTTGTCCATGTCGGAATCTAATTCAGCACATGGTGTGAGCTCCCAGTCTCCTCTTTTTCTTCATTGATTGATGGGACAATTCCTATTATACATGTGCGGAATATGCTTGAGCATCCTGGTTTTGATCACTTTCGGGTTGGTGAAGATTACAGTATTTTGTTAGTCCATTGGTGCATGTTGTATTGCCCTACTTTTTATTGTTAACTCTTCTGAATTTGCTTGCAAGATTCACACCACATTCATGGAAATCTTAATCTTCAAAATATCTACGGTTCATTAGCACCTAGAAACAATTCAATGGCGGGCATTCCGTCTCCGGGGGTTCAACAACCCGGTGGTGGTATTTCAAAGTGGCGGTTCACTTCAAATAATCTTCAAGCTTCCATGTCTCAGGTTTTTTTCCTCGGCATCCACAGCTTGTTCTGTTCGCACTGAGTGGGATCTTTGTGCTTCGGTTCTCATTTTGCTTGACCCCCTTTTTTAGATTCCTCATGGGCACTCTAGGATTAGCAACAGAGGAGGTATGAATGTTGGAGGAAATATTCTATAGATAGTTATATATGTAACTTACTTTATTAATTTATTTCAGTAACTTAGAAGTTACTTTTTTATATTCTTTTTGCTAACTGACTTAGTTATGTAACTTATTATGTAGAGTTATGGAATATTTTGCTAACTAACCTATTTTAAATAATTTTTAATATTAAGTATTTTGAATTTCAGTACTAGTGGTATGTATGAAAATATTCCATAGATACTTATATATGTAACTTACTTCACTAATTTTTTTTCAGTAACTTAGAAATTACTTGTTTGATTTTGCTGCTAACTGACTTAGCTCAGTAACTTGTTATGCAGAGTTATAGAAATTTTCAAGTCGAGTTGCACAAGTTACTTATGATGGATCTCAGAGGAAATGAGAAGGATCTCGGAGTTTCTAGAGTATAATTTTTGTATTTTGTGATGTAAAATTACTTTTATTCTACTCCCCCACCCATTTTTAAACCCTTTTTTCCATGTTCCCGAAATACTAGTTTCTGAAATGAGAAAAAAAATAGACATGAAGCCTAAAGAGAATGTTATTGCTGCCGAGGAAATCAGAAATATAATGTTACATAATTTTGCGCTCTAAGTTATTTTTCTAAATTAGGCTATGGGACTATAATATGCTGAGCTAGCACTTAGCGGTGTGCCAAAAGAGAACGCACGTGAAAAAAAGAGAAATCGTGGCTTCCAGCGCGCTAAAAGAGAAAATTTTGGTGCGCTTGCAAAAAAAAAGAAAGAGGAGGGAACGTAGAATACTAATTTGGGAAAGGAAGTAAGTTGTCGGAACGTTCGCTGGTTTCCATTTGAGTGAACGTTCGCTAATTAGCCACGTCCGATAAGATGCCCATCATATTGTGTGCTCGGTCCTCAGGTCCATGGCTGCTGTTGCCATCACTGCCACTTTTGCATACGTACTACTTCAACTCCAAGTATGATGGGCATGCTGACAAGGATGAAGCTCGGCAAGGGCTGATTTGGGGCCGTGTACCGATGCACGCTTCCGGCTGCTTCCTTGAGAACGAGGCGAAGGATAATGGAGGTCGCCGTGAAGAAGTTCATGCATCATCAACCGTCTACGCCACAAGAACATAGTCCCACTCGTCGGTGCGTGTCTCCCCTTTCTTCCTGGCTTTTTCCATGTGGACAATATTATATTAATAAAATATTTTTTATATATTTTATTGACGCTCAAACGTAACGGTCTAGTGCGGTCATGTATTCACATGTTTTGTTCAAAATGGCTTAGCACTCAGTCGACTCAGGATTTATACTAGTTTAGGTGAAAACCCTATGTCCAATCAGGTTATGGCATAATGATTGTTTTTCTTGAACTGCCCCTAAAAATCGATTTTGATGGCCGTTAGTAAAATCACTTTTAGCTTGCACTAATGGAGATTAATATTTTGTACAATATAAATGTGATCTCAGATTTTGTTGTGCGCAAACTTTCAGGCAGGTCCTACAACAAAGGTGAGCCACTATTGATTTATGAGTACATGACCAACGGTAGCTTGGATGAGCATCTCTTCCGAAAGGGCAGCAGCAACAGGCAGCAAGAAGACGACACAGGTGTTTGGCAGTGGCACACCCGCACCCGCTACAGCATCGCCAGAGCCATAGCTTTCATCATGAGCACGAGCCCATGGTACGGTGCTGCACCATGACATCAAGGCCAGCAACATCATGCTCGACTCGGCTTTCCGTGCTCGGCTCGGTGACTTTGGCATCGCCTGCACGGTGGCTGTCAACAGGAGCTCCGTCACCGGCATCGCCGGCACGTTCGGCTACATAGGGCCACGCGCCAGACAGACATCTACGCATTTGGGGTGCTCATTCTGGAGATCGTCACCGGCAAGTGGAACGGGTACGTCGTGCCTGACGACGACCACATCACGGCCTGGGTGTGGCGCCATCACCGGGAAGGTTAGCTGCTTGAGGCTGCGCACGGCGTGCTCACCCGCGGAAGACGATGACGTTGTGGACGAGGCGGAACGTCTGCTGCTGCTTGGGTTGGCGTGCACGAACCCCAACCCATCCGATCGCCGGAGCATGGGGGAGGTAGTGCAGGAGATCACCAAGTCGGCGCTGGCGCCGGATGTGCCGCTTGGGACTTGAGAGGCCACCATTCGTGTGGCCACCCATGGATTGGCGTTCACGAAACTCTGTGTATAGCACGACGGTGAGCGGCTGGGACGGGAGCTCTGCTACTGCTAGCACTGCGGTCGAGCTGGGGCAGATCATCGGCCAGGAATCAGGAATGGAGGAGACACCAAGTAGCATGTGCCGCGTGTTTCAGCAAATTAGATTGTAGATTGCTCATACGTGTCACGTCATGTGTGCAAATATAATGTTTCATGCATGTTTTCAACTCCGTAGATAAACAGAGAGTTTGTGATGCTTGGATCACATTGTTTTGCAGCTGTACTCTTGTCAATGTTCAGTAATCAGTAGGCAAAGTTGTACTGTTGTTGAAATTTAAACAGAATCAGTGAAGTGTCAAGACCATACTTGCACATTGATGCATCCGTTTACTGTTTCGTCTGGCAAAGCTAAAAGGCGGGCATCAAATACAAATGAAATCTATGACGACCTACCAGTACCAGAACAGAAGACACATCATAATACTAGAAAACTTGCAAATTCTAACATCATATCGTTAACTGTTTACATCTCTGCTATGTCTAAAACAAACACTAGTACTGCTACGCGATCACAAGCGTTTTGCTAACTAAAGAAACAAGCAGCCGGAGCCCATGAGTGCGCGCGGTGCAGCTATGCAACGCCAACCAAGAACGCTGTTGGCATGGGAAGCATGAGTGGATTCCGGCGCGGCGGCGACGAAGCCCGGTCCAGCGTACATGGCCCGCGGCTTCCAGAGTATCTCCTCCTCCGTACTGCTGACTACTGCACAGGAAGGAGGTGATCGGTGAAGCAACGTCGAAACCGCACAAGCCAAGCCCCGCCGACACACGGCCCTGCTGCCACTGGCACCGCCACCGCCCGGTCAACCCAATCCATCTTCATCCAGAGCTCTTGCTACATCTTAGGCTCGTACGCCTCGTTTCAGTCACTCAGCCAGCGGCCGCGGCGAAACCGAAACCCATCAAATCAAGCCGTCGATCACACGCTGTCTTCCCCGCGAAACGACACGCTTACATGTGGTTTTCAGCCGCCTCAGAGCAGATCAGATCAGATCGGTCCGGGGCTGGCGCAGCCGTAGCGCGGCAGGTGCGCCGTCGGTGGGCGATCGAGGTGATGGAAATGGACATGGACTCGCTCGATCGCATCATCCCATTGGCATTCCCGGGGGGTCATTCGGTTGCCACCGGCCGCTGCCCTGGCTCGTCTCACGTATGCGTCCCCTCCAGCCCTCGGCGGATCAAACTAAAGCTCCTTTGAAAGCAGAAATTTCACACGAATTACACAAGAATCATCTTATTCTCATAGAAAAACAAAAAAAAAAATATAATCCCGTGTTCTAGATGGGGCCTAACTCATGAAGCCCGGGTGCGCAGTGGCGGCAGACTGGCAGTCCTCAGCCTCCTCACCCACAAACCACACGCGTGAATGGAGCCGTTGGAGCTCCACCCGTTCTCCTCAGGCGCTCGACCGCCCCCTCCAAAAAACCACCAAAATCCACTAAAATCCCCCTAGATCCAGCTAAAATTCCTCCTCCAACTTCAGATCCGCTCCTACCTCGTGGTGATCTGCCGTTTGGTGGGTCTTCTTCCTCCGGTCAAGACTGTGGTTGGGATGGAGCTGCCCCTCCGTTGGGCAGCCGGCCGGCCGAGCCGTCGTCGCCTGATGCCGCACCGCTGGCGGTGCTGTCCGCCGTGGCCTCGCTTGCTACCGCTGCTCTGACGCGTGCTGTGGCCGGTGCTGTCGTCGCTGACGCGCGGCCATCGCAGCCCGCAAAGACATCGCCGCCCGCCCCAAACAACGTGGGGGAGTCCGTCGCGCAGTCCACCCCCGAGCCGAAGACATCGCCTGGCTCCTCCCCGCTCTCTCCCTTCGCACCCCCGTTCGTTCCGGAATGTGGATCGAAGGGCTGCCCCAAGTCTCGCCGGTGGGCCGAGGAATCATCTGACTACTCCGACGAGGACTGCTCCATCCAGGTGTGTTCGTCTCAGGCTCCTACCTACCTCGACGTCGTTCGCCGGCAACCCCGTCCGGCGTCACCTCCGCCTATACGGCCTCGACCGCGCTCCGTCGTTGTCCAGAACCCTGACGGCGCCGCCGCGGGGTCGCTCGGCCAAGGCGAAGGCGGCGGGACGACCGCGCCGAGCCCGCGTCGTCGTCGCTCGCGCCGAAGGCGGTCACGACGCAAGGCACTGAATCCGTCGAGTGGCCAAGGAGCTCAGGTGGCACCGCCGGCCAGGCGCCCGGCTCAGAGGTCACCACCAGGCCCGTGAAAGTCAGCGCACCAGCGGTTGGGACCTCGTCGGCGTGTCTCAGCCGCTGACGCTGAGGGATGGCAGCGGGTGTTGCCACTTGAGGAGGCTCAGCACCCAGCCCAGCAGCCGGTGCGCCGGGATGCCGTGGTTGGGTCCTCCTATGCCGGCGGTCGTCGCCCCTTACCTACCCAGCTCATGCGGAAGTGCCTCAACTGCCTGTCCCAGTCGCATCGTGTTGCCACCTGCAAGCTGCCTCGCCGCTGTCTTCGGTGCCATGGTTTTCGGCACCTGGAGCGGGAATGTAAGCGGCGCCCTGGTAACGACGTTGGATGCGGGTTGGCAAGTGAGGACGGGCGGCGGTCTATGCATCAACGCCGGGAGTCCACTACGGGAACAACGCGGGACGCCAATGCAACTGGAATGGCTCAACAGTCAGGCGGTGGCGCCCGTCGTCGTCGATGCCGAAGACGACCGTGGGTAAGGCCCCTCTTCGAGCTCGACCCGCTGACGTTCAAGCCGTACTCGGACGCCGCACCCGCACGCGACATCTCCGAGGACCCGATGCTGGATGAGGCTGCAGCCTCGCTTGTGGTCTGCCACAGGACGGTGTTCGTGCCTATGCCGGGTCCCTTCACGGCCCTGCTTCAGCGTTCCTAGAGGACGGGGACCCGTCACAGGTCGTCGACGTTGCGGATGATCCGATGCTAGTGGAGCTCGTCGCCTCGCTCCCTGTCTTCCGATCAGATGGCGCCCTGGTAATGGGGCCTGCGTCCCCTGCGTGTGTTGCTGCTTCCTCCCCATCACAGCAGAGTCCGCACAGATTGGCGGCCACCGATGCCGAGCCATGCTCGCTGCTGATTGCAACACCCCAGCCCATGGCTTCCACGGTGTCCGCTGTCGAGTTGGATGGGTCTCCTGAGGTCGTGCAAGGTGTTCTGGATGCTCAGCAAATTCCTCTCGCTGACATTCCATGCAGGATTAGGGAGCAAGCCTGCTTGCCTACCCTAACTGTCGTGCCTTCGCTGCGCCCCGCCGCTGTCGCTGTGTCGCCTACCTCTGCTCGTCTCCCTAATGCAGAGATGCAGCCCGCTGGTGTCATCGCATCACCGGCTCCGGTCTCTCCGAGCGTGTTGAAGTCGCACATTGAGTCGCGCATCTGCTTGCCCATCCCCAAGCCTGTGCTGGACATCCCGCCTACTCTACATGTTCCCAAGAGACGGAAGGCGATCGGCATGACCTTTTCCCCGCCACGGCGTAGTGTGCGCCTGGCGGCGAAGAGCAGGCGCCGCGCATCCAACCCTACGGTGCAGGCGCAGAACGTGATGATGTTGAAGTGGGGGTTGACTCAACAACCTATGCAGGATCCTTCCACGGAAGTTGATGCCTTTAACGAGTACCAGATGTTGTATGGAGCCCCCTTGTCGGCGTCGAAGCGCGAAGCCATTAGAGAGTTGTTCCCTGCTGGTGCTAGGCTGGACAACCTAATGCTCTTCGAGGGAATCGAGGAGGAGCTTCAGTAGTCTTCCTGCTTTGGCTTTCTTAAGCTACAGTTTCTTTGCTCTATTTGTTGTTGTTCCTTTGCTCCTGTGTTGTATGTTTTTTTCTTTTTTCTTTTCTTTTTTCCTATTTTGGTTCCTTCTCTAGGTAACCTTTGGTTTCCTATGAGTAGGCACTTTGGTTTGGTTTGACCGTATTTATCTACTTCCTCTTAATAAAATACGTGCTATGGCACGTTCACGGAAAAAAAAAAAAAAGATGGGGCCTAAAGACGCCGAAAGCAACCGGCCGTCGCCGTCGGACTGTCGGAGAGCGAGCCGTCTGATCCCAAGCCGGATCCGACCGACGGACGCGTCCTCCGGGCTCAGGTTTCGCCGCCTGTTCCGGTCCACGTTTAGGACCGCTCCTAGCTAGTCGTGCTACTGCGCACCAGTACAGTAAAAGGCAACAGCGGAGCTGCAGAGGCAAGTCTTGCAGTTACTGAAGAAATTAACAGTACTACTGGTGGCACACTGCATCACACGGGCAGACTCGATGCGCACGCACATCATTGCCTTCAAGTGAGACGAGTGAGCCCACAGCTCACAGTTTTTTTTTTTTGAAAGGCAGCTATATATTAATTTAACCGATCGTTACAAAGGATAGCCCGGATAGATTCCGGAGCCACATTACACCAAGTTATTCCAGCACATTACATGAGCTGCCTGATAACATCCTCTAGGCACATGGATGAAATACAAAAGAGTCTCCTTAACTAAATTTTTAATATCCTGAACAACAGGGCCTACAACAGATCTGTCAAGCATGGGAGACTTATAGGCACATGGATGAAATACAAAAGAGTCCCCTTAACTAAATTTTTAATATCATGAACAACAGGGCCTACAACAGATCTGTCAAGCATGGAAGACTTAATCTTGTTGAGAACACTCAAGCAATCCGATGCAATTATAGCAGGATTAAGTCCACTTTTGGCCCCTCAACTCTTCGTCTCGTCTAATTTTCACCCCCAACTGCAAAACCGTCGATTTGAGCACTCCAACTTACAAAACCGTTTAATTGAAGCTTTTTGAGCACGGCTTAGGGCGGTTTTTGTCGGCGTGGGGTGGTTTTAACCATGCCAAGCAGGCATTGGCTCTGCCACGTTGGCCCCTCTCTTTCCTCCCGTCACCCGCGGTGAGCAGGCTACGGCGGCGGCGCGAAAGGGCGGTGGCGCTCGAGCATGTTGCGGTGGTGGCGCCCGGCGAGGCTACGGCGGCTGCCACCTCCTGCGCCCGCGGCCGAGCTCGCCGATTCCGCCAAGCCCTCCTGCTCGCGGCGCTTGGCCTGCATCGGCGGCTCGGCTGCGTCAGCTGCGGCATTGAGTGGCCATGGCGCCCGCCTTGGGCTACGGCCCGCGCGCGTGTGGCCGGGAGACAGCCGCGTTCCCCGCCGAGCTCCTCCCCGCCCTAGTAGCGCCCTCCTCCACGTTCCCCTCTCCCTCCTGCACTAAAAAGCGCACCTTTCCTCGGCTCCTCCCCACCTGTGGCATCTCGCCCCCGCGGCCGTGGGTGTGGAGGCCGCCGCAGGGGCCGCCCAGTGCGAGACCTTGGGCTGCTGCCGCGGGCTCGGAGGCACGGGGGCAGCAGCACTAGAGGCCGTGCGGGCTGCCTGCTCTTGGCGGGACGGACGCGAGCGGTGGGGTGGAGTTGGGCGGGGCGCCGGGTGGGGGCCAGCTCTCGGTGGTCAAGGGCGACGGCGTAGGGCGGTTGGCGATGCGGCCTCAAGCGGGCGGACCGGCACCGGAGATGGAGATGATGCTGCCGCCTTGTGCCCACTTGCACGCTCCACCGCCCACACCCGCCACGCAAGACCGCCTCCGCGTCCGGTGGCACAACAGCAGCCCCGTGCGTGAGCCGGCGGCGGCTCGGCGGTGGCGTGCCGGCCCTAAGCATTACTGGCGGCGAAAAGCGCTGCCTGTCGCCGTCGAACACGACCACGGAACCCCTGCTGCTGGATGTTGCCCACGATGGACACGCCACCGTCCGTCCTCGCCGGCGCCAGGCAGAAGCGTGCCCTGCGTGTCCACGGGGATCAGGTAGTTCTCCGGCGGTAACGCCACCTCCATGCCGCCCGCTGGTGCACGTGTCGAACAGTGAGAACCCGCCCGGGGCACGCGTTCCTTGGCGCCCGCGAACCCAACGCCCGGACACCACGGGCGCCGCCCGAACAACGCCGCCGCCGCCACGCGTCCCGTTTCTTGGAGCGCGGGCACGGCCACGGAGATCACCTCGGCGCGTGGCGTGGCGTCGCGACGCCAGCGGTGCGCCGGGAGCTGCGGCGCCGTGGCATTGGGCGCCAAGCGGTGCGCCAAAGTAGCAGGAGGAGGAAGAGAAGGGAGCAGATGGGGCTGGCCTCGGGTGCCATGGCGTGGTGCCGAGGTGTGAAAGGGAAGGACTGGACGGAGAACGAGCAGCAACGGCAGTAGAAAGAAGGACATCGGCGAAGCGTGCGGACGACGGCGCGGGGCGGCTTTCCCCAGGCGGACGGGGTGGTAGCGAACTCAAGGGCGAGCCGATGAGCTTCACGGGAAGGTGGCGACGCTGACGGAGCAAGTTGAGTGGCTACGAGGCTCACTGACGTGGGCCGCCACGGTGAGGCGACGCGCCGCGGCGCTTTTGGTCGGACGCGGAGAGGAAAAAGGAAGGCGCCTCTCGCTGCAGCGGAACCAAGTCGCGCGGGTGGACTTAGAAGATGCATGAGGAAGTGGCAGAGGCGCTGGCGAGCTTGCTAGGGGCTATGGTGAAGCACGAAGCTTCAATTTGACCGACGGAGCTGAGTGCGGCCGGGCGGCGAGGTCAAGCAAAGAAAGAAAAAAAACGGCGACGGCAGGATGCTTTGGAACGGATATGGATGAGCGGGAGCGTGCCAGCAGCTTCTAGGAGCGTGCCAGCAGGTTCTAGGAGCTTGCCACTGCTACTGCTGCGTGCCCCGCGCAGAGGTGGCCAATTTGGCCACGGCGGCCGTTGGCCATGAGCTGCTCACCAGCAGCTTCACCGTTGAACCTGATGGTACAGTACTCGTTTGACAGGCATGCCAGCAGCTTCACCGTTGAACCTGATGGCCATGAGTCAGCTGCCAACGTGGACAGTCAGTGCCAGCGTGTACAGTCAAACCTGCCCCAATCCACCGAAACCAGGCTCAGGTGCTTCAATTAAACGGTTTTGTAAGTTGGAGTGCCCAAATCAGACGGTTTTGTAGTTGGGGGTGAAAATTAGACAAGACAAAGAGTTGAGGGGCCAAAAGTGGACTTAATCCTCATGATGAAAGTTCAAATTCTTAGAATAAATTACAGCATAACGGATTGCTATTGCTTCTGCTAACTCAGGATCAGCAAGAGCATGCCTCCATTGGCAAGAAGAAGATATAAAGTTCCAAAATGATTGCGTATAACAACACCTATGCTATACGAGGTCCGTCATTAAAGATTGCTGCATCTACATTAACCATCAACCACTCAACCGGCAGTGGAGTCCATTTTGATGAGAGGCGGTTGGACTCACACCTATGATTGTTTAGTGGTTTAAATAAGTGCAGCAAAATCATTTCCACATAAATTTTTGCCCTTTCAGCAACAAGGTGTGGTTGTATACCATTTTCTCCATTCCTAACTGCATTCCTTGCTTCCCAGCTGATGTGCCAAAGAGTTACTGTTAGTAGTTGCTTGTTCGTCAGATTCCACGGCAAGGAAGTCAAAAATCCATTGTTTTATTGAGATGAAGTAGTGAAATTTAACTTTAATACTGAAGTACCTTCTCTTTTGACGCCAAACCGCAGATGTATATTGGCACATAAGCATGACATGTTGTATAGTCTCCTCTTGTCCATAAAAACAACATGCGTCAGTATTGCAAATGCTTCATCTTGAGGAGAACACCAGTTGGCAAGCAATCATGGGCCATCCTCCAGAGGACTATCTTCATTTTGGCTGGTGCCTTTATAGACCATAGGCATTTCCACATCTTCATTGTCTCCTTCTGGTCTGAATTTTTCCCCTTTTCCGTTTTTGTTTTGGGAGCTATGAAAGCTGTTTAATTTTGTGAGATAATAACCAGATTTTACTGTGTAAACTCCTGACTTAGTATGTTGCCAAGCTGGTAAATCAACACAAAGGGTATGGCATAATGGAATATGCAGGATCTTATCTGCCACAACATCATCGAAGCATTCATGAATCAAGTCTTTGTTCCAGTCACCCTTTTCCGTCATCTATAAGGAAACTTACTGTCAAGTCATTTGGGAGAGGAACCTTTGGTTTGAGCACAATCGGATGATCTGGAACCCAACAATCCTTCATCAATCGAATTGTTTTCCCATCTCCTACTCGCCATATAACACCTTTCTCCAAAAGTTCCTTGCCATACATTAGACTTCGCCATGTATAAGATGAGCTCCTTGGCGTTGATGCATTCCAGAAGCTAGTGTGTGGAAAATAACGCCCCTTCAGCACTCTAGCACATAATGAGTCCGGCTCTGTGACAATTCTCCAGCACTGTTTCCCAGCATTGCTTGATTAAAAAGTGCCATATCTCGAAAACCCATCCCTCCCATGTTCTTTGGTGTGGTAAGCCATTCCCATGATGAGCGCCAGTGCATCTTCTTTCTTCCATCCTCTACACCGTACCCCACCAGCGGTTTGAGATTATACTCTTCATTTTATCACATATTCTAGCTGGAAGCTGGAAGCAGCTCATAACATAAGTGGGAATTGCTTGGATCACTGTCTTGAGCATGACTTCCTTACCTGCTCGAGATAGGGGGCGATCACTCCATCCTCTGATCCTTCTCCACATCCGATCTGTAAGGAAATTAGAAGTATTTAAGGGAGATCGACCTACCCCAGATGGCATACCAAGATAATTAGACTGTAAACCCTCACTCTAAACATTAAGAATTGTCTTTACTGTTTGTTTGACTTGCTCTGGACAATGATCTCCAAAGTAAACTGCAGATTTTTGGAAGTTAATTCGTTGGCCTGAACCTTCACTATAGATGTTCAGCACTTCATTAAGAGTCTGAAGGTTTTTATGATCTGCTTGCAAAGAAAATACTATCATCTGCAAAGAGTAAATGAGATACTGCTGGGCCTAGTCTTCCATTCCAGTTCCTAGATTCCCACTGCCAAGACGATGAAAAGGTATATACCTCTGGGAGCCAGAAACAGCAGGTCGAGTAGGAATGATGCAGCAGTAGTCACTAATGGAGACGGCAGCTTTGCCTAGCACCGCAGGCACTCGGTAAACACCCAAAGGCACTCGGCAAAGCCTTTGTCGAATGTAACACTCGGCAAAGAGCACTAGACAAAAAATTTGTCGGTAAAGAGCTCTTTGCCGAGTATCTTTTGTCAGGCACTCGGCAAAGCCGGAACGACACGGCAAAGAAAAGTGGCCGTGACGGCGCGCAGGACGGTGACGGCGGCTTTGCCGAGTGCCGTAGCAGAGGCACTTGGCAATGCTCAATATTTGCCGAGTGTCTGCCCTAGGCAAACTTGCCCTCTTTGCCGAGTGTCAGCACTAGACAAACTTACCCTCTTTGCCAAGTGTCGGCACTAGGCAAACTTGCCCTCTTTGCCGAGTGTCATGGCCATGACACTCGGCAAATCCTGTTCTCAGGTGCCCAGATTTGGTCTCTTTGCCTAGTGTCTTGATCATGACACTCGGCAAAGGCACTCGGCAACACTAGGCAAAGTGACCAAAAACAGAAACAGACACGCCGGCTCTCTTAGCGGGTCACAAACTAGGACCCGACATACATGTATGTGTCCAAGATTCAATGGGACAGGGTCAAACTTTTGCCTGGAGAATCCAAACGCGCCCTTTATGTTAGCTGTAGCTAATAACTCCAAATGCCTCATCCATGTCTCTTCATAGACAAAATGATTATTAGACTAAAGACACATGCCTTTGTCCAGCACAATTGAGCTACTCCCTCCGTCCCAAATTATCTGTCGTTTTCGGTTTTCGTGCCATAACTTTGACTCGATTTGTAGAAAATACATGTAATATTTATATCTTCAAATAAATTTATTAAAAAATTAGTTTCAAAAAATTTTCCGATGATACTAATTATATACCATAAATATTAATATTTTTAAAATATATTTAATCAAAGACATTTCTTCGGAAGCGAAAATAACAGTTATTTTTTTGAACATAAACGCAGTTATTTTAGGACAGATGGAGTAGCTACTAATGAGCAAATAAAGCTGTTATATTGTAACTAGACCTGCTAGGTTTGATCAAGTGCTACTCTGAAATTCACCTTTTACTGCAAACCTTTCGAAAAGATATTGTCGGGCATTTTACCCAAAAGATCCTCCATTGCACACTACATCTAAGGTCTAAGCTAAGCCAAAAGATAAGTATAAAACCAGCATGTGTTTGGAGTAGGATAACATCAGATATAAAGTGCAAGCAAAGCAGAAGCATAACGTTTTCCTTTCCAAACAGCAATAAAAGAACACCATGTTTTCACCAAACAGTTATATTAGACTACTAGCATATGCTGCTTTGAGGAAAAGGCATGCAGTAGGAATCAGAAGTTGTGTGTAAGCAATTTTTACATGATCTTAGCTGCCACTTCAGAGTTCAGCGTGTATGTGTGTGTCAGTTTCTCATACATAGTGTATGTTCCAGATCACATACTGATACATTTCGATCGAGGTGAGACGTAACGTCATCACAAACTCTGATCCCCAAACGGCTCTTGAACGTTCAGTACGTAGGTCTTCTCCCAATGCAAATGCTGACATTATGTCAGGAACCCATAGGTTATGGGCTAATCTAGCTATTGGGTTGGACGAGCAAATGGGCTCCAGGACTAGACTCACCTTGGCCCATGAAAGAAGCCACGCGAGATGCAGCATGATATCCAGAAGCAAGCCAAGCAGACGGACTGTCGAAGGACCAGGACCCGAACCGGCGACAAGCGCGAGCTCGAGGCGTGTCTGCGGACTCGATCTACCTTTTTCCCCCTCTTCTTCCTCCTCCCAACTACCAATTCATGTACCCAGATCGATCTACATTTTTTCCCCTTTTCTTCCTCCTCCCAACTACCAATTCATTTATCCAGAACAATCTAGTGTGTTCTAGTGAGTCGATTTGAGTTACTGTATTTGGATTGCTGAGTTCCACTGATTATTGAGGTTGGTGACACATTACTGTGGAGTAGAGTTACTGGAACTGCCAAAGGCGGGTGCCGAAAGGAACGGGCAAAAGAACCGAGAAAACGGAGAAAAACAAAGCGGAAAAGGAGGAGCAAGGAATCAAAGTGGAAAAGGCAAGGATTCTCTGAAAGCATTTGGTCCAACCAATTGGTTGCTTTGCCCATTGCTAAATGCCTGCGTATTCTTCCTCCTCCCAGCACCACGATAGACCGACATGGCATCGTCGTCTTCTTTCCACGTATGAAATCACGAAGGAGGACGACAGGCATGTACGACCCGAATCGCCACTAGTCCTTCTGTGCCATGGATGGATGGGAGCACCTCATCTGACGCGATTTGGGCACGCATTTTCTGTGAACCCAACGTAGTTTTTAATTCAGTTCTGTGTTTGACACACTTCAGTTCTCCGGTCCGGTCATTGCTCGTCGTTCATTGCACCACCAAAAGAAAGCACCATTTCTCAGGATATAATATATTATATACATAAGATCATCCTTTTTTTTTTGACTGAGGCAAACCCGGCTTTTATAGAAAGCGGAGATCGTTTTGATACAAACACACGCCACACAAAAACACCAAGGCTGGGGATGCCAGCTATCACTACAAGAAAAAGTCTCTCTAGGCACGCTTTCATAGTAACGCTGGTTAAAAGCGTCTCTACATGAGTACATAGAGGCACTTTTTGAAATGAATTTGAGGATGTCTCAACGCGACACGATTTTAGATACATTTTCACTGTCAAAAGGCATCTAGAGACACTTTTTATAATGATATTAAAAATGTCTCAAAATGACATGATATTAGCCATGCTTTTAATTGTCAATAGCGTATAGACACGTTACAAAGCGTATCAAACTACATTTCATTATCAATTAGAGGTGCTTTTTGATGCAGTACTAAGTATGTCTCAAAATAACACGAAGTGGCATGGTGCTAGACATGCTTTTAATTGTCAATAGCTTTTAGACACGTGACAAATCATATCATACAACACCCCATAGAGAATTAATGATGTTTTTTGATACAATACTAAAGTCGTCTCAAAATAACATGAAGTTAGACACGCTTTTAATCGTCATTAGAATTTATACACGTTACAAAGCGTTTCAATAATCATAAATAGTGCATAAACATGCTTCTTAAAACGATATTGAAAGCATCTCAAATTAAAATGAAATTAGACGTTCAATCGCTAGCATGTGGGGACATTTTATAAAATATATCTTAAGCATTCATTAGATATTTAAGTCCTTCCGTACATATTATTTGTTTCTTAAGTTATTTTTGGTAATTTAAAGAGGAGATTGACATGTCAGCTAATGTTTATCAGACCGTCAACTCAATTTTTTTTTTGTATATCCTTCATGCATATAATGCTGAATAAAATTGAATAAACTAAATACATGGTTTGCTTCTCAAGAAAGCACGTACACATGTAGTGTAGTGGTAACCTTATTCTAATGCTTCAAGGGGTCAGGAGGTCAAAAGCCTCATTGTCTTTTTATTTTTTAAATATTTAATACTTGTTTCCTACTTTTTTTGTTATGCTCAACAATTTCATAATTTTCTCACTCATCAATTCAAGCAAAAGAATACATAGGATTTTTCCATATTTTTTCCAAAATGTTTAGGATTTTTCCATATTTTTTCCAAAATGTTCTCACCCTCAATGATTCCCAAATTTTCTCAATGACTAAAGCAAAAGAAAACGCATGATGTTGCTTTTTTTGAAAATTTTCTTACTTAACAATTCAATAAAAAGAAAACATGTAGCTTCTGAGGCAAACTTTACATATGACTCCTCAATTTCTCAATGATACGACTAATCTGTAAATGAGTTTATCTTTGTCAAAAATATTCTCACACAATATTTTGAGCAATACATGTAACTAGCATTAATTTCTCAGTCAGACCACCAAATATAAATAAAACTTCTTAAAAAATATATTACAAAGAAAACACATGCTAGCAGCTAACTAAGGCTAATTTTAACAGCCAACTAGTATTATGAGTCACTCATGACAAGATAAAAATCTAGAGGTCTGGAGTACATGAGTTTTATTCTGAATGGACAGAAACTTAATGCCTATCAACTGTAGCGAATACAGTGTCAATGCTCCACGATCCAGCTTGCATGAACACATCCTTCATCTGCATGAACAAGAGCAACACGCGCCCTCATGTATAGACAAAAGTAACCTAAAACAAATAAGCCTTGTAATAAGTGCAAACTGAACCACTGTTATTATATTTATGCATATTAAATTAATGGCACACAATTGTCCACTGTAATCTAAAAAAAAAAAGCCTGATTACCTAAAATCCGGTTGGTCTAATTTGCTTCATCTGCTGGCAGTTCATTATCGCCCAAGTCAAAAGTATCTCGTGGCTTAACTCTTACCACAGTATTCCATCCTTCAGCTTTTAGGTCTTCCATATAAAAGATCTGCTCCACTTGTGAAGAAAACACAAAGGGATGTATTTTATGAGAAAAATTAACTTGTGTCAATCCAAACTCATCTTTCCGTAAACCTGCACGATGATGGACATCATACCAATCACATTTGAAAAGAATAACCTTGTAGTCAGTGTATGTCGGTTCTATTATATCTGATAATCTGCCATAATAATTAACTCCATCTTCTGCAATATTCACTACACCGCTGTTCTGGTCGACCTTGCAGCCTCACGACTCAGTGTGTGGAACCTGAAACCATTAATAATATAACAATTGTATCTCACACAGCGCGCCTGCTTTCGTTTTGCAGCCAAAGCTTGGACCTTTTTGGTGATTCCTAGTCCATCACCTAGGATAATCTGCATTGAAAAAATTAAACAAATAAATTCATTATATTAGACTCATGGGCTAATAAGCTATTTTAGTTGTACTGCATCTTTTGTTCCAACCAGTCCGCAAAGTGTTCCTCCACCAACTTTTGGATGGAAGCTGGAGTCAAAGTAGTTGAAGGACACAATTTTTATTTCTCCTCATCCACAAATTCTCTACAGCAAAAGGATTATTCAATATACAGGTTCATGACTTCAACTTACTAAAAAGTAAAAATAGAGGGGGGGACTATATTACACACTTGCGGAATTCTTCAAGTTCATCGTAGTGTCGCAACACGTATCGATGTGCCTGAACAAGAAGCAGGCTATCAAATTGGCTTACAGTAGTAGCCTTTCCAATTGGTTCTCCAGCACTCTCAAACAAGTACATGTCTTTCATATTGTCTGAAGGTTCAGGGTTTCTAGCTGGTCTAGTAAAACGAGTATTTCCATTAAGAAATCTAGAACAAAATGTCATGCAATCCTCCATGCAATATCCTTCAGCAATTGAGCCTTCTGGGTGAGCTCTGTTCTTCACAAGTGCATTAAGCCGAACAAAAAATCTAAATGAAATCATGAACAGAAGTTAGTCGAACAAATTATTGACAATAGCACTGCAATATGTAATTACGTACCTCTCCATGGGGTACATCCACCAATAGTGAATGGGACCACCAAGTTTTTTCTTCTACCAAGTGTACCATCAAGTGCACTGTGACAAGATAAAAAATGACGGCAAGAAAATTCTCTCCATATTACACGGTGTTATCACAATACTCTCTTGAAGTTTTTGTAGCTCATCAGCATCTATCACCTTTGAGCATAACTTCTTTAAGAAATTAGATATTCCAATAACTATTTCCATAACACCTTTCTTTGGGGTAACATGATCGGAGTGCCACTGGAAGGATGTCATGCAGCAAAACATGATTGTCATGACTTTTTAGTCCACACAATGTAAAATCTTTCATGTTAACACACCTAGAAATGTTTGATGCATAGCCATCAGGTGTTCTCAGGTTTTGGACTACCGAGCAGAGAACCTCCTTTTGTTCTCGAGACATGGTAAAAGGTGCATTAGGCACAGTTTGCTTTCCTTCACTATCTACCACAGGATGAAGATTCTGACGAATTCCAAGTTCCACTAAATCTAGTCGTGCTTTAAGACCATCCTTTGTTTTGGAAGGAATATCTAATAAAGTTCCAATAAAGTTTTCACATAGATTTTTCTCTAAATGCATCACATCTAGATTGTGTCTTAGTTTGTTCTTTTCCCAGTATGGCAACTCAAAGAATATTGACCGCTTTTTCAACTAATCTTCTGGCTTCTTCTCCTTGTTGCGACAATTTCTATGTTTCTATTTATTTTGTCCTCTTTTGCGCTTGGATTTCAGATGGCTTTCATCTTGCTTTCCTTTGTTTTTTCCTTTGTTGTTGTCCTTTGTATTCTTTGTTTTCTGGTCCTTTTTCCCTAAAATAAAAACTCTGCCTTCTAGAATTCTCAAAATAGAGGTACCACTCATTGTTTCAGGTGCAAGTCCAACCTCTGTCGTGCCATCAAACTGGTTCTTTTGCCTTCGATATATGTGGTTCTGTGGGAGCTATCTATGATGTCCCATATAGCACAACTTTTTACCATTCAGCCAATTTGACGATAGGCCGGCACCTAGGGTTTATCCACACCTGGACCTTGTGCCTCTAGCTATGAGCGCGATACACAAGACACGTCGCCGGAGGAGCCTCGTCGGGAGTGCGATACGCAAGACACACCGGTGAGATCTCTTGAGACCTGAAACCCTACACGCCTGGGAGGGAACCCATTGGGGCATGCAGCGGCTATGGGCTGCCCTAGCCGGCATGACCGCTCTAGGGCTTCGTCGTCGTCGATCAACCGTCCATGCAACCCCGACGAAGAATGAGGAGAAGTTGAGAGGAAGAGAGGGTAAAAGAGAGTTTGTAGATGTGTTTTGACGATTGGAAAGATGGGTACTCAGTCGGCCATGATCCTCTCATCTATATAGAGGGGGGTGGTCTTATCCCAGTAGGAAATATCTCCAAGACTTAATCTCCAAGTTTTCCACGAGTTCGGAAGAGTTGGGATCGAGTTTGGACTCTCCCTGATTCGGACTGTGGCAATCAGAAGTTCTGGTAGGTGGTCTGAAGTTCTGATTCCCGCACGAAGCCAAAACTCCTATGCGAAACTCATAAGTTCTGGTAGGTGGTCAGAAGTTCTGATTCCTACACAAAGCAAAGGACAAAATGAACAATTTTAATTGTCAACAACAACATTTTTGTTTCCAATCAAATCCTCATGATAAGAACAAACTTTTTTCCCAAACAAAAATCCTAAAATACATTTGATTTTTTTCAGCGTTCCAAACTAGCCTTTGTCTTCCATGCAAGCTTTTGTCTGCAGTGCAGGTACCACTTGAGATCTGGGGCGTTCCCTCCGTTCTAAATTATAAGACGTTTGTTTTTTTATCCTAAGTTTGACCACTCGTGTTATTCAAAAAATTTATACAAACATAATCAAATTTAAGTCATTCTTGAAGAACTTTTATTAATAAAACAAGCCACAACGAAAGAAGTAATATTTTGCACATATTTTTTAATAAGACAAGTGGTCAAACTTAGGATAAAAAAATAAACTTGTAATTTGGAATGGATTAAATAGGTAGGAATAGCCAAGCTTGCACCGACTCGAGCTCGGAAGAGGAGGGGCTGCAGGTGTCCTTGCTGGTCCTGATCGAGCCCGGGCAACCGAACCGTACCTTGGTGTGCAAGCGCCAACAGGGACGGGGCATCATCGATCATGTCCGAAACCTGACCAGTTGCTGTCCACAGCAGCAGCAACGAATTTAAACCCTGACCAAATTAATCACACAGATACACACTGAACTAATAAGCGCCATCTCTCATCTTATCTATAATAATATCGGTCAAATCACAGAAATATATGATGGCTTCTGGAGGATACACAGCACCAACCCCGACAGATGTGGCTTGCAATTTGTTTTGTGTGGCCGTACGTGATGAGCATGAGCCTGACGGAATTGTATATATGCACCACCAAGCAGAAACGGAGGTTCAGTTGTCTGGGATCGCTGTATTTTAATTCGCTCCACCGTAAACTCCGTAAGGTAGGAAGGGTGTGTCGCAGCTACTGCTGCTTGAGGTGGAGCTAGCTAGTAGCTACGTTTGGACTGATAATTGATTGAATACTTAGTCAGTTGCTGAAGATAAACAATTCCGGCGAAAGTAATGAGCCATACCAACAGTCTTGTATACTATATATTTCCCTCAAGAATGGCTGGCATAAAGCATGCGTGTAAAGCCACCGATGTTTGAAATGGCAACTTATAGCACTGATTTAGCGCTGCTAGCATGCTATAGCATTTTAGACACTCAATCGCCAGGTTAAGAAGACTGTACATTCCACAAGATTGCTATATATAGCTCGTGTAGCGGTCCGTTACTGAACTTGCTACACCGCAAATTTGTACAAGAACCTGGATTCGGAGATATGTGGTCAAACCTTGATTACTTGATTAGCACACTGGTGTCATCACCATCTATGGGGCAGTGATGACCTGGAGCCGAGCCAGAAAGATAATTTTGTGAATGTTACGGGGGCCAAAAGTGTTAAACTTTTAATATTTACTTGAATTTCAAAAACTCAGTGACAATTTCACATTCATAGGGGAAGCAGGCCCCTGCCCGCCCCCGTCCCCCTATCTCTGCCTCTGGTGATGACTGTTTTTTCCTTTTACTTTGTAAGTATTCCCTTGTACAAACCTGGCTCCCCTTTCTTCTATAATCATCAATCAGGGCTATGCTATGTTACTCCCTTTACCTAATAAGAAGATTCAAACAAATTTGGACCATTGATTAATTTGTATTTTATAAATTAATTAAATAAATAAATAACATAAAAAAAAAAAGAAAACAAAATCTCTCCAACAAATCTCGGGACAGACGGAATCAACTCTTTCTTTCTTTGTGCACACCGGCCCCACACTACCAAAATAATGGAGTTCTCCTAATGCACTGAGTAGTGATAAGAATACTAGCACCAGTCCTAGGATATGGAAATCCTCCCTAGAAGGCATTTGGTAGAGAAGAGTTTATACTAAATGTTAAATGTTAAACAATAGAAAAACCCCACATCACTGGAGAAGCTGCAGGTTCTGGTTGTGCCGAAATATTGGATTGTTGTGGACGATTTAACTTGTGAAGGTCCTCTGAACAAATTTAGTTGCTTTTAGTCCTGTTCTTTCTTATATTTTTTTAGCATTTAGTACTCACCGTTTTCCTGTAAATACTATAACTGCTTTCTTCTATAATAAAATGGCAGAACACCTGCCCTGTTCCGTTCAAAAAAAAAAAACTCTTCTCTCCTTATTTATCTACTGAACGGCAGAGCTCCTTCCAGTCCGGTTTCAAACAACGAAAATATTTTTGTTTTACATTTTAGATCGTGGACTCGTGGTACTAAAGATTGTAGCCATTACCTTGTATTGTATTTATTTTTTTTTATTTTATTTTATTTTTTTTTTTTTGCCAGGAAGTTCATGTATGTGCGTACGGTAGTCAATGTATAGTACAAACTAGCATTTCTTAATATTTAAGCTCTTTATGCAAAATGCCGATTACTGCTAGTGAACTAACTGCTGCAATTAAAATGCATCGATGACCCAATATGTGCGTATGGCAGAGTCAACATGTTGCACAAACTAGCGTTTCTTAATTTTCAGCTTTTTATGCAAAGAAAATGCCTATTGCTGCTAGTGTAACTGCTGCAACTAAATGGAACCAACTTGGGAGTCTGGAGAAATGTGACTGAAAGCCAGAAAAGGACTTTTGTGTTGACATGGTCCCATGAAGAAGAATGTCGCTTGCAGATTTTTGCACTTCTTGTTGTTAATAAATACGTTTACCTTTATTATTTATACAGTAAATAAATTAAAATTATATTTGATGTTTTTCTATGTGATCACGACGTAGTGTAGAATGCACTGTAGCGCTTTGTCTGCTAGCTCGCAACTCGTCCCCGCCTGCGCATAAATTCGGTTATATCATTTCATGGATCAGTTGTACAGGCATGCAGTGCAACATCAAGGGCAATTGAGATGTTAAGATCAAGGACGATTGACAGCGTACAGGTACCTGGGTGTGGGTGGCTAATGACTAAGTCCAGTGCCTTTTTGTTCAATTCCCGGATGAACAGAATGTAAAAGTACCAATAGTACTAGGGTCACCATCCATCCACTCACTCGGATCTGATAGCAGCTTGCCCCGCCTTTAAGTTTCCCGGCTTTTGGAGATCATGGAGTGGACGTACCTCTCTTGATCCATCGCATTTTAACAACATTCTTTTTGTTTTCAATCAAATCCTGATGATAAGAACAATTTTTTTTTTCCAAACAAAAATCCTAGAATACATTTGATTTTTTTTACAGAACTTCTCCTATATTTCAGGTGCCTGAATTTTAAGATGATTTCAGGCAACACTCTTACCACTAACCAATACAAATAAATTGTTACTTTTGTAATTGTTATTTGTCTTTGTATCATAGCATATCAAAATTTTAGTCTTGTGTGACTATCACAACTAGAATCTGCAACTCTCCTTGTGGGGTTCTCATAGTGTTTAGCATTCAATATTTTAGTATGAATTTTTCCCTACCAAATACCTCCTAGCGAGGATTTCCATGAGCTAGGGTTGATGGTAGTGTTCTTATTACTGCTTGGTGCACTAGGAGAACTCCACTATTTTGATAGCGTATGTGTATAGAAATAATTGTAAATTGTTAATTATTTTTGTGCCAACACAAATCAGATTTTTTTTAGGTTTGTGGTTTTGTCTAATAGGTTTTTTATTTTGGAACTGAAAATTGCAAATTGTGCCGACAGAAATTGCAAAGAACTAAACCTATAATTTTAATATAAAGTATATAATAATCATCGCTTGAAAAAAAAAAAATCAGACACCTGTATTTTAGCAAATCTCTTGTTTTAGCGTTCCAAACGAGCCTTTGTCTTCCATGCAAGCCTTTTTCTGTAGTGCAGGTACCACTCGAGATCTGGGGCGTTGGGACATACTAATAGGAAGGAATGGCCAAGCTTGCACCGACTCGGGATCGCTGCAGGTGTCCATGCTGGTCCTGATCGAGGCATCGAGCCCGGGCAACCGAACCGTACCTTGGTGTGCAAGCGCCAACAGGGACACCGCATCAGCGTTCAGCGATCATGTCAGAAACCTGACCAGTTGCTGTCCACAATAGCAGCAACGAAACTAAACCCTGACCAAATTAATCACACAGTACACACTGAACTCATAAGCAGCATCTATATCTCTGCCAAATCAGAGAAATATATATTTGTTTAGACGTAAAAGCTAAAGTTTTGCCCGTATCACATCGGACATTCGGATGCTAACTAGGAGTAAACATGAGCTAGTTATAAAACTAATTGCACAAGAGTAGACTAATTAATGAGGCGAATCTATTAAGTCTAATTAATCTATTATTAGCAAATATTAACTGTAGCATCACATTGTCAAATCATGAACTAATTAGACTTAATAGATTCATCTCATAAATTAGCTTCAATCTGTGTAATTAGTTTTGTAATTAGTCTTTTTTAGAAAATAGAATATATTAATATCCTGGTTTTCGCATCGACTAATGCATATGGCTATTTATTATTACAAGCGAGTGAGCAAAACAATTCCAACGAATCTCAAAATTGAAGTTTTGAGCCACCAAGACAAGAGCGTTTTCAAATATCTAAAGCGCAATTCTCTTGCTAAAACACCAGCCGTGCTTTGCAAACGCCTCCGTCGCGGCTATCTCAATAGTCCCATAGCCCTCCTTGATGAACTGGCGATCCTCTTCCTTCTTCTGAGGTAAAGTCCATAATCTGGTCTAATACGTCCCTTTGAAAAATAACCTGTAAATAAGACGGTGTTGTGATCATGTCAAACACAACCTCATTCCATGCTAACCAAAGTGCCCGACAAATAGCACTTGCACCCATAAGAATTTAAGATCTTTTTTTCTATTTAATCCTTCCAGACAACCTGTAAACATATTGTGTACTCCCTCCGTCCCTTTTTATTTGTCGCCATGGGATGTGTGCCACAAGTTTGACTTAATTTATAAAAAATATGTATAATATTTATATCTCTAAATAATTTTGTTAAAAAACTAGATCCAAAGATCTTTCCGATAATGTTAATTATGATACTAATCGATGATATTTATTATTTATTAAAATTGCTGGTATTTATGTCTCGAAAAGCGAAGCGACAAATAAAAAAGGGACGGAGGGAGTACACTAGTTGGAGGTCTTAGATTAAATGAAATATGAATGATTCTCCAAATAAATTTAGCATAATGACAGTCAAAGAATAAATATTGTATGGTCTCATTGGAGGAGCAGAAACAACACTTCTTATCTCCTTGCCACTGTCTCCTAGCTAAACTGTCCTTGGTTAAGATCACTCCCATGTACAAGTACTATATAAAGACTTTCACTTTGAGGGGTAGTTTAAGTTTCCAAATTAGAATATTGTATAGTATTGCTTAAATGTTTAACTGTGCTCTGTACATGGAATTAACTAAAACAACCCGTTCGATGCAGCCCCCACACAAAGCGATCCCTTTGGTTATTTAAATATACATCTATAATCATGGCCACAACATTATGCCATGCCTACAAATTAACTCCCATAAGAGATCTCCTAAAAGCTATATTTAACGGACTCATGAGAAGACAAAGACCGACCTAATGAAGCACTTTTCTTTTTCACAATGTTATAGAGTGTCAGAAAGATGGTTTTGAGAGGACGTGACGTTATCCATGAATCCTCCCGAAAGGGCACCTAAGATCCGTCACCTAGATTAAACCTGCCCATGGATAAGAACTCATCCTTGAACTTCATGAAGCCAGCCCAAAATTGAGAGTCTTCGGGCATATGTTGAACATGAGTCAGAGTTTTATCCCTTAAATATTTATTTTTAAGCGACTGCTGCCATACACTATCCCCATTTATCAGTTTGAAAAACCACTTGCTTAGAAGGCACCTGTTATGCACATCTAAATTTAGGACTCAGTATCCAAAAATTGGACGTGACAGGATAAAACTTTTGCCGGGAATGGCTTCTGGAGGATGCACAACACCAACCCCGACAGATGTGGCTTGCAATTTGTTTTGTGGCCGTGATGAGCCTGAAGAATTGTATATCTGCACCACCAAGCAGAAACGGAGGTTCAGTTGTCCGGGATCGCTGTATTTTAATTCAAAATATACTTAAGCGTGAAGCCTTCTTTGTCTCGATGAATGAAATTGGAAAAATGGCTCCACCATAATAAATCCATAAGGTAGGAAGGGAGTGTCGCAGTACTGCTACTTGAAGTGGAGCTAGTAGCTACGACCAAGCAGAAACGGAGGTTCAGTTGTCTGGGATCGCTGTATTTTAATTCAAAATATACTTAAGCGTGAAGCCTTCCTTGTCTCGATGAATGAAATTGGAAAAATGGCTCCGCCATAATATATCCATAAGGTAGGATGGGTGTGTCGCAGTACTGCTACTTCGCCAGTTACTGAAGATAAACAATTCCAGCGAAAGTAATGAGCCATACTTTAATGACTGGCATAAAGCATGCTTGTAAAGCCACCGATGTTTGAAATGGCAACTTATAGCTAGCACTGATGTAGCGGTGCTAGTCTGCTATAGCATTTTAGACACTCAATCCCTAGATTAATACTGTAAATTCCACTAGGATTGCTATAGCTCGTGTAGCGGTCCGTTACTGAATTTGCTACGCCGCAAATTTGTACAAGAACCCGGATTAGGAGATATGTAGTCAAACCTTGATTAGCTCACTGGTGTCATCGCCATCTATGGGGTAGTGATGACTGTTTTTTTTCTTTTAATTAGTTTGCAAGTATTACTTTGTACAAACCCGGCTCCCCTTTCTTATATAATCAATCAGAGCAATGCTATGGTACTCCCTTTGCCTACTAGTATAGTACCCGTGCTAACGCTATGGCTTCATTTCAGGAATGAACAAACCAAACAACAATATTTTTAATCCAGCAAACATTGTATTTAAAGTTCTTATCGCAGTTCTCATCAGCTAATGCATGTATTAATCCAGCAGATAAAAGTTTAAGCACCAAAACACACCATAATCAGAAACACTACTAACATCTCAAGCAGAAGCAGCTTCAAAGGATAAACCTTACTTCCTGATCGACTGGGATTTCTCATCTCTTTTGAATTTGTTCTTGAGCTATTGTATGCTTTTAATGGGTTGTATTAGTTACAGCAAATCCACAAGGATGGATCATTGTCAAGGAAACTGCTGGAACCAATGCCATTAAGCTGTGTCAATTGCATCACCAGGATTATTGGCACTATTTTGTAATGAGCTTGATTAGCTAGGTGTTTCAGCCAGAAGCGATGCATCATATATGATTCATGAATAAGATAACTTTGAATTATGTCACCTTGAACTCTTAGATAACTTTGAATTATGTTACCTTGAACTCTTAGGCGTGCTAACTGTGACGGCGTCCCCAGGCGACTACGTGAATTTGGAAGCTCGATCTATGGCGTTGAACAACTCCAACCCAGCATCTGTACTGCAACTCTGAAAATGAGTATCGAACCTGTACTGCTGGTGTGATGAGCTTCATCAATATTCAGGAGCTTTAATTTTCCAAAATAAAGCATGATTAACCGAAATGTTAAAACCAAATCAGTAAAAGTACATACCTAGAGCAATATTGGACTGCTTATACATAGTGAACAGAGGGGAGAACAGAGCAAGATTTGTAACTGAGTTTGGGTTCAGTCAACACTAGCAGCAAGCAGCTTGACGCTCTGCTTCAGCTGCTAACGTCTGGCTGTCCGCCGCCGCTTAACGCCACACCATCACGCAGCTGCTTGCCAACTCCCAGCACTGACGCACACGCAAGCAGGGGCTCGGCGGCGCGGGGGCTGTGCGCTGCTATCGTCGCGGCGCCGGCGATGTGTGGCCGGCCGGCAGTAGACGTGGGCGGCCAACAGGGTTCCTCGGCCGGCGACAGGGGCCTCGATGGCGTCGGCGTCGGCATCGTCCTCGGCGATGTCGAGTCCACACCCTAGGTGCAGCCACCCAGCAAGGGTCAGGCGCGGTTTTCAGGCTTCAACGCCCGGGCGGGAGATCGTCACAGCGCCGGCGATGTTTGGCCGGCCGGCAGTAGACGTGGGCGGCCAGCAGGGTTCCTCGGCCGGCGAGAGCGGCCACGATGGCGGCGGCGTCGGGGTTTCAATGCGCGAGCCGTTGTCTCTTTTTTTTTTTTATCGGTGCAGGCTGGGTTCGATCCCTGGTCGATTGCCGCGCGCGTTGAATCCTGGCGATGCTGCGCGTTGAATCCTGGCGATGCTGTGCGTTGAAGCCTGGCAGGTGGGATTTGATACAAACAACGTTGTCCATCGAATTGGGTTGAAGCCTAGGGATGTTTTTTAGCTCTTGATACGATTTGCTGGGTGTATTTTTCTAGGCGCACAAGGGTTAGACTTTCTCGGTGGGGAACCTAATTTTAGGTGGACTGAGTGTAATTTGAATTGGCCCCTTATAGTATAGATGATTTCAATGAAGACGATTTCTTTGGGTGTATTTTTTCTAGGTGCACAAGGGTTGTATTCTCTTAACGGGGGACGTAATCTTGAGTGGACTAAGTGCAATTTGGATTGGACCCTTATAATAGAGACTAGAAAGTAGTATTTCAAAAAATTTGGACCATTGATTTCAGATTTTATAAATTAAATAGTCCCTCCATCCCAAATTATAAGTCATTTTAACTTTTTTGAGAGTCAAAGCATCTAAATTCTAACCAAAATTGTAGATAAAAGTATGAAGATTTATGACAACAAACAGGCATAATATAAAAATATAATTAATGAGTAATTTAATGACACTTATTTGATATCATAAATATTATTATTTTATTATATAAACTTGATCAAACTTAAGATGTTTGGACTTTTTAAGAAAGAATGAATGACTTATAATCTGGGACGGAGAGAGTAAATAAATAAATAACATAAGAAAAAAAAAACATCTCTCCAACAAGTCTCGGGACAAAGGCAATGAACCCTTCCTTCCTTTGTGCACACTGGCCCGAAATGTTGGACTGTTGTGACGATTTAACTCTTTTTTTAATAGAAAGTCAATATATTTAACCAATTATTTTACAGGAGTACTAGCTACTGAAGGCTATTTTAGAATAAAAAAAGGTAAAGTAAAAAAATCATTTAGTTTATTCTCTCAATTTCAATTGACCATATCTAATAAGGCGGACTTTCTTCTCTAAGAAATTCTAGAAATTCGCTGAACAAATTTAGTTGTTGTTGTTGCTGCTTTCCGTCCTGTTCTTTCTTTTATTTTTTTAGCATTTAGTACTATCACCATTTTCCTGTAAATACTATAACTGCTTTCTTCTATATCTATAATAAAATGGCAGAACGCCTGCCCTCTTCCGTTTAAAAACCAAAAAGAGCGAAATGCACCACATGTCTGTCCACTAACTTTTCATTATGTGTCATTTAGGTCCAACATCTTTCGAAAATGCAGGTTTTAAACCTGTTATGTTGTGCATGGAAGGTTTATACCCCTCCATTTATGTTTTTATTTTATAGAAACATCCCTTTATTTGTTTTTCTTTTACTTGCATACCCCTATGCCACGCTAGTATTTTCAAAAGAGTCGTCATAAAACACTTAGGTTCTGTTTGATTCTAGGACATGGTGGGATGGGATCCATTCCAGTTTTGAAAATGAAATGGTTCTATCTTTGTGTTTGGTTGAGGGAACAAGGATGTCCTTGTTTTGTGTTTGGTTGGAGTGACGAGGATGGGGAGGATCTATTAATGCTTAACATCTATTAGGCCCCGTCTGGCGGGACCCACGCGTCATCCACACAGTTGCATCTTCTTCCTCGTGCTTAGATCGATGCAGAAGCCATGGACGTGCTCGAGGCGGAGGCCGCCTGCCTACCCGGCCGCGTGCTCGGGGCGGAGGTGAAGGCCGCCCGCGTGCGCCTCGCTGCCCCTCCGGCGTCTCGCCCAGCGGCCTCTCGCTCGCCGTCGCTTGGGCGCCCGCCATGGGTGAGCTCCCGCCACCGCCCATGGCCGCCCGTTCGCCTGGGCACCAGCACGTGGCCGGCCGCCCGCTTCCACCGCGTCGCCCGCCCGCGCCTCGCCCGGTGGCCCTTGGCTGCCCCCCAGCCTCGCTCGCTGGCCGCCCGCCATGGGCGAGCTCCAGGCACCGCCCATGGCCGCTCGTCCGCCTACCCACCGGCGCGTGGTTGGCCGCGCGCGTCCACCCCGGCTGACGGTGTTCGCCTGCCCGCCGGCACCCACCCGCCCGCCCCGGCCGATGGCGTCCGCCCGCCCGCCCGAGAGACTGAGATGGAAGAAAAAACGGCGTTCGTCTCGTCCCTTCTCGTCCGCCCGATTTTTTGGGAGGAGTTGTCCCGGAATCCTGTTGTTCCCCAACCAAACACCGGGACGACGTGGGATATCCCACCTCGTCCCTGTCCCGTCCCCAAATCAAATACTACCTTAATCAATCATGCAGGACAAACTATCCATCATATATAGCCAAGTGAAATGAAGCTTAACTGCCTTTATCGTAGGAGTGTCGTCACGAACTGTACATGCCATCGGGTGGTGAAAAATCGTGACTGCAACTGCACATCACCAAGTACGTCATAAACGAAGAAAGAAAGATGTAGCAGTACTCCTACCTCGTCCTCGAAATTAAGCTCCGGCTAAGGACAGAATATAATCACTGAGGTGACAGGCTGTATAGTCCTTTGATCGAGTCCGGATGAACCATCTGGCACGTGGACCCTAGCTCGTTCTTTACAGCCGTCCTTTCAAGCACACCCCACGCCCAGCCACCGTTGATTGGCCGCCGTCGCACCCTTGGCCACGGACACGTAGGGGCCTCAACAGCTCTTCCACACGATCCGCCATCCGTCGCCCGCCAGGAGCAGCTAGCATAGCAGTACCGTGCTGTACCCCTCCCTATATAATCCCTCGCATGCAACGCACCTCGGCCTAGCCAGCTCGACCGACCGACGCCGCGCGCCGCGCGCACGTACGCCGCCCGACGACGACGACACGCCCTCCGCCCGGCCGCCACACGTACAGATAGAGTGCGCGCCCGCCGGCATGGGGGTGACCACCGCCGGGGAGGCCGTCTGCAAGTCCCCGGTGAGGGCCTCGTTCGTCATCGTCAGGCTCAACGCCGCGTTCCTCGCCTTCTCCCTCTTCGCCTACATGGCGCTCCTCCTCCACCCCAAGTACTCGGGCCTCCTCGACAGCGGCGCCACCTCCCTCGTCCGCTGCACCTTCCGCGACTCCTGCCCGCCGCCGTCGTCGACCCAGCTCTCACGGAAGGTAAGGTGAGTCAGTGTGAGTCCACCGGCACGACGTACGAGCAGTGGCCGCCGGCCTGGCCGCGTCAGAAAACCAGACCTAGCTAATAAGCTAGCTATATTCACCCCGCGCTGACGACGTTATTAGTTGCACTTGCACATATATATATGCAGCTGGGAGGCGTGGCGGCGGAGCGCATCGTGAACGCGGGGCGCGCGCCGGCCATGTTCGACGAGCTCCGTGGCCGGCTGCGGATGGGCCTGGTGAACATCGGCCGCGACGAGGTGGTGGCGCTGGGCGTGGAGGGCGACGCGGTGCGCGTGGACTTCGAGCACGTCTCCGAGACGTTCCGGTGGTCGGACCTGTTCCCGGAGTGGATCGACGAGGAGGAGGAGGACGAGGGGCCATCCTGCCCGGAGCTCCCCATGCCGGACTGGGCCCGGTACGACGACGGCGGCGTGGACGTGGTGGTGGCGTCGCTGCCGTGCAACCGCAGCGCGCCCCGGTGGAACCGCGACGTGTTCAGGCTGCAGGTGCACCTGGTGGCGGCGCACGTGGCGGCGCGGAAGGGCCGGCGCGACGGCGCCGGGGCGGTGCGCGTGGTGCTGCGGAGCCAGTGTGAGCCGATGATGGACCTGTTCCGCTGCGACGAGGCCGTGGGGCGGGAGGGGACTGGTACATGTACAGGGTCGACGTTCAGAGACTCGGGGAGAAGCTCCGCCTGCCCGTGGGCTCCTGCAACCTCGCCCTGCCGCTCTGGGGATCAGGAGGTACGTAGTCTCGATGACCTCTGCTTCATTCTTGCACTTGCACTGCTTCGTTCTAACTAACATGCTATGCTAGGCACAGCAGCAAGCAAGATACTCGTAGATACTATATATGCGTGAGAGCTGAGACCGCCGATCGCATAGAATTATTCTCCTCACCGACATGCTGTGATCTATCTGAAAATTAAAACAAGACTGAGATGGCATGAACATAATATTATACTTGCGATTTGCTCAGCAGAAAACGAAAGAAGAAATATGCGTATAGTAGCTTTTACATAACTACTTTGACCGATAACATCTTTATTATTATACAATATTGATGGAAAATAAACAGGGGTTCGTTCAAAGAAAATTAATAAGAAAAACAATTAGCTAGCGTCGGTTCTGTTAATTCGTGGGAATAACTAAATCCACGTATAGTATTCATTATTGGTAGTGGGAGGATAAGCACTGCTACAGGAACTTTAACGGCGGCGGTCAAAATGGATTAACCGTGGCGGTTTTTGCAACCGTCTCGGTGCAAAGGCCACAGTTAATCGTGATTAATCGAGGCAGTTGCTCTGACCGCCACGGTTAATCAAATAAAAAACAAAAAAAAAGTGGACAAACCCGACGAGCCCATCCACAGGCCAGCTGAGCCCATCCACGCAGCGCTGCTCCGCTGGCGGATCCGGCGGCTGCTCGCCACATCCGGCCGCCCGCCGCGCCGGTGATCCGGTGGCTGCTCACCAGATCCGAACGCCAGCCCACCGGATCCGGCAGCTACTGCGCCACATCCGCCGCCCGCTTCGCTACATCCGGTGGCTGCCGCCAGATCCGAATGCCAGCCCACCGGATCCGGCTGCCACCAAATGGAGGAGGGAGAGCGGCACCGCTGGAGGGAGGAGGACAGCAGCGCGCCACCGGAGGGAGAGGAGGAGGGACCGCGCACCTCCGCTCCTCACTCTTGGCTGCCACGCCGCATCTGCCGCCGCCTCGCTCTGGACCGCCACGCCGTGCTCACCCGCCGCACTGCGCCGCGCCGCGCGCCTTGCGCCCCTTGGCCATGCTCGCTCTGGGCCGCCGTGCCGCTGGCCCCGCACCGCCGCGCCCGAGAGAGAGAGAGAGAGGGGCGCTCCTCGCGCCGCACTGGAGAGAGAGAGGATGAGGGAGAGGAGTGCCGGAGGGAGTGAGGGCCGGGAGAGAGGGCCCGGGAGGGAAATGGATAATGAAGAGATGAAACCCTAAGTGGCTGTATTTATACTCGAAACGGCTATCGGGCCTTGCCAGGGCCTGTTGTGCCTCGGCCATTTACCGAGGCGGTCGTCTAAAAGGACCGCCACGGTAAATTCATTTTTGGAGGCGGTCATTTTTTTAGTGCCTTAGTAAATAGAACAACCGCCTCCGTTAATCTTCCTGCATTTTTCGAGGCGGTTGGATTTTGTGACCGTCTCGGTTAATGTTTTGGCACCGTCTCGTAAAATTTTTCTGTGGTAGTGAAGAGAGCATTAGCATAAATAATATCGAGAAGATGCATGCATGTGCTACAAAACTGATAACGTGCCACCTAATGGAATTATATTAAAGCGCGATACATACAGCACATGCATAATCATGAAGCTAATAAGATAGACGCTTGCTTTTCTTGGCATATATGATCATTAGGGACGGGCGATGTGTAGAATCTGGTCGGGAGATACATATGGCAAAAGGACACCATCAAGCTAAGCTCATGATAATAATTCAGAAATCGATTCTCACCAGCACTCAACGGTCTCAGAAAAATATTTAATTACTATAACCCCATTTCTTACCCAACTTGGAAAATTTGGGCAATGTCCGAGCTAATATCGGCCACGAGTAATGCTAGGAGAAGAAGAAAGGAAGAAATTTTAAAGCTGCTAGTAATGATGGATCTATCAGTGTCACTGGGGCATCCAAAGGCCAAAAGCAGAGCCCCCAAGATAAACCTGTCCTTGCAAGAAGCAGATAGCTGCTAGGTCTAAGCCGTCTGGCGGTCTAAGTGTGAGCCTTCCGAACCACCAATTTCAGCTCCTGCAAGAACCTGACAGGAGGACGCCACGCCAGATAAGAGTCAGAGATAACAAGTGCTTATATCCAAATTGCACATGTAAACTAATGAAGACAAAAGGAATTAAAATGTATATAAATAAATATAATATACCGGGGAGGTACTGGGTCTTTACGTAACGTGGTTGGAGGCCTTTCATCTCCACCCGTCTGATCGACCAATCAATCGAGCACAACACACTGACACACACAGACGATGCATGATGATGGCACGGCGAATACGTCGACAGACACGACTGATTGAACTGGCCTAGTAGATTTCAAACTTTTTTCACTCTCTATTAGATCAAGTTTCTAACCACATACATAGAGCACTAAATATAAATAAAAAAATAACTAATTACACAGTTTAGTTGTACATCACGAGACGAATCTTTTAAGCCTATTTGGTCCACGATTAGACAATATTTGTCACATACAAACGAAACGTGCTACAGTTGCAAAGTTGAAATTTTTTCAACTTTTTCCCCAATCTAAACAAGGCAGCTGGCCTTGTTTAGATTCCAGATTTTTTCGCTCTCTCTCCATTACATCAAGTTTTAACTCGCATGCATGGAGTATTAAATGTAAGTAAAAAAATAACTAATTACACAGTTTAGTTGTACATTATGAGACGAATCTTTTAAGTCTAACTGGCCCACGATTGGACAATATTTGGCACATACAAACGAAACGTGCTACAGTTAAAAAGTTAAAATTTTTTCCACTTTTTGCGCAATACACAAGACAGATTCGGTTGGTGAGCTGCACCCGTCGGTCGGACAGGGCTGGCTGCTCTGGGTCTCGCCGGCTTTGGGACTTTGGGCACTCACGCACGCACGCAAGCGGCGCCGCCTAGCTAGTGATCGATACTTGCATTGCATGCTACTGCATTCTACCAGGTGGAGGTGGATCACCAACCGTGCGAGCGAAACGCACGCTGCAAAGTTTATTTATCTATCTATTCGTGGTTGCTTGCTTTGGTCGATTGTATGCCGTCTCTCTTGTTTGTTTAGTTTGGTTTTGACTTGACGAACACTTGAATCCACCAGCAGAACTTTCTTTTTGGACGTAGGCTTCGCTGGATAGATAGATAGATAGATCAATGTATAGTGCCGCGAGCCATTTGGTGATACGTTTTTTTTTTTTAAAAAAAAAAAACTATTTGGTGATACCTTTTTTTTTAACTATTTGGTGATACGTTTGACAACTGAACTGAACTGTCCAGCGATAACTATATGCTAATATAAAGCGAGGGGGTTTGATTTTTCCCTGAAAGGAATAAAAATTATAGATAGTGTTTGCTACTACCTGCTGTTAGCCTGTTATCAATCTCCAAAACAGTAGTCACAGCATGATTAATTGATTATTCAGCTTTTCAGATTTCTTCTTCAAAACAATAATTAAACCTGTACCACGAATTGGTTGATGAGGAGATTCGTTCATCATAGCAAAAAAAAAAAAAAAAAAAAAAAAAATGATGATTGGAGTGTGGAAAATGCATCGATACCCTTTTATTTATATTTATTAAACAAACTTGGGCACCGTGCACAACAGGGATGTTCAACGCGTCGACGGCGGCATCGTCGGCGTGGTCGAGCGGGCGTCCCCGGCGCGAGGCGTACGCGACGGTGCTTCACTCGTCGGACGCGTACCTGTGCGGCGCGATCGTGCTGGCGCAGAGCATCCGTCGCGCGGGCTCCACCCGCGACCTGGTCCTCCTCCACGACCACACGGTGTCGAAGCCGGCGCTCCGCGCGCTGTCGGCGGCCGGGTGGACGCCACGCCGGATCAAGCGCATCCGCAACCCGCGCGCGGCGCGGGGCAGCTACAACGAGTACAACTACAGCAAGTTCCGGCTGTGGCAGCTGTCCGACTACGACCGCGTGGTGTTCGTGGACGCCGACATCCTGGTGCTCCGCAGCCTGGACGCGCTGTTCGCGTTCCCGCAGCTCACGGCGGTGGGCAACGACGGCTCCCTCTTCAACTCCGGCGTGATGGTGGTGGAGCCGTCGGCGTGCACGTTCGACGCGCTGGTCCGGGGGCGCCGGACCATCCGGTCGTACAACGGCGGCGACCAGGGGTTCCTGAACGAGGTGTTCGTGTGGTGGCACCGCCTGCCCCGGCGGGTGAACTACCTCAAGAACTTCTGGGCGAACACCACCGGGGAGCGCGCGCTCAAGGAGCGGATGTTCCGGGCGGACCCGCCGGCGGTGTGGTCGGTGCACTACCTCGGGATGAAGCCGTGGACGTGCTACAGGGACTACGACTGCAACTGGAACGTGGAGGACCAGCGGGTGTACGCCAGCGACGAGGCGCACGCGCGCTGGTGGCAGGTGTACGACCAGATGGGGGAGGCCATGCGCGGGCCCTGCCGCCTCTCGGAGCGGAGGAAGGTGGAGATCGCATGGCACAGGCACGTCGCCGAGGAGAAGGGGTACGCGGACCAGCACTGGATGATCAACATCACGGACCCAAGGAAATGGGACTGAGCATGGCGACTACATGCATGCGTATAGTAGTACCTCCATCGTCTGCTGGAGTGCTGCTGGTACATATACATATATACGTACACGTAGCTGAGAGCGAGATTAGCTAGACTACAGGCTCATCGAGCTCCATCGTTTCGCCACATTTTGGTTCGAGGGTTACTTTGATTTCTCTTTTGTTTGTTCATACTTACACACGTGAAGGGGCCAGGGGAGCTTGGATTAGTGCCGTGCATTGGAGGAATATAAAGAATAAAAGCTCACTTCTGGTTCGCGTCGACGGTCGAGTCTGCAACTGTACCTACCATCATCAGATTTTGATAGCTAGGGCCAAATCCAATTGGACTTGGCCATGCGCCTTGTCTTCTTTGTAAATACACTACTCAACTTTCACCTTAGTAGGTCTACCACCTACTACGTTTAGGCCTGCCAACTTTTTCCAATAGCTACTATAACTTTCTTCTACAACACACGTCCCAATCAGGCAATCATTTCTGTGTTTAGGTGTGCCAACTAGCTAGGGCAAAGTAGCTCCTCTGCAGCCAGTTGATCCGAGCACATCACTCGACATGAGTTCGACGTGCACAGAGTCGTTGCTCCTGAATCAATTAAATCATCTGCAATAATTTGCAGACAATTTCAAAAACTATTCGTAGTGTGTACTTGTTAGATTATTTGATTATTGCAATGTTTTGTTTTTCCATCTTTGATCTCAACTGTGAAAGAGAATATTTGTGGAATACTCAATGCATTACTGTGAAGGACAGGTGTTTACATATATAGGCGGTGTGGGGACACACGCCGTATTACATTCCAACACTCCCCCCACAGCCTAAACTGGGAGCACCACGAACATTGAGACTGGACCTAAACTCCGTGAACACGGACATCGGCAAACCCTTGGTGAAGATATCGGCATACTGGGACGAAGTGAGAACATGCAGGACACGGACTTCTCCTAGGGCGACTCGTTCTCTGACGAAGTGCAGATCGATCTCAACATGCTTGGTTCGGCCGATGCTGAACCGGGTTGGTGGAGAGGTAAACAGCACTGACATTATCACAGTAGACCACTGTAGCACGGCGAAGAGGACAACGAAGCTCTGACAGAAGCTGGCGCAGCCAGCAGGCTTCGGCAACTCCATTCGCAACAGCTCTATATTCCGCCTCTGCACTGGACCGTGACACTGTTGGCTGACGTTTGGACGACCAAGAGATTAGATTGTCTCCAAGGAACACCGCATAACCCGAGGTGGATTGCGCGTGTCGGGACAACCCGCCCAATCTGCATCAGTGTAGACTGTGAGGTCAGCTGGTGAGGTCCGGTGGAGGTGTAAGCCAAGATCCAATGTACCCTGTAGATACCGGAGAATGCGCTTTAGAGCGCTCAGGTGAGGTTCTCGGGGGTCATGCATACACAGGCAGATCTGCTGGACTGCAAAAGCAATATCTGGCCGAGTAAAGGTAAGATACTGAAGAGCCCCTGCAAGACTGCGGTACTGGCTAGGATCAGCAACTGAGACACCATCAGCAGGAAGCTTGGAGTGAGTCTCGACGGGAGTGCTACTGGGCTTGCAATTACTCATACCAGCACGGTCCAAAATATCCAGCATGTACTGTCGCTGAGAGAGGAATAAACTGTCACCCCGGCGCTGAACGCTGACACCCAAAAAATGATGTAGAGGCCCCATGTCGGTCATAGAAAATTCCCGGCGAAGAGCAGCAATGATCCGGTGAAGGAAGCCCGTGGACGATGCAGTGAGAACAATGTCATCAACATACAGCAAGAGAAAAGCCATGTCAGCACCTTGGCAGTAGATGAACAGCGACGTGTCAGAGTTGGCCTCAACAAACCCAAGGGAAATAATGTGGGAGGCAAAGCGACTGTGCCAGGCGTGGGGAGCTTGCTTCAAACCATAGAGTGACTTCTTCAGGCGACAAACATAATTGGGCTTGGAAGAATCAACAAACCCAGTTGGTTGGACGCAGTATACTGTCTCAGTCAATGTGCCATGCAGGAATGCGTTCTTCACATCAAGCTGATGAATCGGCCAGGAACGAGATAACGCCAAAGTGAGTACCAACCGGATAGTCGCTGGCTTGACAACTGGACTGAAAGTCTCATCATAATCAATGCCTGGACGCTGTGTTAAGCCGCGAAGGACCCATCGAGCCTTATAGCGATCAAGGGAACCATCAAATTTGAGCTTGTGCCGAAAGACCCACTTGCCAGTGACGAGGTTGACGCCAGGAGGACGAGGCACCAAGGTCCAGGTGTCGTTGGCCTGTAGGGCATCGAACTCAGCCTGCATAGCAAGTCGCCAGGCCGGATCTGACAAGGCGGCCTTGACGGACGTGGGCGTCGGGGACAGAACCGTGGCGTGGAGGTTGAGGCGATCCATGGGGTGCTGAAAACCAGCCTTGCCACGAGTGCGCATGCTGTGCGCATTTGTGACAGGGACGATCGCCTGGGAAGCTGTCGTGGTGGTGCGCCGCCCGGCGCCACTGGCAGCAGCCTAGGACGGGAAGTCCGCAGGGGCAGCAGCACCGGTCGGAGCAGTGGAGGCGGTGGGCGCGCCAGCAGGGCGCTGGGTGCGCCCCAGGGGCACTGGGCGCACCACCAGCAGGGGCACCAGGCACACCATCAGGCGCACCAGCTAGGACTCCCGCAGGTGACGCACCGGACGTGCCAGCCTGAGGTGGGGGCTCGCCGTGCGCACCGGGCGCCGGTGTCCCAGGTGCGGCATCAGTGCCACCAGGAAGACGGGTACCTGCAGTCACAGCTCTTGGCCAAGTTGGCGAAGAGGAATCATCAGCATCGTCTAAAAATGCGAGTGTGCCGGGGTCCAGAGGAGTAGTGGACATCTCAGAAAACGGAAACAACGTCTCATCGAACACAACATGACGAGAGACGATGACCCGATTAGAGTGGAGATCGAGACCCGGTATCCTTTATGATCGGAAGAGTACCCAAGGAAGACACACAGGGTAGAGCGAGGTGACAATTTGTGTGGAGCTGTGGACGAGAGGTTTGGATAACAAACACAACCAAAGACCCGAAGATGGGAATATGTGGGCTGTGTGCCGTGAAGGGCAAAGTAGGGTGTGCGGCCGTCTAGAGTTTTAGGTGGGTGACGTGCGGCGGCGTGGTTGACGCGTCGCGCAGGTGCCGTGGGCGCGTGCAGTCGCGGGGTAAGGCCGGCGATCGAGATCGCAGCGGCGGCGGCGCGGCGCTCGTGAAGAGCAGCGGCGGCGGCGCTAATTGCGGAAGCGAGAGGCACGGGAATCGTTACCTTCTCGTGATACCATGAAAGAGAATATTTGTGGAATACTCAATGCATTACTGTGAAGGACAGGTGTTTACATATATAGGCGGTGTGGGGACACACGCCGTATTACATTCCAACAAACTGGACTCCTCCACTTTCAACAACAACAAAAAAAAAAAAACACAATTGGACTTCCCGTTTTAATTGGATTGGACTTGTGCTTGTCTTTATCACTTGGCAGCCCTACGTCGTGGCCCAAAATGCACCGGTTGGCCAGCACGGTCTGACGGCGAATCCAGTTTTTCTTCCCCATGCATGGGCCGACGCGGGCCTGGCTTTGCGGTGCACGGACAGATTTGAGCTTGCATCAACGAACCTCTGTTTGTTCGTCGTCTGCTCCGCGTTGCCAGCCTCAGGTCCTCGTTGCTGCCACTGCTGCGGCTGTCGCCATCTTCGAGTGGCTCGGCCTGCATGCGGCAGGTGACCCTTCTTGCGCACGTCCCAGCGCTCCGCGGACGACGCGCGGCTGATCTTCCACTTGCCTGAACCCTGAAGACGACGACGACGACGACGAAGTTAAGCTCACTTTCTTCTTGTGCACGTCCCAACTGTCCACGGAGTCGGCCCGGCTGGGCTTGGGCGGCGGTGATTTCGCGTTCTGGCGCGGGCACGCTCCATGAGGGCCTGATGTTGGCAGCGCTAGGGGTTCTGCGCTGGCCGGCTTGGTGGTCTTGCGCGCGTCCCACCTCTCGATCGTCGGCGTCGGCGCGGCCGGGCTTGGCGGCGGCGGGCGGCTTTGGCGACGAACGGCGTCGGTAGCAGCGGCAGCATCTTCCACTTGGGCGGAGTCGGGAGCAGCGCAGGGAGAGCCGCGTGTGCCATGGCGAAGTGCACGCGGGCGACCGGGATCGCCATGGATCGACGATGGAGACAACGACGCGCACACCAGAACGCGAACTGGCAAAGGGCCGCCAAGTGAGATCGGCGAGGAGATGATCGGTGGGATGATCGATTTCCGGTAGCAGCGCGCACCAAAAAGCCAAATATATCGGCCCCAGAACAGGAGGGACGCCTGGCAATTCCATGGAACCCTCGAGTACTCGTCAGGTTCAACGTTCAATCGTAGTCGGTGTCCAATCGTTTCTGTTTCTCTGACCTGAATCTTGCATGGTTTCTTCAAATTTTGTGGAATTTTTTCCTCAGCGGCCAAAAACATCTTCCGTCTCAGCGTATTCAACAACTCCCTGAACCAAGAATCCGACTACGTGAGACGAGAAATGGCGCGGCGTGGCACCCACGCAGCTCGTCTCGTCGATGACAGAATTCGGACACCGACTCCGATTCACCCTCGCGAGCAGATTCTGATGGATTGGGGGCTATATATTTCTGCTGCGGCATGCTACCGGGGATCATCTCATCCGCCGTCGCCTCTCTGCTCCATCTCCACGATACTTGGCGGCGCTTCTGCTGCGCCGGCGCGCGTCTCCGTACGTCTTCGACTCGATTCATGGCGGTCCCGGTTGCCTGCGTGCACCTCAAGGTGGCACACGCAGCTCTCCCGGCGCTGCTCCCGACCCCGCCCAAGTGGAAGATGCTGCCGCCGCTGCTCCCCACGCCATGCCTCGCCGTCGTCCTCCCAAAGCCTCCCGCCACCGCCAAGCCCGGCCGCGCCGACGCCGACGAGAGGTGGGACGCGCACAAGGGCAAGCCGTCCTGCCCAGCGGCGGTCTCAGCCTCATCATCACCGGGCACTCGTTCTGCTGACGGCGTCAAGAACAGCGCCGGATACGGATCCTGCCGCAAGAACACGACGTCGCCGCCGCCCAAACCCGGCCGGGCTGACTCCGCTGAGCGATGGGACGCGCACAAGAAGGCGGCGAGCCCTTCTTCGTCGTCGTCGTCTCCAGGCACGTCTTCCCTCGTAAGTAGCAGCAAGTCGACGATTAGCCGCGCGACGTCCGTTGAGCGCTGGGACGTGCACAAGAAGCGTCGCTCGCGACAGGCCGAGCCGCTCGACGACGGCGAGAGCAGCAGTACTGGTAGCAACGACATCGACGAGGAGGAGATACTCTGGAAGCCGCGAGCCATGTACGCAGGACCGGGCTTCGTCGCCGCCATGCCGGAACCCACCATGCTCCCCGTGCCAACAGCGTTCTTGGTTCACGTTGCTTAGCTCTGCATTGCACGAACGACTCCATCCATGGGCTCAGGACTCGGGCCGCTGGTTTCTTCAGCTACACTGAAACAAGTGTGACCATGTACACGTAGGGGTGCTAACCATGCTCTGTGTTTAGACAATGATGAAGTACTTACGCAATTAGCTTCTGGTGTTAGAATCTGAGAAGATGTATGTTTTCTTAAGGCGTAGATTTCATCTAATTTAGTGCCTTTTGCAAGGCCAGACTGTATACTGTATATGGATGTATCCATTTGCAAGTGTCTCTATCGTCTTGATTGATTCTGTTTCAATTTCAACAGTCCAGCTCTTGTTCAAAATCAATTACCCGCATCTTAGTTTTGTATTGAAAAATCGATAACATTGGCACAAGAACATGTGGAGAAAAACGGATGGAAGCATCCCAAATTATATGCAGAGCTCCAATGGGCATTATAAGACTACCCACGGTGGTGAGCATCAGCAGCCTCTGACATACTCTGTATTCAACATCGTTCCAAAATTACAAAATGGGCAAGAAGCAAAGTAGGGCCCATTAAAAAGGTAAACAGTGACACATGCATTTATTTTTCTCCTCCGCGCACATTTTCAGCACCGGTGAACCAACATTCCTCTATGCCAACATTTTTTCTCCAAGTATTGATACCTACAATGTGCAATCCAATGTTCAAACACACTCTCTCTCTCTTTTGTTTCAAGTATCGTAGAATTCACACGCTGTGGCTAGTCTAAGGCACACGAAACGTGGCTTTACATGCAACCTACAAAATCCACAGGTTGTACTGGCCCCAATTTTTCTAAAAAAATATCAGGATGGCCCATCCGCAACTGATGAGTGACCTCTCTACCAATCCACTAATTCTCCCAACCACATTTCCCATCCAATGAAAACATAACATCATCAGCTATGTGACCTTTGTCGCACCAGAATAAAAACAGGTGATTTCTTTCCCTTCTCAATCAAAACTGACCAATGAAGTATATAGATAGAAATGTTGTGGAATTTCTAATGGAAATGACACAAATAAAGCTTCATTTCTATGTAAAAAAAAAAAAAAAAATGATTAGTCCTTATTGCCAATTGCAACTGTAATACAAAAACTGGTCGGGATTAACATTTTAGACGTATGTTAATCTTCAAGAGACATGCTAAAAACAAGATAAATGACACAAATCTTATTTAATCGTATATATACTCTAATCTCCACTAATTGATAATAGTAGCCAATTAAATATATTTTTATTTCTAAAAACTACCAACCTCTGCGATTATAAAAAAGCAACATAAAGTAACACATGAATCATTATCTAAATTACCCTGCTATTCCATTATGCAACAACATAACTTTAATTTGCATCTTTAGTTACCTGTCAATTATCATTATGGTACAAAATCTAAGTAAATTTTTAAATTTACAGTTAAATTTCTACTTGTGCCATTATTGAGACGGACAGCTGTTAATTGTCTATGGGCGTGTTTGGCAGGACTTTTCGTGGCTCAGCCTCTCCTACACCTCGTCTTGTAGCAACATTGTTCATATAAACCATTTTTCTGTCTCCTGCCAAAATAAACTGGGAGTCAAGAGAAGCCACAAATTGTAGCTCCTCCGGTACTGTACAACGAAGCCAGAGCCTGAAGAGCCCTGCCAATCACGTCCTTTATTGGCACGTGTGCATCAGTCCTGATATCTTCTAAACTCTTCTTCCGCTGCTGCCCTCCCTACCAGGCTTTTATGAACCTCCACCGTTGCCCAAGATGCCAGCATCCCCATGACTTGCTTTGTCCGCCACCTCAACCCTGCCCCTTCCCTACAATTTTCCACTTGGCACTAACACGATGGGCCGGCTCGAGCACGACATGAGAAAAGCAAGGCCCAGGCACGGCCCGACCTTAGTGCCATGCCTGGGCCGCCATTTCGGCAGCACGGGTAAACAGGTCGGCACGGCTGCAGTATAAGAGCCGTTGGATCCCCCTCGTGCTCCATCCAACCGTTGGATTTGCCTATTGAGGGGCACGGCTATATAAGCTGCCATGGTCCTGGGAGGGTTCTATGCCTAATCCTAATTAGGTATTTACTAAGTTTTTAACTCAAAAGGATGGAGGCACCTTTAAAATCACTTCTAGATGGTATGTGGAGAAAATTTTTAAAAAGAAAAACTTTGAGAGTTGACGGGTTAAGATACAGTTTTAGAATTCTAGTAGGAAGATCATCTCATGACTAGTTGAAGGAGGTAAAAGGAGCTTCTTCCGAGTCAAACGATGCATGGTCCATCCACATCCCATGACTAACCATTTGCACGAAGCAATAAAAACTGACTAAGTCTTCATTCAGCACAGCTTAGTTTTACAAGTGAATCAACTCTTCTTGACTTCAGCTTTACGAATAGCTCTATCGGTAGAGCAAAAGTTGTTTTGGTATATCGTTTGACAAAATAACTCATGACGTAAGACAAAACAAATGGAATTACTATAATGCCCCCTTTTTCTTTTTTTCTCGTGTCCTCTTCCTATGGCACATGTGCCCTAGCCCAATGATAGTGGCCATGCCCCATCACGACTCTCTTCACTTGCCCACACACCTTGGTCATGGCGGACTCGCGTGCGCTGCACCTCAACGGCAGTGTCTATTCATGCCTCGGTGGTCGCAGCCGCTCCCAGTCCTGGCCCTCGGTGTTACTACTCCACACACCCGGGCCACAATGGCCTCTGTCTTCTCCGTGCCTGTGTGCGTTATGATTTGCTTATCCATGTATGCCCTAGGTGGAAGCTCCACACACTGGCGGGTGTCCGCCCCTTAGTAGCCATGTTTCCGTTCATGTTTCCAGAACGGGAATGGAAACGATAACTAGAGGTGTTCTTTTACACATGGGAATCGGAACATTCGTGTTTCCGGAACGAAAAAAATTTCCGAAACGTGGAACATGGGAACGAAAACGTGGGTCATATTCCCGTCCCTGGCTGCTAAGGTCCGCCCCAACAGCCACACTAGCGCTCGCCTTCCCCTCGCTGGCCAAGCACAGTCCCTAGGGGCAAACCTGACCTCCACCTAAGCAGGCTCACTTATGTTAGTGAATGCTGGTAGCTTCACCCCATCCTAATCTCATGTGAGCGCAGAATTTCTGGAGCTTTACTTGTGAAGCTATTTGCCAAAAACTCTTTCAACACAAGCAACTTGAAACAACTCGTGAAGCTAGTGGAAAACCTATACCAAATGGCGCCTAATAATGGTACCTATAATTTGTAAATTTATTGAATCTTTTTTAGTCCTCTCGGCTTTGATCTAACAAACGCATACATTCCAAGATTGAAATATAAAATGTTTTTATAGATTTATTGCAAATTAAAACATCTTTAAGTGGTATGATACCTACAACATTTCTAACATCAAACAAAAAGCAATGAAAAAATATCCAATTTTTTAATGTTAATTTTTTAGGTGGTTTTATAGAAAGTTTGATAAACGTGAGGAATATTAAAACCATAATCTCTTATTGCAATGAAGGAAGATTCTTTTTATTCTAGTCTCTCAAGAGTTATGTACCCAATCAATCATTTTTATAGTTCTAGGGCTATGATTTGTTTTCTATGAAAAATTCTGAAAAATGGACGAAAAGTGACTACTTATATTTGTATTAAGCAATGCAATAAATAAAAACTTTAAAGACGGCCATCCGGTGCTTGACGAAGTTTTTTCGTACGTAGGTATAAGCCCAAAATCTCCCAACGTGAGATGCCCACTTCAAAAGCGGACCAGGGTGCAGTCAGCGTGGCAGCGGACAGCGGAGGCTGGCTTGATTCTCGAACAGGCCGTTGCCGTCATCTCGCCGCAGTTGTGCTCCGCGTCAGATCGACCACGAAACGGAATCGAACAGAGACTGCATCGGATCGAGCACAGAAACGCAAACGAAATGAGATGGCGCTGCTGGCATCCACGCTCACGGACACTGAAACGAGAACGATTTCTGACAACTCCGATCAGACGAGACTCACCTGCCCGATGATACCACCGACTCGTCCGGCGTCTCCAGGGCCTATATATCTCCTGTTGCCATTGCCACCGGCGAAGGTCTCGTGGATCATCGCCTCTCTGCTCCATCTCCTCAGCTCATTTTAGGCGCTTCTCGATTTGTTCGTGTGCGTCTCCGTACGTATTCCATCGACCATGGCGGTCCCGGTTGCCCGCGTGCACCTCAAGGTGGCACACGCCGCTCTCCCGGCGCTGCTCCCGACGCCGCCCAAGTGGAAGATGCTGCCGCCGCTGCTCCCCACGCCATGCCTCGCCGCCATCCTCCCAAAGCCGCCCGCCACAGCCAAGCCCGGCCGCGCCGACGCCGACGAGAGGTGGGACGCGCACAAGGCCAAACCGACCAGCGCAGAACCCTCAGCATCATCATCATCAGGCCCTCGTTCCGCTTCCGCCGACAGCGTCAAGAACCGCGCCGGACACGGATCCTGCCGCAAGAACGTGACGTCGCCGCCGCCCAAACCCGGCCGGGCCGACTCCGCTGAGCGATGGGACGCGCACAAGAAGGCGGCGAGCCCTGTTTCTTCTTCGTCGTCTTCAGGAACATCTTCCCCCGCAAGCAGCAGCAAGTCGACGATCAGCCGCGCGACGTCCGCCGAGCGCTGGGACGTGCGCCAGAAGCGTCGTCCGCCGCAGGCCGACCAGCTGCAGCTCGACGACGGCAACAGCAGCAGTAGTGGCAGCAACGGCGACATCGACATGGAGGAAGGGGAGATACTCTGGGAGCCGCGGGCCATGTACGCTGGACCAGGCTTCGTCGCCGCTGTGCCGGTACCCAGCATGCTTCCCATGCCAACGGCGTTCTTGCTTCCCGTTTCATAGCGCTGCACTGCACCACGAACTCCATTGATGGGCTCAGGACTCAGGCCGCTGGTTTCTTCAGCTACACCGAATCAAGTGTGATCATGTACACGCAGCTATAGCTTATGGTGTTAGAATATGACTGTTTTCTATGTTTTCATAGGTCTTAGATTTCATCAGAATTTGGTGGCTTTTGCAAGCCCAAACTGTATACTGTATATGGATGCATCCATTTTTGTAAGTATCATCTATCGTCTTGATTGATTCAGTTTCAATTTCAACAATAATCCAGCTCTTGTTCAAAATCAATTACTCGAATAACGAAACGTGGCTTACATGCGAGCGATAAACCCCACAGGTTGTACGCAACGCAAAGCTAGTTACTGGCCCAATCTTTCTACCAAAAAAAAATCACGATGTCCCATCCGCAATATGATGAGTGACCTTCCCTAGCAATGCACTAATTCTATTATTTCTCTTCTCAACCAAATTCTTATCCAATGAAAACATAACATCATCAGCTATGTGACCTTTTGTCACACGAGAATATTAAAAAAAGGTGATTTGTTTTCCTTCTCAATCAAAATTGACTAAGAAAGTATATATAGATAGAAATGTTGTTGAATTTCTAATGGAAATGACACAAATAAAGCTTCATTTCTATGTAAAGGAACAAAACAAAATGATTGGTCCTTTTCGTCAATTGCAATTGTAATAGCAAAAACTGGTCGGGATTATCAAATATTTTAGACGAATCTTTTTAGTTTCATGACCAAAACTTGCCGCACCAATGATTAATCGTGCTATAGTATTTTCAGTCATACTTTCTTAGCACCCTGTCCCATATGTTAGATTTATTGTGTCAAACTTTGCTATAAGTGTGACTTCGGTTTGCTCGTAGAAAGTTAAACTTGACAAATTATGGCACCAAATCTCAATCCCCCAAAACCTTGTCATTTTAGCACGCATGCTCCTTAGTTACAGTTGTATATGCAATTAACTGAGCCAATTATCCACACATAGTCTTTCTATGTGACGTGGTCAATCATTGGGCCCTAAAATATCTAGGGCCGCGTCTCCCTCACGCAGTCTCCCTCACGTGTGCTCTCTCCCTCTCTCTGCCGGCCAGGGCGGTCGCCATCGCCGCCGAATCACCGCCTCGCCCGGACTCTCCAGCCGGTGGCCATCGGATTCGGGTGGCGGCCGGAGGCGCCGCCGCCGCCGCCGCTTCCCGGCCGGCCCGCCAGGCCCCCACGGCCGGCAGGAGGCATTGCTGCCGGCCTGTGCAGGTAAGCCTTTTTTAAGTTAGATTTTAGGGTTAATTTGAGTTATAGTTTCTAGGGTTATTTTTTTAGTTACTTGTTAATTAGTTTTTAGGTTAGTATTTTAGTTAGTAGGTAGTTCTTAAATTAGTTTGTAGGGTTAGTATTTAGTTAGTTCTTAATAATATTTTAGGGTTGTTTGTTTAGTTAGATTTTGTTTTTTAGGATTAGTCTTACTAGTTGGATTAAAGAATGTAGATTTAGTAATTAGTTGTTGGTTTTGGATTATATGTAGAATAGTTATTTTAAATTAGATTTTAGAGCTACTTATAGTTAGGGTTCATATTTGTAGTAATGGTATTATATGACTTGTATGGCTATGTTAGTTGTGGATTAGGATGAGTGAATTTTAGGATTTAGATTACTTTAGTTATAATTTAGGGTTTGCATAAGACAGTTAGGGTTTAATTTAGTTTAGGTTATTCTTTATTTAGTTTTTTAATTTAGTTAGGGTTTAATTTAGTTTAAGGTTGAAATCTTGGGTGCACAATATTAATTTTAGAGAGATATTATTCATGAATTAACTAATTTTTTGTAATATTGGACCAGGAATGTCGTTCGATTTTAGTTACTTTCAGGATTTACTAGGGGAACGGTGAAATCAGATATGGGGACAGCGGGGTAGACCTTAGAGAGTTCCCATTCTTTGACACGCAACTGAATTGCCCGCTAGATTATAGCCGAAGACAACTTTTAGCCTGCCTGCATGAATACTTTCAAGTTGCTCCCTCGCAGCATCGTTTCAGGATTAGTATGTTGGTGCCTAAGAAGCGAGAGAATGGGTGGAGGTGGGAGTTGTACGAGGCCAGTAACATGAAGAAATGGTATTTTCTCGTGTCTAAGGCGTTGGAGCGTTGTTATAACAACATCATGCTTTTTGAGTTCCTGGAGGGTGGCATGCAGGCAGAGAGTAGCAACATAGGTCAAGAACATGAGAACTCAGATCCCGCACCTACGGAGCAGACCTATTTTTACCATCCTCAGGAGTTTGACAACACCATGGAGGATGCAGCACAGGAACAATATGCGGTTGACAACACCGCAGTGGATGCACTAGAGGAACAATACGGTCAGTCCATTGAAGCCGATCAGGGTGAGAAGGATGAAAGAATCGTCGAACAGATGGAGTTGCATGATGCGGAGCACATCGCGTTTGTGAATGAATTTGCTGGCAAAAGATTTGACGATGAGACCGACATCCCTGAGGATTGGATTCACATAGCACCAAATGCCATGACGGTCGATGATGGTCATCATTCGTCATGGGAGTATTCGAGGAAGGAGGTCAGACAAGGACAGATGTTTCATGACAAGATTCATCTGCAGCACGCCGTTAGACGATGGGTTTTTTTTGAAAAAGAAAGAGTTTTGGGTGGTTATATCTAACCCGATGACATGGGACATCAAGTCCCAGGTTGTACTTGGCATGTTCATGCTCATATGCCACGTATGGAGACTAACTTCACAGCCACTATTGTGCAACCACACAATTGCTTGCTGCAGACAATGCTTATGAAGCACAGGAACATGACAGCTGACTTTGTGGCAAAGAAAATGTATGGGGAAATTACTGAAAAAGTTGGCATGTCTCCTTTTCGAATATTGCTTGCTATTCAGAATAGATTTGGCTATGAGATATCTTATGATATGGCTTGGAGAGAAAAACAACTAGCTTTGGAGAGAAGGTTCGGTACGTTCAAGGACTCATATCACCACTTCCTAGCCCCCTTCTAGAAACCATTCAAGCCGAAATCACGGGACTATAATTGATTTTGATGACTATATAAATGAGGGATGTGACCGTGTGCTTAAACGGGCTTTTTGGTCTTTCGGCTGCATGATACAAGCCTTTAAGCATTGCCGACCAGTGCTATGCGCGGATGGTACATTCCTGACTGGGTAGTATAGAGGTACATTGCTGACAGCTATAGATATCGACGGTAACAACCAAGTTGTGCCTATCGCTTTTGCACTGGTTGAATCAAAGAACAATGAAAGCTGGTTGTGGTTCTTTAAGTTGGTCAAATGAGGTATCGTGCAAGATAGGGAGAATTGTTGTGTCCTGCATGATCGCAATGCAGGTTTACTGAAAGCAGGGGATAAATTGAAGAACGGTGCGGATCCAAAGGTGCAATGGCCCGATATACAGAGTCGCTAGTGCATTAGGCATCTAGGTAATAATTTCTATGAGCAGTTCAGGAGCAAAAAACTGATGGAGCTATTCAAGAGGCTATGCAAGCAGAACCAGAAAAAGAAACTTGAGTGCCTGTGGAAAAAGTTAGATGAGCTAACAACAAGCCACATGAAAGAAGTGCGTCATCAACCTATTGTGGCACGAAAAGAGGAGCCAAAAGGCCTAGATCCACATCCTGATGAGCCACGAAGCAAAACCCGTCAACGTAAGGGTGGGAGATCATTGAAGTGTTTCTCAGATTGGATTAAAGAGGAGCCCCATGAGAAGTGGTTCTGCTTTATGACACATACGGAGCACGCTACGGCATAATGACGATGAATCTCGCTGAGGTTTACAATTGGGTGCTAAATGGTACACGTTCGCTTCCTCTGGTTGCAATTATGGAGGGTCTCCTGAGGGGGACAATTGACAATTGTGTATCTACAAGAGCGTTGTCAAGCGGCAAGCCTAGTCGTTCAGAATCCACAGATGACATCTGCATGGAAGATTTCTCTATACCTCAAAGAGAAGAGTGCCAAAGAATCCATACATAGGGTGTTTGCTGTTGGCAACCAGGACCTTGTCTTTGAAGTCATGCTGCGTGACAAGGGTGGACTTGGTATTGGTCCAAGCGACATAACTATGGAGGTTCGGGGTTGTGGCTTGAGGATAACATGTGTGCGTGCACATGCAACAAACCGAAGTACTACCATTATCCATGCTCGCATGTGCTTGCTGCCTGTGGGAAAGCCAATATTCCCATGACATTTGTGTCTCCTTATTTCAACAAGAGACTATGCTAAACACATGGTCGGGTGAGCTGCGAGGTTGGAGGGCCATTGCTGATTTCACAAAGCCTATTTGCGGATTTGGACCGTCTTTGGTCTCCAGATCCGGATAAAAGGGTGGAAGGGAAGGGCCGCCGCAAGAGTCATCGCATTAGGAATGACATGGATGCTTGGAGGCTTCGGACAAGCGCCCCGTATGCTTAGCTTGCGGTGGAACTCATTTGAGGAAAAAAACTATGAGGCGTACCCACCCATAGGCTTGCAGATGGAATAGAAGTACGCCGTATTCCACAACGCAACTATAGGCACCCCACTGAAGACGGCCCTAGCGCGTAACATTGTCCAACTTGTAATATTTATTACAAATATGTATGTGTTTGTTGTAATGTTGAAATTTTGAACATCTTGTATAATTAAACTTTGCAACGGTTTATAATATTTAACATCGAAGTATGCTGTAATAATTAAGTTTTGAAAATTTACTCTTATATACATTTTGAACATATAGTACTCTTATATTTTGGATTGTTATTAATACTTTTGTAATTTGCTTTGTAGCATGGATGGAATAGAGCTCATCAACCCTGTTCTTGACCGGAAGCACCGCTCGAACCTGCAAGCTGGGCAGCTCTCCCCACCCTTACATCTTCGCACGCATGACGAGTTGTGGGTTCTTGACCACCGTTGGGTTCCACGGTTAGTTCTATTCATACTCTGTTAATTGTTTGATTATGTGTATTTATCATTTAAACATGGTGTATGTGTTCTTATAACAGGTTAGGTGCTGTGGGTCTACTTACATTCGTACACCTGCTTGAGCGACACCGGCAGAGGAGTTCACGTTTCCCGGTGGACTAGGCACTTCTCTCAGCTTGGACAGACCGCTGGAGACCGGAGACGCACACGTTTCACCTCCCTGTGGGTGAGGTGACCATCACTCTTCAGGAACGTCGCCATGCTCTTCGGTCTACCTCTGTCCGGTACCCCTGTTCACCCTGTTCTTGTTCCAGTAGATTGGGACGTCCAGCGCCAGGCGCGTTTCTAGGGAGTCTTTCAGCCTAGGCTGGAAAGGAAGAGCAGTTTGACTTCCAGCACAGCCATGGCCCACCTAAGGCATGGTTGTCACAGTTCCGTGCGGAGAGGCACTTGGGGGAGGATGAGGAGTGGAGGGTGCTGCGACACTTAGAGGTGTACCTGTTGTGGCTATTTGGGTGGGTACTCTTCACCAGTTCCCACCACGACACCATCGACAAGCACTTCATTCACTACGCGGCGCAGATAGCGTACACCCCACTTGAGCAAATTCCTCGGTATAGTTGGGGTTCAGCCGTGCTTTCAGCTACGTACCGGGCACTATGCGACGCTTGCACTCGGAGGTCGTCGACAGGTACGTTGTCTGGTTGTCGTTGTTTTTGATACTGTGGTCATATGAAAGGTTCGATATTGGGAGGCCAGCCCTATTGTCGTACGAAGAATACGGCGACAAGATGTACGTGTTCGATCAGTTTGGTGTACCGTATGAGCTCGACGTGTGATGGGCACATGAGGGTGGGCAACAAGTACTTCGACACTACGGTCGGGTAACAATTTTCCATTTAATGAATTTGTAATTTGGGCGTATGTCGCGGGTCGGTTTGACCATGCTCGCTTGACGGCGACAGGTGCGGTGGACTCCATA
>JADLZL010005142.1:0-39789 GCA_015844335.1 Chrysopogon serrulatus
TAAGTCTATGTACTTTGTCATCATCACAACTGTTCCCTGTGGATATGATATTTAAAACCTATGGGTAAAATGTGACACTGGTATGATATCTGTGCGCTTGCGAATAATCTTACTTAAATCTTATTTAGTGAAGTGCAGTTAATTTATACCAACAATATGGGTGCGGGGTATGCCCCCAAGAAGAATGCATTTCAGAAGTACATCCTGGTGTGTGCATTGCTGGGAGATACCCCGGCTGTCCCATCGGTGAGAAGAAAGGGTGTGGTGTTGGCTGGGGTTGGTGTGAGCTTGACCAGCCAAAAACACTTCTCCTGCTGGCTTCCTCTCGTAAAATGATCAGAAGGGTTAGTTCAGTACATTTGTACAATCGAAGATCCGGGTTAGGTAACCGGATTTTGAGTGCACCACCAGGGGAGTATAAAAGTTCACCGGCTGCATTCTTTTTCAAGTTTGGGCTGCTTTAATGGTAGTCTTTACATTTTCTCTTTCGCTAGTAGTATGGGGGAGGAGTGGACTCTAGGGATACTACCAATTGATCTCTAGGAGCAGGAATATCGAAGAAATCAGACAGCTCCTTCCCTTCTAAAGCATCGACGGCCGTAAGGACGTGAGTTATAAGGGAGGTACATGGGATAGTAGTTGTGTGCGAAAAGTAGTGTAACCAGTGAGCAACTATCTCTCTAATAGGGGCAACTTTTATTTTCTTTACCATAGCATATAGCAGTTTTAGCTCATCACTATAGACATAGCAGATATCTTCTCTGGCAAATAAAGTCATGGCCATCCACTTATGCATGAATCTAAGGGTAGGGTGATGGATTTGAGCATTTCTAGGTTGGAACTTGACAGTTTAAACTTCCCCTGAAATTGCCTCCCAAAAAGCGAAACGGTTGAAGTTGCTTAGGGTACGGTCAAGATAAAGAGAGCATTTCTTATTAAACCTTAGAAGTTGGCTAAGATCCTTCCACGAAACAAAATATTCAGTTTGAAACATGCGGAAGCTAATTCCACCATCTACCTCTTTTAAAGTGCACAAGAATTGCATGGTAAGAAATCGAGAGCCCGTTTCCCACACCGGATCAATGCCTTCCCACCCGACATGCTTCCAAATAAGAGTAAATTCTTCATCCATACCTATTTTTGCGAGGATATCGGGGTCGTATACCGGCGTGTGGGCATACGTGAGTTCTTTGATGAGGTTGTAGGCTTGCTCCTCTCGATCCCCTTCTAGGTCGATGTCAGGCGTGGCATCCATTGATGCTTGTTCCTCCTCCACGATCGAGGGAGTCTCTTCATGCATCGAGCTTTCTTCATGCTCGGTGGAGTGGTGGGTGCTTGAGCTCCCCCGCGACCGCCTTGAGCGGGACCTTGTCATTTTCTTGACGGCTCCTGCCACTCCCTCCTTGAACCTCTTCATGGTGGGTGGTGAAGCAAGAGCTTGAAGGTGGCTTGCTTAGCGAGAGCTTGTTGCGGGAGCTAGGATTTCTTGCTCTTGTCTTTGCTACAATTAGTGAGAGCAAGAGAGAGCTAGAGAGTGAAATGAGAGGGAGAGAAAATGGAGAGTGTGTGGGGGTGGAGAGCCTCCTCCCGGCCTCCCTTGTATTTATAGGCAAAGCAACCGCCATGGAGGGGGAGGGGGCAACGGCCACCTGCACCGGCCCGTCGGGGGGAGCCGTTGGCGCTGGGGCGGAGTGCGGCCGCACCCCGGTGTGCCCGCACCAGGGGGGTGGGCCCGCCTACTCCCCCACTTTGGCCGGTAGCTCCCAACGGCCACCTCCAATTCCAAACCGTTGGGGGTTCGGTGAGACCCCCAACGGCTCTTTTGATTTTGAATTTTTATTAATTTTTCTTTGAATCTTTTTTTAGAAATTCTTAAAAAATAAGTTTTGAAAATGCCAAATTATTTTAGTGCAGAAAATGATTTTTGTGAGATTTTTCTAAACTTTTTGAAATGCACTAAATTATTCATTTAATAATAAAACCCTAAATTGAGGGTTTTTTAGAAATGTGTATAAATTTGATTTATACCGTTTACCTGCGGCATGGACTCACCCAATTTATGGTCTAGTGGGTTAGAACCACTTTCCTCCTTTATTTAGCTGCAAAAGGATTATCGGGAGGGTTCTCGGGTTGCCCTGGGATCTGTCCTGTTTGATCGACAGGAATAGCGGCAGCTATTTGAGCTAACTGAGATTCTATCATTTTATTAAGCTCATTTGATTATTAATGGTAGAGAAAAGGTTTTCTATTTTTGTATTTAAATTTTCAAACATTTTATCATTATAAGATAACTTTTTATTTAAATTTTCATTTATTTTTGCTTGGCCTAAAACCAAGTCTTTCAAGGAAGGTTGATTCGAATTATAATTGGAATTGAAGTTTGAATTACCTCCTTGTTGGTGGGGTTGATTGCTCCATCCGCCATTATTTTGTTGGCGATACCCGTTGCTGCTGTTGTTGATGTAGGCAGCTTCTTCACGGTTTTCAGGGCAATCATTCCCTGGATGGCCAACGTTGCCACAGACTTCACACGTCATGTGTGAGTCTATAGCCTGGACGTAGTCCTTTTTTCATGGCGTCTTTTTCGTGGGCTCTTTCATCCAGTCTTTTGAGCAAAAGTTCTATTTTTACGACAAGCATATCTGCCTCCTTTGACAGTGTGCATGCCTTTTTGTTTTTGTGACTAGGACCTTTCCTCCCCCATCCTTGATTGGACAGAATTTTCTCGATTAGGGCTTTTGCCCCAGTGATGGTGAGGGAGAGGAATGCTCCTCCAGTTGCAGCATCTAGATGGCCCTTTGACATGGGGATCAGCCCCTCACAGAAGGTTTGCAGGATCATCCAATCTTCCATCCCATGATGTGGGCAGGCTTGAATGTAGTCTTGCAGCCTGTCCCATGCTTCGAGGATGTTCTCCAAGCTGCTCTGCTGGAATGATGTGATCTTCCTCTAAGGGTAGTTGTTTTGCCCAGAGGGAAGAACTTCGCGAGGAACGCCGCTGAGCACTTGGCCCAGGTGTCAACAGCTTCCCGGTCCTTGTAGAACCACTGTTTCGCCTTCCCCGTGAGGGAGAAAGGAAACAGGCGGAGGTGGATAGCCTCCGGTGCGACGTCTTTCATGACGATGGTGTCGCACAGCTCCAGGAACTGTTGGAGATGAGCGTTGGCGTCCTCACTCGGCAAGCCACAAAATGTGCTTGCCTGCACCATAGTGATGAGACCGGTGCAAAGTTCAAAGTTCTTGTCACCAAGGTTGACAGCGGGCCCAGTGGGCACGTTGGCAACATTGGGGACAGAGTACTCGCGGAGTGACTTTTCGGCCATAGCGGTGATCTCGGGTGCGGAAGTGACTGGTTCAGTTGTCGGTGGAGTTGAAGAAGAAACAGTACGAGATCGAGTCTTTTTCAAGATAGCCTCTAGATTGCTGGTGAAGTTTTCCGGCAGATCGAACCAGTCATACACTATTTGTTTTCATCCATAACAGGAGAAAACAAGAAAAGTTATCCTGTATGAATGAAGGTTACTTTTACACAAGTATATTATCCAAGTTTATGTTTTCATATAAAATCTTTCCTAGCCTTCCCTAAACAACGGCGCTTGAGAAATGCTTGTTGGCATTTCTTAGCGCATCACCGTGTTTGGACCCACGGAGACAACGCCCGTAGAAATGTGGTTGACATTTCTTAACATCATTACTGAGAATAGAGGTAAGTCTATCCCTGGTAATAAGTAAGAAATGCTTGGGGTGGTGTACCTCAGCTACCATATCACTAGATCAGCCATGGCACTGAGGCACACCTCTCCAGTTATTCCCTTTACTGCTACTAGTGATATACCTCTGATGATAGTTTCAGAATAGCCTGGCATGGGCACCGTGGCATACCAAGACTATTCTTACCTCTGTCAAGAGAGTTATATCCCTAATAACATTAGGATTATAGCATTAACGGCTAGTGTCTTGGAGAGGCTATACGGCGCACTTTCAGCATTCCTTAACACTAGTACTAAAACTATATTTTCAACTACATGAAAGAGGTAATGGTGATCCGGTAAACCTTTGTAGTTTTAGATGTTAATCCACAAGCGCACAAAATTACCGTTATAGCAATTCAACCCGGAGAAATCCTAGGTGTCGTATTTATATTTTCCCAAAGGAAGGCTAGTGTAGATTTTAGTATGAAACCATAATCATGAATATTATACATTGTATGAACGGTAGACCAATGTTCATAACAGGGGTAAACAATACGGTTTTCATGATAGTAGACACACACACACACACAGATAAATGGCTCTCAAGCAGGAGAAGATGAATGAAGCATAAAGAATAAAAGAATAAAGAATAAAAGAATATTCTATGGGAGTAATGATCCTAATACAGCTAATGTCTAGATAGTGGTTAGTTATACAAGTATATGAGTTAGAGATAGAGTTGTGTTTGCGATGGATCGGAAGACCACCGGCCGCTCGTCTGCCAGCGAGATGGGTGGTAATTTAAACTCCTACACCATAGCCGAATGTGGGGGGATTACAAAGGACGTACAGGGCTGTCACCACCTGCTGCCTACCCCCTCTTCCGTGGACTATGAAGTGCAATCACCAGCTCCCCTATACCTGGGCACCATGCTCACATATAGAATAGCTACCCAAGCCCCCCGGGTCTCTCACCCTACGGATGAACAAGTAAAGAACTTGGATGTTGTGCGATGAACCACCATCCCTCCCACACCTCTATTCTTAATCATCTAAGTGTATGAATGGTTAAGAATAGAGCTCTGTATGCTAAGAACATGATATGAACACTATGAACTAGCAAGCATATCATGAACAAGGCATATGAACTAGAAGTTCTATGTTCTATGATCCTATCACACAAACTATTACCTAGTCTACATAATAAGATCATAGTATAAGAACTATACTCTAATTCTAGAATATTGCTGTATTGATAAAAAGAGAAGAAGAGCATAATGGAAAGAATAGCATTCATACTAAGAGTAGCCAAGATGTCTCCTCTTCTTACAATTTGAGCCTTGCTCCTCTACTACTACTAAAGATAAAGAGAAAAGTGGAGAGGTACACTTGAGAGTACAAGTAAGAGGTATAGTGTGTGTTGTCTGTGTTGAGGAGCTCCACCCCTATTTTTATACTAGCTTGAGGTCGGTTCCAGGGCCGAGGTGAGTAAATGCCTGGCCAAACCGCCACTACAACCGACCAAGCGAACCGCCAGAGAAGATTGGGCTGGGCCAGCCACTTTGGGGGTGCGCCTGCACCCTGGTGCAGCCGTACCAAGGATGGGTCCCCTCGGGCCCAGCCTTGGCCCACTGGTCCTTCTCTCCTTCTGGATCTCTTCCCCATTGGTTGTTTGGCCCAGTTGAAATCTTGGATTTGGGCTTTGCTTATTTTGTTGAAATACGCCTTGCCGGAAGGCGCATTCTCGTGACCTTTTCCTCTATTTTTTGTATGTTTCCTGTAAATCAATAATTCTCCAATACAAGTGGAAATAGGTCAATAGTAAACGTATATGTGAACATATCTATGATAAATCTCCCTTTTTCGATAATAGTTGGCGGTTAAAGTATGTCAGTAATTACTGCCAACAGAGAGCAGGACGTAGGGTATTATGCATCTAGCGGCCCGAACCAGGGTAAACCGTGTGTTCTGTTCTACTTGTTACGTCATGCTTGTAGTCTAAGCGTGCCTCCACCGATAAATCACTACCATCGGTATACCCGTGGTAGATTGCCGCCAATATTTCGTCGATAGTGGCGCACCAGGTAAGGGGTGCATGTGTAGATTTTGAGGCAAGCAAGATGGTTTCCTTCGCTCTTCCATGGAGCTCGAGGTAGGCCGCACTTTCACCGCCAGTTCCTTCACCTGGACCACCGGCATCAGGACCCTCACCGGAGCCACGGAGGAAGCACGATCCACCTCGGCACCGACATCTCAAGCTGCACCATCAGCTCACAGAGGTTCAGGATCTAGCCTAAGGACGACGGTTCAACAACGGCATTACCGCCAAAGGAGCCAGCCGACAACTCCGACCTGATTCGATCTATCCATCAGGTTGGAAGAGCCCTAGTGGAAGTACTCGATCGCTTGGAGTCAACCTAGGATCGACCCAATGATGATGGCTTCACCCTCATCCACCGACACCGGCACAGGGCTCAGACTCGCGTCAATCCGCTTTACCGCCCAGATCCAAATATGGCTGCGGCTTGTCCTCGACATGGCCCTCAAGCTCACACCGACCAGTTTCGCTGCCTAGATCCAAATCTGGCTGCGGCTTGGCCTTGGCGTGGCCCTCAAGCTCGTGCCAACCAATCTAGCCATCTAGATTCAAATCTGGCCATGGCACCATGCCAGCGTGACCCTCAAGACCGCGCCAACTAGCAAAACCGTCCAGATCCAAATCTAACGGTAGTCCGACCACTACCCGGGCCTCAAGTTCATCCCCAGCCACAATCTGCACTTGGTCGGGACAACCCAAGGCATAATTCCCAACCAGTCGGGACTCAAAACCAATTCCCCTTTGGGCTGGCCAATGCCTCATCGGTGTATCAATGACAGATGTGGAGCCTATTCCAAAATCAAGCTCCGTCCCAGCCACCCCCAGCACAACTCGTCGAGTTCCAGCTCGACGGGACGACCAGGCACGTAATCCACTACGTCCATAGCAGAGGTGCCTCCAGTGGGTCTTAGACGACCGCTGAAGAAGGTGGGGCTTCAAGCTCGATCTCCGGGCTAGATGGAGCCACCGCTTCCACGAGCTCTGCCTCTACGGCAGACGACAAGGAATTTCCTCAGCGGATCAAGGATCTGCTCGGTGTCGATGAATTCCCAGAATTCCCTCCAGGGTTCCGGTTTCTTGGCCTTTCTCATGCTTAGGACTCGACATGATCGGACCCTTTAAAACAGCACCAGGCGGTTTTAAATATGTCTATATCCTGATAGACAAATTCTCCAAGTGGATAAAGTATAAGCCCTTGGTGAAGGCAATGGCTTAGAAAGTGGCCGAAATGCTCGATTATATCATCCACTGTTTCGGCATACCAAATATAATCACTAACCTCGGCAGAACATTCACAGGAAGCACCTTATGGGATTTCTATGATGATTTGTCCATTCAAGTCAAGTATGTTTCTATGGCCCATCCTAGGGCCAATGGGCAGGTCGAACGTGCCAACAGTTTAATCATTGATGCCCTGCGTAAACGCCTGTTTCGCAATGATGGCTTGTACCCAGGGCGATGGTTAAAAGAATTAATCAGCGGCCTATAGACCCAGCTGTGTCGGAGCACTGGTGTCTCTCCGTATTTCATGATGTTTGGTTCCGAGGCTGTGCTTCCCGCTGAGGTCGCCCACCACTCACCCAGGGTCGAGTACTTCGACAAGGACACCTCAGATGAATCAAGGGAGCTCAACATCGATGCATTGGAAGAACGGCGCCTAGACACATGCGTTCAAAACGTTCGATACTTGGCTAGCGTGTGTCATTACTACAACCGCAATGTCAAAGATCGCCTCTTTGTGGTCGGAGATCTTGTGCTCAAGCGAAAGCAAAAGATGGAAGGCCTACATAAGCTGTCCTCACACTGGGAGGGACCATTCATGATAAAGGCAGTCACTAGGCCAACCTCTTATAGGCTTTCAACTTTAGATGGCATTGATGTACCCAACTCCTGGCACATCGAACAGCTTATAAGATTCTACCCCTAATAACCACCATAAACTATAGATATGTACCCTCTGTTCTTTGTATTTTCTTTATGGATATTAATATATTGCAGTTGGCATTTATCTATTCTCCAAGCGAATGTTTTATCCTTAAAATATCTTTGAATTTCTAATAAGCCATATAGTCTAACACTCCAACAAGAACGATAAGAAAATGCCCTGTCTCCAGTTCCTCCGACCAGGTGTTACGGCTCCGAGCCATACAGCATAGGAGATACTGGCAAGTGCTCTCCAACGGTACTAGGGCCCTAGCATTCTGGCACTGTATTGTTCCTCAGAGGTCACCTAGTCACCTAGGAGCTGGTTTGCTTCAAAGAACGCTATATGACTACATGCACACAATCATAAAAACAAATAATTTGAGTACCATACTCAACGGCAACCTCGCTATAATCATTATTTGTTGTTTAATGATTATACCTATCTTGATGAAGGGCGTCTTAATTCTTTTTTATGTATGTTTTTTGCCTAGCTCTCAGAAAAGTCATGATGGGATATTTAAGAGCCCCTGGCTTTTTCGCTGTCACGGTTTTTAGTCTGCCGACCACCAAGCCACGATCAACAATCTACATCTATTTACGCGTCAGGTTGGTACAGGCCAAGCACAATAGCCAATGTTTAATTACATTTCAGACATGATTCTCAAGGGCAACAAAAAGGAGGATGGACTATCTATGCTGAACCACTTGAAGACCCTTCGACTACCAGCTTCATATCCTGCATCACGCACGCTGGCAGTGGTGCCCTAGGAACTGACACGGAGACCGCCGGCTTCTTCCCGACTGGTGGTGGCTGCTACCCCTTCTTCTATCCTCTCCAGCTCAATCCGGGGGTAGTGCGACCTTACCAGCACGAGCATAGAAGCTGCCACATACTGACCGGCCTCTCGCACAAAATATTTAAACATGGGCCAGACCATCTTGCACTGGTCCATAATAGATTTAGGGGCTCACAACGGGTCAGTCACCTTTGGTTCTCCTAGTACCAGCTCCTTCATTAGCGGCCTTAGCCCGGCCTCGACGACTCCCCATCGCTCCTTGAGCCTTTTATTCTCCTCGGCAAGCACTTCAAATTGCACCATGTGCTTTTTCTAGAGCTCTGCGTACAGATCCGGAGCTCTATATATGAGTCATCATATATAAAATGGTAAAAAGCACTAGCAAGCTCCATGGTCACGGTGGCTAGTTACCGACCTGTCATCTCACCCTCGATTTCTTCGATGCGCTTCTGAGCGTTCTCCTTCTCAGTTAGCAGTCGAGACAGCTCCTGCGCCTTGAGTTGGTTGCCCTCTTCCAGATCTGCATAAAACAAATTTAGCTGGAGATATCCTATATAAGAATAAGTACATGAAGAGTGTCATACCTTTTTTCTGCCCTTCCAGGACGGTGACTTTGTACGTCAGAGCGGCATTTTCTCCCTTCAAGCGCTCGTTTTCAGCAATAATGGGCCGAAACTGGTCTATCATATCCAAGCGCTGTTGGGAGATATTTTGCAAGCCCAGAAGAATAACAAGACATTAGCCCTGACTAGTGTTAGGTTGCACAAAGGATACACAGGCAGCAGCTCACCTATATCTATTCACGCACCTGTTTTAAGGAGGCGTCAATGTCTTCGGCAATAGGAGCATAAAATTTGGCCTCAAATACTGACCAGGCGCCGTCTCGATCCTGGTGGGCCATTAAAGTCACCTTACTAGGAACGCGCTTCCACTTGTTAGGATTCCCAAGTATTTCCTCAAGTTGCTCCTTTGGGGCATCCCGCGCACCTAGCGTGATGGCCCCACTTTTGGGCTTAACGATGGCCGGTGAGGTACATTTGGCGAGGGGTTGAGTCACCTCCTGTCTCGCCTCCTCTATGGATTTTTCCCTATGTTGTTGGGGAGAGGGTGGTGCACCTGTGGGGGCAGGGTGGTCGATTTCATCAGGGCCAATCTGGCCTTCTTCGACTACCTCCTCCTGGCCTTCCTGAGCTCCGGGTCCTTCTGCTCGCTCATCCTGGGGGCCAGTCCCATCTATGGGCTCTTCCATGCTGGCTTGTTTACATGTCAGAAAAATGCTATTCAGCATGTGTCATTGATGGAATTATTCTTCTATCTACAATTTATACCTGGACGACTGCTTGAAGGAATGATGGAACCGTCCAATTCCTCCATGACCGGAAGATCCGCCTCTCCCATCACTAGAACGACCAGCCTCTGCGTGGGATGGTCGTGGCCCTTGCGTCGGTGCTCCCCGTTGTCTCGATGGTGGACTCTGGGTCGACGGCCTCGGGGCAGCCTCTGAGGTCCCCGAGTTAGGGCCCAGTGGAGATCTAGGTGCTTGCTCCAAGACGCCACTACCCACGGTAGGCGACTAAGGCGTCCGTGGCGGCGTCGATTGATGTCCTCCATGTTGTAGTCGGCAGGGCGTAGAGGTGGTGCTGGTCGGACGATGTCCTTATCCTCCAGGAGGCTTGGTACCAAACTTTTGGCTCAGAGGAATCGTGTCCTCTGGATCGGAGTTCGAGCTCTCTATAAGACTCGGCGTCGCTGCTCGCCACTGCCAACAATGTTTAATTTGCCCTCGGTCAAGGGGGCTGATGGTTTCACCTTTTTCAACCTCGGCCCGGGCATCAGCGCCTTTCTGGTTGCTTTTCTTTTCAGTTGCTTTTTAGGAGCAGCCGAGGCTTCTTCTGTGACATCGTCGCCACCATGACCACCTTTCGACGATGCCTTAGGGTGCTTCCCTTGGCCGATGATTGCCTCTTCGATAGGCCATGGCTCCACTGGCACCTAGGAGATGAATGTAGCTCGATCCTGCCCATGATATCACTGACAAAGTTTAACAACAATGAGGTATGCACAATAAACAATTACTGGCTAATTCATAGTCAGGAAGTATGCACGTACCCTTGGAGGAGGATTTCCAAGACTGAATTTCAGCACTGGCGGTTTCTTGAACCGATAGCTGGTGAAGTGTTCAAACATCTTTGACATACGGCTTACCACTTCCTCCTTAGTCAGATCCTCTTTTCTCTCTTAGGACGGATCATTGGCACCTTGGTATTCAAACCAAAAATTCACCCTCTCTTTCAGGGGTTGAATCTGGTTACAAACAAACATACTGGCCACAACAATCCCATCAAGGGTGCTAAAATCCATCAAGGCTATCAGGTTGTTAACCTGCTCCATCTGGTCCACAGATGGCCTCTCCGACCACCGCGGGTTGGATTGAGGAATTTAGGTTACACCGCACAGCACTGCCCCTCCTTCAAGATTCTGGTTAATGTAAAATCATTTCCTCATCCAATTTTTGGTATTGGAGGTGTGCTCAATGGTCATCCAATTGGACTTCACACCATCTCTCAACGTCACATAGCACCCTCCGGCTACTTGGGATCCACCGAACCCTTCCCCCTTCTTCTTCATATAGTAGAAGTGGCAGAACAGATTGAAGTGCAGAGCAATCCCCAGATAGCCCTCACAATACGGGACAAAGATCATGAGTGTTAGTATAGAGTTGGGGTGGAGATTGCAGATGGAGATCCCCTAGAATAAGCACAAGTCTCGCAAGAAACTGTGTACCGGGATCCCTAGCTCGCGGAGGAAGTAATCCTCGAAAACCACAATCTCATCTTTGCGAGGGTTTGGATAGTGCTCACCTGCCAATGGTGCTCTCCATACGTCCAGCTCCGGTGGCGGTAGTAGCCCACCTTCCGCCATTACCACGAGTGACTCATGCGTCGTCATGGATTTCTCCTAATGGCTTTCCATCAGCTTCTTGTGCGCAGCCTCTACCTTCATCATCTTTTTCCTTGCCATGAGATCTCCTTCAATGATGTAGTGGGGAATATGGAGGAGAATGGGAATGGCAGTGAGCGGCAATTAGGCTAACAAGCGGCGAAGATTGTGGCGATGAAGCGGCAGAAATGGCGAAGATTGGAGAGCTAGGTACCTAAAGCGGTGGCCACCGGGCTATTTATACAGCGCGCATGGTCACTGCACTTCTCAGAGAATACGGTTGAACTGTATATTTACGCTAATTTTTAACTGGGCTTTTACTGGGCCTAACTACATTTACATCGGCAGTAAAATTCACTCATCATTGGGTCCGCCAGTTAGTCTAGGGACTGGGCCCACAGCCGAGCTGTGTGTTCTTCAAGCCCTAGTCAACCAGTCAGTCTAGGGACTGGGCCCATAGCCGAGCTATGTGTTCTTCAAGTCCTGGTGACCAGACTGTCTGGGGACTGGGCCCACTGTTGGTGGCTGTTCACGGCCACTATTGTATTAATTCAACCGTCAACTAGCCATGAAAAGGATGCAAATGTGATCACCAAAGGAGATATAGGGTTTACACGACCGAATTCCATGAGTTTTGGTGTTTCATTATTTCGCAGCGTAAACCGGAAAAGGCTCAAACATACAAGCTTATCGGAAGAAGAAAACGGAAAACGGACTCCACGGCTACACAGAAAGTTCGAGAAGAGATGAGAAGGCACCACGCCGAGCCGGGGCCCGGAGGCCACCCGGCGAGCCGGCCGGTCGGCCCGACCCGGCCGGTGCAGGGCTGGCCCCCTCGGGTCCCGGTTCGCCTGGTTCGCTCCACCGGCTTTGAGGATCGATCCTGGCCGCCCATCAATGTTGGTTTGATCCGATGGCTCACGATCATCGCCCAGGGCTATAAAAGGAGAGGCGCCCCCCTGGGGAGAGGAGAGGGAGACCCCATTCATTCATTCTCATTCGGAAGTCCGATCATCAGCCAGAAACCCTAATCAGAGCTCCTTACCTAGGGCCTAGATAGCTAGATTAGAACTAGAGGGAGGCAAGCGCAGGCTTGGATTCCGTAGCCATCAAGAGCTTGGATTTGGTATAATTCTTACCTCCTCTCGCCTTTGTTCTCTTTCATTGTATAGTTATATGATTGCTACAATTGAATTGATGAATTCTCATTTACTTATATTCATAGTTATTATGTTCCTTGTCTATTGTGGTTATATGATTAGTATAGCTAGATTAACATTAGGTTTATCCATAGGTTCGTATAGCACTCATCTAATTGATCGTTGGGTGAGTGGTAAACATTGTGTAAGCGTGGTGCTTATACGTTGTTTATCTGTGAATGCACCCTATAGACCGGGTTTGGTAGATCGCGGGTGTGACATTCCTATTGAGTCCTATGTAATCCAAACCCCGTTTATAGGCACAGTAGGGCTTGTATATGACGGAAGGGCGAGCTATGTTCTCAAACCTCCTTAGTATGTCCACTATGAATAAATGTAATGCTAACCTTAGCCATGATTACTAGGTGTATTGCACTAACCATAATATACATTGACATGTAGCTAGGAATAACCCAGGAATATCTCTTGATGTTCTACTAGCAACCCTAATGATATAGCTAGGAGTCTCTATCTGTTTATGCTGATGATTATATACTTATCTTATCTATTATCTTGTGACTTACCCCTGCATTGAGTAGCGAGGACATGGTTATGCCTATTCGTTACACTCTAGGCCAACACACTACCTTTATACAAGCCATGTAGACCTTCCTTTGGGAAAATATAAATGACACCCCGTAATACTCCGGGTAAAATGCTACAATGGTATTTAATTTGTGCGCTTGTGGATACATTTCTATATTCTAAATGGTGGCATGATTTAATACCACACCCCTTGGTGTTATGCTGGGGATGACAACTTCGCATTCTAGTGGTGGTGCGCTATTCTAGCATTTTTGGCGCCGTTATTAGAGGTAACATTAAGAGGTGTCAACAAGCATTTTTGGTGCCGTTGCCGGGGAAGGCAATTGGCAATTAAAAAGGATAGCGATAGACCTAACAAACTAATGAGTTAGAGGAAACCATAGACCCCTACTCAATGCAGGCTTACCCTTGTGTTTTCTATCTTTGTGAAATCTTATGCAGGGTAATGAATGAGTGGTTTTGATCTGCCAGATAACTACGTTGAAAATCTAGAGAAACTCTTTCGAAGGAAGAAATTCCAGCAAGTGAGGGACATCTTTGAATCTCCATCAAGGACACCCACTGCTGAGGTTCGTTCTTTGGAGGAGCAAGCTCCTATAAGAGAAGAAGAAGAGCAACAAGAGGGCAACTTAGCACCAATTTTCAAAGAAATGGCTGATAAGTCACTGCGCGAGTTCTTCGCTCCGAACACCAACAACATCCGCACTGGACCTAACGTCGAAGTTGGGGAGAATGGATTCAAGCTCAAGCCAGCTCTTATCACTATGGTGCAAGCCAACCTGTTCTATGGGAAAGCACACGAAGATGCAAGTGCTCATCTCCAACACTTCCTGGAGATTTGCAGCACTTTCAAGCCGAAGGATGTACCAAAGGATACCGTACTGCTGCGTCTGTTCCCATTCTCACTGTTGGGAAAGGCAAAGCAATGGTTCTACGCCAACAAAGACAACCATACAACTTGGGACAAGTGCTCCACAGCTTTTCTAGCAAGATTCTTCCCTATGGGCAAGACGAGTGCCCTAAGAGGGAAAATCTCAAGTTTCCAGCAACAACATGATGAGTCAGTCCCTGAGGCATGGGAACGCTTTCAAGATTACATATCAGAATGTCCTCATCATGAGATGGAGAATTGGCTCCTGATGCAAACTTTCTATCATGGGCTTACCAACAGCACCCACAACAATGTTGATGCTGCTGCTGGAGGTGCATTTATGTCACTGACCATACCACAAGCTACTGCTCTTATGGAGAAGATGGCCTCCAATCAAGATTGGAATGATGAGCGTCAGACCACCTGCAAGAGGAGTGGAGGAATGCACCAGCTCAAGGAGGTAGACATGCTGTGTGCCAAGATAGACTTGCTCATGAAGAAGCTGGAAGACAAGACGAGTCAGAGACAAGATGTCATGCGCATTAATGATGCATGCATGACTTGTGAAGTGTGTGGCAATATGGGACACTCGGGCAACGGCTGGCCCCGAGACCCGTGAGGACGTGAACTTCATCAACAACAATAACAACAACTATCGCCCTCGAGAATCAAGGATGGAACCAAAGCAAAGGCCCAACTACCAAGGTAACTTCCAAGGTAACTTTCAAGGCACTAATTACAATAACTATGCTCAACCGCCTTGAAGAGAAGTGATCTCCAACCAAAATAAAATTGTGGGACTTTATCTAGGAAGGTAGCATCCAATGATAAAATGCTAGAAAACATAAACATCAAAATGGATAGCTTTACCTCTCGCTATTAAGAACCAGCTTAGCTTCAATAAAATGATAGAACAACAATTAGCTCAATTTGGCGCCATTTGTTCCACCGACCAACGAAGGTAAGATTCCGTGGCAACCTCTAGAGCCCGAGACCGCGAATCTTGTTGATGTCTATGCAGGTTACTATATTGAAGCATCATCAGGATGGAAGGATGACTCCATGCCACCCAAGAGAGGAGGTCTAGGGAGACCTGTGATCCCCATCTCTATTGGGCAGCATGACTTTCCTGAAGTTGTCTGCGATCTAGGCGCCAGTGTCAACATCATGCCTAAGGTAATCTTCGACCAAATCTTTCCATGGGCATCTTTGTTGTACACAGATATGTGTTTGCAGCTTGCAGACTAGACGATCAAGTACCCCAAGGGAATCTTAGATGACGTGTGCATACGAATCGGGAGATCATATGTCCCTGTAGACTTTGTAGTCCCGGATACCGGGGAGAGACCCCAAGAGTCCAATCATTCTTGGCCGACCATTCCTCGAAGTACCGCAAAGGCTGTCACCTACACGGACAGTGCCAAGATTTGCTTCACCATCAAGGGCAATAAAGAGAAGTTCAGTTTCAAGAACAAGACCCTTGAAGCTCCCATAGATCCAAGAGGAGTTTACTTCCCAGTCAAGCCAACAAATGAAGGAACCAAGAGGAATTCAAATGGGAAGAGAAAGAACAAGAACAGAAGACAAGTGAGAAAGCAGGTCCGAGTAGTCAAGGCTGTTGAGTACAAACATGACCACCTCTTAGCTTCACCATTCTTAACCAAGAAAGAGGATCCAGCACACCCGACCATTGATTGCACCATTGGGCAAAGTGCTCATTCTACAACGCCTTCGCGATACGGATCATTTGTCAACATAATGTCCAAAAAGGTATATGATTTATTATTCGATACACCTCTATACCCTACCTATATGCAGCTCGGTGGCGGACAATATGATGAGATTTCGGAGGGAGTAGCAAGAGACATCATGGTCAAGATCCGGGACCACTACGCCCCGGCCGACTTCATGATATTTGGACATGGGGAGAAGAAGACGAGACGCCAATCATACTTGGAAGGCCGTTCCTCAGCACCACCAACGCGATCATCTACAATGGATCAGGCCAAGTCCACTTCCAATTTCCAGGAGAGAAGGTACGCTGTTATTTTAAAGATTATAACTCTCCTGGATTAGCAGCTTTTACCCAGCCCAAGAGGAGATGTCGGCCGGAGGAGGAATCGCTCTCAAAAGAGCAATGTTGAGGAGGAGGAAATCAAGGAGGAACCTACAGCACCAAAGCAACAACCTACAAAAGTATGGAAAGAAAAGGTAACCTCCTCAACTGAGTCATCGTCACCAGGAGGTCTAACATCAGGGCCCACATCCTCGGGATCCAATGAAGCACCCTAGGAGTGAAGAAGACGAGAAGTCTTGTCCGAAGGACTTTAAACTCTGAACCCTTGCCATAAGGTAACAATGGTAGTTATCCATTTACTTTCTTGCACTTTTAATTCATAGTTAATCTTTATAGAAAACCATAAAAACATTTGAAAAACATCAAAGCCCCATGTGACATGCCTACAGTGCAAGCTAAAGGAGTGTTCACCGTGGTGGCATAAAAATAAAATAAAAATTAGCATACATATTCCATTTTGTTTGAAAAAAATCCAAAAATAATCATTGAGCATCCTGTCGCATTGAATGTACTGTAATAACCTTTGGAAACCTCTCACAATAACCAACCCACGAATGGCTAACCACTAACTGTTTATCCTAATCCGTTCCATGAGTTTTGGTGTTTTGTGAGATGTTCTTCGCAGGATGACTCGAGAGCTAGTTCACCTAGGAATCATCATCTTCATCACTCGAAGTACACCTCTTTGCGCACAACTAACCCTTTGTGTGAAGGAAGCAACTTCTTGTCGGATGAGATGAAGGTTCTTAGCTACACCAGCTCTTACAAGCGTGAGCTCCATCGAGAGGACTGCTTAGCTTCAATGTTCAACCACGACAACAATTTGCTTGGGGGAAGGCATCCCCTAGGTACCCAGGTAAGTGTACCTACATGATTATCGAGTCAGTCATAAAAATTTAAAATACCAAAAATATGTGAGCACATGAAGGTTCACCATAGTATCTAAGAAAAATTAAAAATACCAAAAATATGTGGGCACATGAAGGTCCATGCTTTTTAAAGAGTCCTTAGAGTCTTTTGAGTTTTGTAATTTGAGTCTTTGAAAAATAAAAAAACAAATAAAAATGTTTGTCTGTCTAGAGTCAATAAAAGGAAGCTCTTGAATGAATTGAAATGATGATAAGCTGCTCTGTTACAACACCTCTGAAATGCCTAGAGTTTAGACAAAAGTTTTCCCAAGTTTTAGGTCCAACTGTTTTGACATGGGAATTTGCTCGGAGCCTGAAACTTGTGGGTTGCATATGCTTGAACTAAGTCTAGGTGCCTGATTGATAAGATTGAGAAAATCTAAGCTGCTATCTATCTTGTTCTAAGTGACACTAAAGTTCTGGAGATTTATCTTTTGAAAAATGCAAAAACATAATGAGTTCCTATATGACAAAGCTTACATTCCCACCAGAGCTAACATGATGAGATAAGCTAGTTCAATTTCCACATATATGCTGCTTGTCTTGCATTGAGTTTTGTCAACCTTTGTGACCCTGGTGAGAAATTTGTCATGCTTTTGAATCAAGATCCACCTTCATATGCACTACTCTACACTGGAGTAGGCGCAACAACATGCCATTCCACCTACATCCATTCTAAAAATGTTTTTCTCCTACACTGGGAGAGAACACCAAAAATATTCCATTAGGTTAGCCACCCAATAAATGCTCTATGATTCCTGTGTTATCTCTCTAATTCCATCAATGCAAAAAGGAGTGCTATGAGCTATGCAAAAAGATATTTGAGAAAAAGGAAAAAAAAGATGGACAAGTGTCCCAATGCAAAATAATGGGTACATAGATACCCGACTCCCTGAAAAAAAAAGAGAGAGAAAAAGAAAATGAGAAAGAAAAAAAAGATAGATAGCTCATAACCCCTGGTTAGTCTTTAAGGAGAGAGAAGCATTCAAGGAGCTGAGTAGAATTAGGTTCCACCATATATCCACCATATCCATCCACCTATATATCTTGATTCGACTGCATGACTTGTTTCTCCATGGATCCATTGTTTGACCTAACAACACATGCATTGCAAGTTTGCTCTTTTAGTTTTCTCCTTACCTATGAGCTCCACAAAAGCCTTAGTTATAGGATAAAAAGAAAGGCAATCATCATTACTACCTTGGTGAGAATCCACAAATACCACATACGATGAGAGACTTGAGAGTGTCATACATGGGAAGCTCTGAGTTTTCTTTGAAAACCTCTAAAAACTCCAGAATAATAGTTGATCAAAGAACTTGAGACATAGTGCTTAGATGGGATCTTTCTATCTATTAAGTGCTCAAGACCCAAGGAAGAGCTAATAAGCCCCACAATCCAAGGTAATATGGGTAAGTTTGAAAGTCAGCTCACTTATTGCATAACTTGAAGGAGAATTTCTGTTTGACTGTAGGTATATTTTGAGAGACAGTTGCTTCGAGATGGCTACGATGCTTAACGTACACATATATTCAATAACTTTTTCTAAGTTTTCTTTGCTAAGGGACTAGCAAAGGTTAAGCTTGGGGGAGTTGTTGACGGCCACTATTGTATTAATTCAACCGTCAACTAGCCATGAAAAGTATGCAAATGTGATCACCAAAGTAGATATAGGGTTTACACTAACCGAATTCCACGAGTTTTGGTGTTTCATTATTTTGCGCAGCGTAAAACCGGAAAAGGCGCAAACATACAAGCTTATCGGAAGAAGAAAACGGAAAACGGACTCCACGGCTACAGGGAAAGTTCCGAAGAGACGAGAAGGCACCACGCCGAGCGGGGGCCCGGAGGCCACCAGGCTAGACCGGCCCGGCTCGGCCCTCGACCGGCCGGTGCGGGGCTAGCCCCCTCGGGTCCCGGTTCGCCCGGTTCGCTCCACCGCCTTTGAGGATCGATCCTGGCCGCCCGTCAATGTCGGTTTGATCCGATGGCTCACGATCATCGCCCAGGGCTATAAAAGGAGAGGCAACCCCCCTGGGGAGAGGAGAGGGAGATCCCATTCATTCATTCTCATTCGGAAGTCCGATCATCAGCCAGAAACCCTAATCAGAGCTCCTTAGCTAGGGCCTAGATAGCTAGATTAGAACTAGAGGGAGGCAAGCGCATGCTTGGATTTCGGAGCCATCAAGAGCTTGGATTTGGTACAATTCTTACCTCCTCTCACCTTTGTTCTCTTTCATTGTATAGTTATATGATTGCTACAATTGAATTGATGAATTCTCATTTACTTATATTCATAGTTATTATGTGTCGGTGCTAGAACTTGCGGTCCTAGCACCAACGAGTGAATTTGTGGTGCGTGTTCCCAACCCCGGATGGTGCACAAGATGAACACAAGGATTTATACTGGTTCGGGCGGGGAGAAGGCCCTACGTCCAAGTGGGGGAGGAGTTCTTGTATTATTTTGCACCGAAGTGCTCGTAGGTAGGGTGTACAAGCAAAGTGAGAGAGGGACGGGGTCCTGTGTCTCGTGGTGATTGAGTGAAGTGCCAATATCGGGCTTTCGTGTGTGTGAACCTGTCATCTAAGGGCCCCTGCCTTCCCCTTTTATAGCCACAAGGGGAAGGCGGAACCTTACAAGAGGTGGTCATGCTCATGGCTGGGTCACGGGCTTCCGTCCTCCCTCGGACGAGGCTTCGGGCGTGGGCCGACCGTCCGGGACCGTGATGAGGCAGAGCGGACGCCGCCTCCTTGCCCCCTCGTTGTCCGGAATGACGGACGTCCCCCGTTGGAGTCGGTGGAGTGCGTCGTCGGGGGCGCCCGAGCCCCGTAGCTTTGACCCGCCTGGAGTCCAAGGCTCGGGAGGCCTCGGAGCTTGTCGCCATACGGAGAGTGGTTGGAACAGCCCACGGCCGGTCGTCGGCGCAAGACGGTGGTCGCCCATCCCGGGCTCGGAGCTCACGGGGTGGGACCGTTGGTTTGGGGGGCGTCCAGTCCACTCCCGCACGGGGTGACGCCGGCTGCCGTGGCCTTGGCGTGGTGGATGGCGCCGGGGGTTCGGCGATGGGACGGGCGGAGGGGTTAGGCAAATAAGTGCCCCACTGCGGGCGGGCGTGGCCTCCATCGTGGAGACCGCGTAAGCATGATTGCCGGCGTGGGCCGTGGCGGGGGCGTGCCCATCCCCGCCGAGAACACGGGAGTGCTCTCGACACGGGCGGTGGTGGATATGCGTCAAGTCGGTGGTACGGCCTTTGACTCGGGCGACGCGCCCCGCCCGAGGCCCGGTTGCCGGGGCTCGGGCGGGATGGAAGCCGGCGGCTTCGTTCGAGGCCCCGCCGGGGGGCTCGGGCGGGGACGGAGAGTGGAGGCTCGTCCGAGGCCCCCGCTGGGGCTCGAGGCGAGGCGGAGAATCGGCGCTTCGTCCAAGCCCCGGTGAGGTAGGCTCGGGACGGGTCGTGGGCCGCAGGCGTCGGCTCCCGCACCGTGGGGCTTAGATAGTGGAAATGGGAGGCTGGCCGGGCCGAAGTTTTTGCGTTTGTTGGGCTTTCCTTAAGGGGCCCTTATTTCGGTCCCCGACAAGAGCCCCCGAGCCTCCGAAGGAGTGGAAGCACTCGCTCGGAGGCCGAGGTCGTGCTTCCTTGGTTGCCATCGATACTTTCCCGCAGTGTGCGTGAAGCACCCGGCGGGTGTAGCCCCCGAGGCTTCGGAGGAGTTTGGGGGACTCCTTCGAAGGCTTTGCATTTAGCTTGCACGACGTGGCTTTGAGGCTTGTCCCGAGAGTTGTGCTATCCGGTGGGGGCGCGCGAGCTCACCCGCCAGGTGTAGCCCCCGAGGCCTTGGGCGAGTGAGGGCACTCGTCCGAGGGCTAGTGCGTCTTTTGGTGGACAGATAGTCGTCTTTGCCGAGCCCCCGGGCCCGTCGGCTCGTCCGCAGGTTCGGCTGGGTTTTTAGGCGTTTTCCCAAATTGGTTTGCTCGTTGGGGAAGCCCCCGAGCCCTCGTAGCGACGAGGGAAACCCAATTGGGACTCAGCCGCCAGTTTCTTACGCACCTCAGCTTCCCTTCCGCAGGGAGGAGGGTGGACTTCGTCGTGCTATCGTCGATGAGTGTCGAACACGACTAGATCCGGTGAGCTGTTAGCGGGAGAATCCAAGTGAACCGCCTGTGCCCCATTCGCTAGGGGTTGGCTGGGCCCGGAGGCGCGGTTCATAAGAGCCCGCACGGTATGCCCGAGGTGGGGCTCGGGTCCCGTCCGGGCTGGGTCCCGAGGGCTCGGTGCTCTCCCACGCGGGATCCCCCCTACTCCGTCATGCCATGCCGGCCTCGGATGTTGCAAGGACGGCCCCCGCTCACATGGGGCCAGGCTGTATGAGGCCGTCCGAGGCTCCCTCGACTGCCGCCTGGGGTGGCTGCCGAACCCTTATGTGGGCCACCGCGAACCCTCGGGCCTTAGGTGGGCCGTCGCCCGGCTCCTTCGTGGAGAAGGAACCCCCTGTTTTGCCTTAAACGGGGGAGAAGGAACCCCTGTTTTTTAACGTGGGGTGGGCGCGTCTTTTTCAGCGACCAGCGCGGATGCGGAGCGCCGCGCGAAGCGGGGCCCCACTTTCTCCGTCATGGCAGCTTGCCGGCTTGCGCCCGCGGGTCCCACGGAGGATGTGATGTGCGGCGCCGCGCTTTCCGCCGTGACCACGCCAAGGTGGTAGGCCCGGGCCCGTGGCCCGATCCTTTGTGAGGGATGCGCCGGCAACGTGTGTGTGGCGCGTTGAGTCCGTGTGGCCGCGGCCGCCGCGGCGCCGGCCCGGGCCGCGGCGCTTGTGTGTGCATCGAGTGGGCGATCGTGGGCCGATACGCACTTAATGCAAAGAAGGGGAGCGCGTCGGGTATAAATACCTGCGCGGCGGCCGTGTTGGCCTTTCCTTCGTATCTGATCTGCCGCCGCTCTTTTGCCTCCGCCTTCCCCACCGCTAGAGAAATCTCTTGAGCTCGCCGGAGAGGGGAAAGGAAGAGAGACTTCCTGCCGCCCCTCCTCGCTCGATCCCGCCTCACGATGGCACCCAAGGCCGATGTTGTTGGCGTGGCGGATTGGGAGTCCCTTTTCCGTGACGGAGGCGGAGCCGGGTGGCGTTGGTGGAGAAGGGGCTCGAGCGCTGGGAAGACTTCCAGCGGCCGGAGTGGATCGCCGTCGTTGGATGATCGAGATCCGCGCCCTCCGCCGGGTACGCCGTGAGCTTCACGTCGTTCCATGAGCGCGGCTCGGGATGCCGGTGGGGCGTTTCCGCGGGCGCCCCGAGCACTACGGCTTGAGCTCCACAACCTCGCCCCTAATCGCATCTCCCACGCGGCCGCCTTCGTGGCGCCGTGTGAGGGCTACCTCGGCGCCGACGCCCACCGGGACCTGTGGCTCTACTTCTTCGAGGCTTCCTTGTTCCTGAAATCTCTGCGGGGCGGAGAAAGAGAAGGGGAAGGAGCAGGAGAAAGAGAAGGGGAAGAGGTTGGCCATCCGGCCGGTAGCTGCACGTTGCGCCTGCGATCCAGTAACCGCAGGGACTATATCCCGGCGAGGCTCACCAGCTCGAACCGTGGTTGGCACAAAGAAGTGGTTCTACCTTCGCAACGACGGTGGCCACCGCCCGCCTACACCGGGGAAGGTGTTCGACTCGAGCCGCCGCCGTGGCGGAAGGAGCCGATCCCCGAGAGGGTGACCCCCGCCGATGAAGGTGTTTACCGCCTTGGCGCACCCGACCAAGGAGGGTCTGACGCCTCGGGCGGTGATCGCCGGCTTCCACAAGCGGCTTGCAGATCGCCATGCATGGGCGTACGCGCTGTATGACATGCGGCCTGGCAACCCCGGGGGGGACCGGATGGCGGCCGAGGACCTAGGGTTCGCCGAGGTCCTTGACCGGACGGCGGCATCGGTGGAGCATTCACAGGTTGCTCGGGATCCCGATGAGGCCGGACAAGGACTACATCGGTCTGGTGAGACCCGTTTCCTCCGCTCCATCGTGCGTTCCGTTCTTCTTCTTCTTCTTCCTCACGCTGATCCCGGTCGTCACGCTTGCAGGGGCTCGCGGAGAGACTAAGGCCGTCGAAGCCCCCGATCGCCGCGGAGAAGGCGGCCAATCGCGAGCGCGCGGAGGTGGAGAAGCAGAAGAAGGCGCTTGCTGGCGCGCAACGCCCGCAAGCGAAGGGAGAGGGAGGACCTGTCTCGGCTGCGGCGGCGCCAGGAGCAGGAGGGTCTCCCTCTAGCGGGGACGCCGTCGGACACCACCGAGCACGACGACGACGACGGCGATGGTGAGGAGGAGTGGGACGAGGATGAGCTGAGCCGCTGCCTGGGGTTGAATCCCCGAGGTGATGCCGCGCGCCGGGCAGGCGATAGTTCGTCGCCGGCGCCGCCGTCCGGAAGGGTTGCGGGGAGAGGCTCGTCCCCGGGCGTTGTCGGACTTGGGGCCGCGCGATGCCCCCAACCGCTGGGACGCCCCCCCGAGAGGGGGCGTGACGTCATGGGGGAAGGAGGTCGCCGAGCCCTCCCCCCCCGAGGCTCGTCCCCAGCGGCCCGCGTCGGCCAGAGGCGGGCCGGAGGCCCGCAGTAGGACGCCTCCGGCCGGCGAAAATCGTCGGGCGCTCGACATTCCCGCCATCGGGCGGGTCCCGGGTCTGGAGCCAGGATTAAAGTGCTGGTGGGTAAGGGGTGTTTACACCTTGTCGCCGGCCTTGACAATTTGTTTTTTTCCGCCCGCTAACCTCTGTCTTGTCCCCATCCGCAGCCTTGAAGCGCACGGCCGCAGTGGACGCGCCCCCTCGCCCTGAAACAGCCTAAAGCGGGGGGTCGGGAGCGCTGGTTTGGTTCCGCCTTGCCGAGGCGACGGGCGGGACCGAGGAGAGGGAGAAGGCCGCCGAGGAGCCGCTGTCCTCGGAGCGGTCCTCGGGCGGCAGCAGAGGCGGCGCAAGCATCCGCCGGAGAGAGAGGGGGCGGCCCCGTGGTGCCCCCGGTCGAGGGGCTAGCCTGCTGGGGCACCGCCGGACGGCAGAGGCGCCCTGGGCGAGGAGGACGACGTGGTGATCCCGGCCGTGTCGGCCCGGGTAGACTCCTCGGTGTCACCGAGGTAGCGGTGGAGGAGCCCGCGGTGGTTGCTACCGCCGACGCGGCTATGACCGAGGCGGAGCCAGCCCGGCCCTTCACAGCCGTGGGCCACCGAGGCGGGTGCCACCGGCGGGAGGGAGGAGCCGAGGCGCAGGCGACCGAGGCGCCCACCGTGGGTGCCACGGCCTCGGCTGGAGCGTCCGGTGAGCAACCCGCCGGGGAGCCCACCTTGCCCGGAGAGCCAGCCGCCCTGGGGGCCCTGGAGAGGCGAGGGGCCTTTGCGCCAGATGACGCCAAGGAGGGGAGGATCCGGGTGAGCGTGGCGGGACTGCGTCGACCGCTACGAGAAGGCCGCCGGGACCATTGTGTCGGGTTGTGCCGAGCTCCCCCTTGCTTCGGGTGAGTGAGCTTTCAGCCCTCCTTCCCTCCGGGAGCGTCTTCCCAGCGACTGACCGGCTGGAGAGCGTGTGTTGCAGGATTTGGCGCAGACGTCGAGCGGGAAGTCGGAGGTTCTCCGCGCGTCGGCTAGCCTTCACGACCAGTACCTTCAGCAGAAGGGCCTGGTCGCCCACCGACGATGGCCGTGTCGGAGAAGGACGCCGAGCTCGAGAAGCTCCGCCTTCGCCTCCCAGCCGGCAGCCGAGGCCGCGACGGCACGCGAGGACGCCACCCTCGCTAGGGGACGCCGCGGCGGGCCACGCCAGAGCATCGACCGCCTCCGGACGGAGAAGGAGGCGATGGTCGCCGAGGCCTCGCGCCGGGCGGACTCCATCAAATCCCCTGTCCGACAAGCCGGAGGCCTCGTGAGGCCGAGCGCGTCGCCCTAGGTGAGGAGTACCCAAGCCGAAAGAGGCGCTTTGCAGGGGGATCGGTGAGAACGAGACCCTCCGCGGCCACCGCGAGGTAAGAGCTGCGATCGGCCTTCATGCCTGTAGTTACACCGCCCGAGAGCCTAACTCCCGGGTTCTTGGGCAGACCTGGGCAGGCAGGGTGACTGAAGCCGGGAGGAGAGCCTCTCCGTGTCGCAAGCCGCCTATAACTCGGCGCAGGCGAGCTTGAGACCTTGACGCGGGAGGCCACAGCCGCCCCGCACCGCGGTGGAGGCCGAGGAAAGCCGGGGCGGCAAGCAACTTGGTGTCGCGGCCGGGCGACGGTGCCACAGCGGGTGGAGGCGCGCGGCTGGAGGCCCTCCGAGTCGGGGCGTGTCACACACGCTGGCCGACCATGTCCCACTACCGGCTCGACCTTCCTCGGATCGCCGAGGGGCTCGTCATGGCCGAAGAGGAGATGGGGCACGAGACCGATGTGCTGGCCCAACTCGTCGAGGAGGCCGAGAAGAGCGGGGCTCCGCACCGGGTGGCTACTTTTGCGCCCGCCGTCGTCTCCACTCCTCCGGGAGGAAGCTAGTGACACCGAGGCCGCGGTCGCCGAGGTCGTGCCCGCCGAGGTCGCGGATCTTTGGTGCCGGAGGCCCCGAGGCCGTGGATGTCGCCACCCAAGACGTTGGTGGCCCGGATGCCCCCAAGAGATCCCGCAGCCGGGCCCAAGTGCTCATGTAAATAAAGGTTTATGTTGACTTTGTGTTTATGAGACACTTTGTGAATCGGCCCGTTGAGGCTTTATGCTTTTTGTACTAGCTTTTTCGTTATCTCTCGCCTTCCCTTCCGTTTGTATTCGCTACTTGGTCTTGCGAGGATGCTTTGCAGCCGGGGGTCGCTCTTTTAACCGAAGGGAGGGACTGCGCGAGTAGATGCCTCGGCCCCGTTGCCCTTCCATAGTCGAGCGAGCTCCTCGCGGCACTTGGAGTCATTCTTTTGGCTGAGGGTGGCGAGTGGAGGCACCGTAGCGCTCGGGCATAGGTGACCTCGTGGCTCGGCCGTCCTTGGCCTCGGGATGACCTGGGTCGTGCCTTTTCCTAAGTATGCGAAACCTTCGGGAAACGTAGAGTCTACGAAAGATAGCTAGGAAAATGAAAAAGATTTCGAAAAAGATTTTTTGAGGGGTGCTTTCCAGGAGGGGGTTCCCCCCTTTCTTGCCCCCGAGGGAGGCTTGGTTTTGGTGAGCCAAAAGCAAGTCTCGCTGAGTCCTACTGGGGACGTAATCTTTGTGACTTGGAAAAAACGTCCAAGGACTTAGTTTTATTTAGCCAATGGTACAAAACGTAAGTACAATGCTTGGTATTTCTAGGGGTAAAAGCGACGTAGCTGTTGGATGTTCCAAGCATTGTTGAGGATCTTCCGCTTGTCCTTGTCGTTGGCGTCGCGAAAGATGGCCCCCACTGCCTCCTCACCGGAGGCGAAATTTGTGGCCACCTCAAACAGCTCGTTGGCGGTGGAGGGCATCTTCCATCCCAGTTTGTGGACCAGCTCCTTGCAGGTTGTCCCGCCGAGGAACGCGATGATGGCGGTGTCGGCCACGTTGGGCAGCTCGGTGCACTTCTTGGAGAAGCGGCGGATGAAGTCGCGGCGACTGGCCGGGCTTTCCGGCGGCAGCCTACGGAGATCCTAGGAGTTCCTGTGGTGCACATATGTGCCCCGGAAGTTTCCCACGAAGACCTTGACTAGGTCGGTCCAGTCAAAGATCGTGGCCGGGCGGGAAGGTGCTCCGGCCCAGGCCCGTGCGGCGCCGCCTAGGTGAAGGGGAAGGTTGCGGATGATGAGCTCGTGCTGCCGTCCGCCCCACCCACCGGGCAAAGCGAGGCGGTAATCGTTGAGCCAAACCCCGGGGTTCGCCTCACCCGAGTATTTGGTGAGGTTAGCGGGTCGGGCGGAATCGGAAGGGGGAACCATGCGCCGCGGATCTCCCGCTGAAGGCACGGGCCCCGGGTCCGCTCGGGCTGCCGCGTCCTCGCCGCTGCCACGCCGCCGCCGCGCTGCCGGGACGGTCGCGTTCGTCCCCGCGCTCGCCTCCCTCACACGATGTTGCGCGGCGTCGCCGTCGCCGAGGTCGCCGCGGTTGTCTTGATGCGCCGCGAGCCGGCCTCCGCGAGGGATCCCTGGGACGCCCGCCGGTTCCTCGCCCTTTCGAGCGTGAAGGCGCGAGGACGAGCTTCTCGGCCCGTTGAACCGGGGCGGTGTCGATGAAGCCTCGCAGCTCATCGTGGATGCGGCGCCCCTCTCGGGGTGGAGGGCTCCGCATTGATCGCGTAGGGGCGCCGCGTCGCGACGCTCGCTCGCACGCCAGAAGACGGGAGGATGTTCACCCCCTCATCGCTGACGCATCCTTTGCCGGACGCCGCGGGCGCAGCTTGCCGTGCCGCTGGGCTCAGTTGAGCGCCGCGGTGGCCTTGCTCGAGCGCGTTTATCTTCTCGGCCGTAGCCTGAAGACGGGTCGTGGTCAAGCTTAGCCCCGAGGTCACGGACTGCCGGGCGGTGGGTCGCCGCGGGCTCCCGAGGCGTGGCTGCTGGATCTTCCACCCTCGGGTAGCCGCAGTGGTGGAGTCCGCCCCCCCGTGGTCGGGAGGCCCTGGATCCATCGGGTCGCGACCGCCGGGGCGGGCCTAGCGGCGTGTTAGGGGTTACGATCCCGATCCCCGCTGCCGCCGCTGCCGCGCCGCCGGCGCCGAGATCACGAACCTCCACGTGGAAGCACTCACGCGCCGGGTCGTACATGTCGTCCGGGGAATCGGAGTCGGGTAGCCGGCTAAGGCGTGCTCCGTGATGAACCCCCGGGCTCCAGATCCTCGAGATAGCGCCGGATCGGGTGGATGTAGTGCGTGCTGAGTAGCGCCGCCGCTCTTCCCCGCTCGATCGCACACTCGTAGGCATGGACGGATCCGTCGGGGATGTCCGCGTCGGGGTGCTCCGTGGAGAGCCGCCGACGGCGGGACGCCTCCTCCGGGCTCCCATGGTGGTGGAGACCAACGCTGTGTACGTGGCAGCGGCATTGGCCATGCCAAATGACTGGCATGGTGGTGACGGCGGCTGGGCGTCCCCACGGCGGGTGTCGTCCAGCCATAGCGCCGTAAGATCTTCCTGTAGACCGCCGCCGTGGAGGCGCCCTTCGCGCGGGCGGAGCGAAGCGCCGTGGCGCCCCGCGCCGGCCGGGTGTTGAGTCCGCCGGGGATTCGTCGGAAGGCCCCCGAACTCCGGCCGGGAGTAGTTCCATGTCGCATCGACTCCAGCCAACACAAACTCAAGCTTACCGAACCGGATCAGGGTCCCCAGCTCCTGGTCGGGAGTGGAGAGGAGTTGGGGCTAAGAAGCCGCCCCGAAGTGTCGTCTCGTCTGCTGGCCATCCGGAGGTTTGGCGGGAAGAGAGGTGAAACACGCACGCCTCCCCTACCGGCGCGCTAACCTGCCGGTGCTAGAACCGGGCGGTCCTAGCACCAACGAGTGAATTTGTGGTGCGTGTTCCCAACCCCGGATGGTGCACAAGATGAACACAAGGATTTATCTTGGTTCGGGCGGGAGAAGGCCCTACGTCCGGGGGGGGGAGGAGTTCTTGTATTATCTTGCACCGAAGTGCTCGTAGGTAGGGTGTACAAGCAAGTGAGAGAGGGACGGGGTCCTGTGTCTCATGGTGATTGAGCGAAGTGCCAATATCGGGCTTTTCGGTGTGTGAACCTGTCATCTAAGGGCCCCCGCCTTCCCCTTTTATAGCCACAAGGGGAAGGTGGAACCTTACAAGAGGTGGTCATGCTCGTGGTCGGGTCACGGGCTTCCGTCCTCCCTCGGATGAGGCTTCGGGCGTGGGCTGACTATCCGGACCGTGACGAGGCAGAGCGACGCCGCCTCCTTGCCCCCCGTTGTCCGGAATGACGGACGTCCCCCGTTTGGAGCCTCGGTGGAGTGTGCCTGGGGGGCGCCAGAGCCCCGTAGCTTTGACCCGCCTGGAGTCCAAGGCTCGGGAGGCCTCGGAGCTTGTCGCCGCACGGAGAGTGGTTGAACAGCCCACGGCCGGCCGCCAAGACGTTGGTCGCCCATCCCGGCCTCGAGCTCACCGGGGTGGACTATTTTGATTGACTGGAGGGGGCGCCCACCCACTCCCGCACGGGGTGACGCTGGCCGCCGTGGCCTTGGCGTGGTGGATGGCGCCCCGGGTTCGGGCGATGGGACCCGGGCGGAGGGGTTAGGCAAAGACAAGTTGCCCCACTGCGGGCGGGCGTGGCCTCCATCGTGGAGACCGCGTAAGCATGATTGCCGGCGTGGCCGTGGACGGGCGATGCCCATCCCCCCCGTCGAACCCGGAGTGCTCCCCGACACGGGCGGTGGTGGATATGCGCCAAGTCGGTGGTACGGCCTTTGACTCGGGCGACGCTGTCCCGCCCGAGGCCCGGTTGCCGTGGGCTCGGGCGGGGACGGGAGAGTGGAGGCTCGTCCGAGGCCTCTTTGGGGGCTCGGGCGAGGCGGAGAATCGGGCGCCGTCCGAGCCCTCGATGAGGTAGGCTCGGGGACGGGTCGTGGGCCATGCGTCGGCTCCGGCACTGTGGCTTAGATAGTGGAAATGGGAGGCCTGCTGGGCCGAAGTTTTGCGTTTGTTGGGCTTTCCTTAAGGGGCCCTTATTTCGGTCCCCGACATTATGTTCCTTGTCTATTGTGGTTATATGCTTAGTATAGCTAGATTAACATTAGGTTTATCCATAGGTTCGTATAGCACTCATCTAATTGATCGTTGGGTGAGTGGTAAACATTGTGTAAGCGTGATGCTTATACGTTGTTTATCTGCGAATGCACCCTATAGGCTGGGTTTGGTAGATTGCGGGTGTGACATTCCTGTTGAGTCCTATGTAATCCGAACCCCGTTTATAGGCACAGTAGGGCTTGTATACGACGGAAGGGCAAGCTATGTTCTCAAACCTCCTTAGTATGTCCACTATGAATAAATGTAATGCTAACCTTAGCCATGATTACTAGGTGTATTGCACTAACCATAATATACATTGACATGTAGCTAGGAATAACCCAGGAATATCTCTTGATGTTCTACTAGCAACCCTAATGATATAGCTAGGAGTCTCTATCTGTTTATGCTGATGATTATATACTTATCTTATCTATTATCTTGTGACTTACCCCCGCATTGAGTAGCGAGGACATGGTTATGCCTATTCGTTACACTCTAGGTCAACACACTACCTTTATACAAGCCATGTAGACCTTCCTTTGGGAAAATATAAATGACAACCCGTAATACTCCGGGTAAAATGCTACAATGGTATTTGATCCGTGCCCTTGCGGATACATTTCTATATTCTAAATGGTGGCATGATTTAATACCACACCCCTTGGTGTTATTTGGGGATGACAACTTGGCATTCTAGTGGCGGTGCGCTATTCTAGCATTTTGGCGCCGTTATTAGAGATAACATTAAGAGGTGTCAACAAAGTGGCCCTTAACTCATATTTTATAACCACTAAAAAAACATGAAATGACATGAAATATAACACCAATAGTAGTTATAGGGTTTTACTTCTAACAAGTTTCATGAATTTTGGTACTTTCCTTCTGTTGCAGGAATTTTTATTTTTCACTAGAAAAATGTGCCTTAAATCAAGTAATTGACTTCACCATTGCGTGGAGCTCGACGCACTGATTAAATTGGATATCTAATTTGCTATTTTTGGACTCAAGAATAAAAAGATACTGAATTTTGAAATTAAAAAGGGGTGCTGACGTCATCGCCGATGTCGGCACCCCAACCGCATGCGATGATAGCCGGGCGGTGCAAGAAGGAGAGAGTGGCGGCGCCCACGGCAGCAGTGCACGCCGGCCTGCCTTTCCACAGCCCAACCAGCTCCCATGCCGGCCAATCAAGCACGGCCACGTGGCGGCGGCTTCCCCACATGTGGGAGCGCTGGGCGGGGAGGAGCGGCGGGCACTCGGCCGGCCCGCTGGGGGCACATGGCAGCCTGCGGTTGGCCGCCCAGGCGGTGCGCAGTCCGCTCGCCCACGGCATAGCTGGACCCCCCTGACCGGCCGGTTTGGACGCCCAAAAACCTAGATTTCCCTCCAGTTATCAGAAAACAGCGCGGTTTCGTCGGTTCACCTCCGGTTCAGGGCCTTAATGGTCGGTTTTCAAGCCCAGTCGGTGGGGGAGCAAATTACCGACCTACAGAGGTTGGTTGCATGGCTAGGGAGGTGGTAAATTAATTATTGGGAATATTCCTAGCCTCTTTCCTCTCATTCCCATTATAAAAGGAGACTCTCTCCTCCATTTGTAATCTTTCTACACTTGAGCAATCCTTCCTATCCTTAGTAGTAGTATCCCTCTAGGTGTTCTCCACCTAGTTGTAATATAGAATAGAGGGAAGAGAAGAGAGGGAAGATAGTGGAGGAGGAATCCGGAGCTGTCGGCTTCCTCTCCGTCTTGTACTCGGTGTCCCGGGTAGGAGCGTAGGAGGGCCGGAGGTGTCGACTCCTCCTCAGCTATTGTACCTCTACGGAGACGGCTCGTCAGAGTATTATCTAGGTTCTTCTTTTGGTAATTTTAAGTCTTCTATTTGATTAAATTCAGTTTTTGCTTTACTTTGCTTACGGGATCTCCGCTCCACCGAGTGCTCTAGTCCAGATACCGGATTAGAGTAGTAATCGCCAGCGTAGGCGTGGTGTCTAGGCTAGAGTTTACCCTCGAGTTTGCGCTCAACCCCACGAGATAGTTGTGATAGCCCTAGAGGTGATAGCTCTAACCAGGCCTTTGTATTCCACCACGTTTGGGTTGGTGTTTTCGTAGAGCTTTTGGCGGCCTGACCCTGACTACCACTTCCCAGTCTTTTCAAGAGTCGGAAAGGAACTGCTGCTCCAAAGTAAGTAAAGTATAGCAAGCCTGAACCTTGTTCAACTAGTTGTTTTGGGTGAACCTTAGGAAACCCATCTCTACCCACCAAAAATAGTTATTCCTTGGACGACCTTGATCCTTTCTAGTTCACTTCTCGTTTCCCGTAGAAATCGATACCTAGGAATACTCAGGGTGAAAGCTAAGCGGTATCCGTGCGCTTTTGCGGATTTATCTGTTTGCATTAACAAATACCAACACCCACAGCCAAGCTGTGTGTTCTTCAAGTCCTGATCGACCAGTCAGTCTAGGGACTGGGCCCACAACCGAGTTGTGTGTTCTTCAAGCCCTAGTCTACCAGTCAGTCTGGGGACTAGCCCACAGCCGAGTTGTGTATTCTTCAAGCCTTGGTCGACTAGTCGGTCCGGGGGACTGGGCCCATAGCCAAGCTGTGTGTGTGTTCTTCAAGTCCCGGGTCGACCAGGTTAGTCCGGGAGGCTGGGCCTATAGCCAAGCTATGTGTTCTTCAAGTCCTGGTTGACCCCCGGTCTAGCGGCCGGGCCCACGCCAAGCCGTGTGTTCTTCAAGTCCTAGTTGACCGCTTAGTCTAGCGACCGGGCCCACACCCGAGCTATGTGTTCTTCAAGCCTTGGTCCGGGCCGCCTAGGAATTGGGCCAACAGTTGAGTTGTGTGTTCTTCAAGCTCGGTTGACCCGGTCGGCCTAGGGACAAGGCCCATAGCCGAAGCTATGTGTTCTTCAAGCCCCGGGTCCGCAAGTCGGGCCGGGGACTAGGCCCATAGCCGAGCTGTGTGTTCTTCAAGTCCCGGGTCGACTCGGGCCACTGGGACTAGGCCCATAGCCGAGCTGTATGTTCTTCAAGACCTTGCCAACCAACCAGTTTGGGGACTGGGAGTGCAGTCCATTTGTGTCTTTAATAGTTCCAGTTATCCAAAAACTGGCCTGAGGACTTATCCTACTCGTTTAAGCATAAAGATTAATTGATGTCTATCAAGTTCTTGCATGACTAAGAGTGAGTCTTGAGATGGATGTTCCATCGCGGTTCATCTTCTATCCACAAAGTCTAAAGATGCACAAACGTGTTGAGGTTATCTTTGTTCAGATAGCCTATGATTAAGTCCGGTATAGATCGGACACAATATTCACAAGAAAAGGACATTTTTCAAAGCAAAATATGGATTGATTCATTTCTTGATTACAAACTACTAAGGGCCCCTTGTGTAGGAATACACAAAGCTAAAAGTCCTTAGCACAGGATGCTAGCATCTACAGGAGCACGAGCGTCGCATGGACTTCGACTAGAATACCACTATCGAGGTAGAGGAGATCCGTGTCGACAAGCCAATGCAGACTCATGCAGCCGGTAGCTTGGCACCCCGGCAAGGACCGTGCTATCGTGGCGCTGCACGTCACCCTAGGAGGCATCACGGATGACGCCCTCCTTTGTCACCTCCTTCGCTATGGTGTCGGGCGGCATCGTCGAACTCACGGACGAGATGCTCCAGTCCGTGATCCGCCGCCCTCCGGGAGCCCGACAAAACCTCGCAGGCCACCCGGCGCTGCATCAGGCCACCACCGGCGCCCGACGATGCCCCGCGGTGTACACCATGGGACACCAACTCCGGATGCGGCCGGTGTTGCCCACCGCTCGGGCGGGGAATCTTCGGGAGCTCCAACGAAGGCCACAACAGCCTCGCCCGATGGGCGCACGACCAGAGCGCCCGCCTCCAGTGTTGCTACCTTCTCGTCGGGCCTCCCTTTGGTTGGCCCGGCGCGTTGCACCTCTTCCTCCTCCTGGTGGCGCAGTGGGGCCATGACGACGGTCGAGGCTGTCGCTGTTTGGCCATGGCGACCGTCCCTGGTCACCATGGGATGGCCTCTGCTTGTTGCCGCCACCCGGTATCCTGGCGAGAATGTGGCGCTGGCGTGGGAGTGCTAATGGTCAGCACCGTAGGCAACAATCAACTCGATTAGCCAAGATTCATTTTTTTCAAAAACCCTAACGACGCAAAAACTGTTTCTTGCCCCTCGCTGTGGTGGTGGCTACGCGGCCACTCCTCCAACGATCCTTCCGCCGGGTGCTTCCTACAGTCCATGGACTACAAGGTGGATATAAGAGGCCGGAAGAAGAAGAACTCAGATTTAGATTAGGGTTTAGGTAGAGGTGGAGTGACTTTCCCTGCCTCTGCGCCCATCAATTTATAGGCGGGTATCACAAGTGCGCACCGGCGAATGGGAATCGACGCGCCACGACACAACGCTTCACGTTCTCCCATAACTAGATCGTGCCATCATACCGCCACAACCGAAGTCGAACCGCCGCTGCACATTCTTCGATGCGGATGCTCTAATGTCCCCGTCATTTCTTCTCTTGGCGTTTTTGGTCGCAAACCGGGCTTGTTCAATTTTGCCCTTCCGCCCCGACGAAGGATTCTCTCGGGCCGTCGTTTCATATTCTCGGGGCCCACTAGTCGCCTCGATGATCAAGACTAGGTTTAAACAATAAACCCCGCATACCGACCACTAGTCTGAACACTATACTTTGCTTCATCTACAATTGGTCCCATAGTCTGACTGTGAGTTCAAGTCCTGGCTTATCAGTCTCTTCTAAAAGGTTGGGCTTGTGGTCTTGCCGTTTGCAACAAACCTAATCAAGCTGTTACATTGATATACAAATAAGCAACTTGCTTGTGCATTGGTCAATGCAGTTTGCATCTGTTTAACCAAATCTAGAGGTTATCAAGTTTTTTCAAAAAAATCTTGCCACAACATGATACTCATCTTCTACCAACCTTGAGATTACGTGGCCCACGTCACTTGGCAATGGATCGGGCCTATTCGTGTCATGAAGAGGGCCCTGACCCTTATTTATTTTTGGCTTCTCTATAAAGCTAGATTTTATAACGCTTATGATATTAGATATTATAAACTATTGTGGACCCATGTCTCTGGACATAGGCTGCTTTTTTCTTTTTTAGGAGCAACATGTATCTTTCGGCAACACCTGTACTTGACAAATTTGGTGGTCGGCTCTTCTTCAAACTGGTCGGCAAGCCAAATGTGAAGCTCCAACTATGCAAGGCTTTAAACCTTACTGGTCGACAAGTGTCAAGACGATGTCTTCTACAAGATTCATGGTGCTCGGGGACTAAGTGTGGGGGTATAGACCCCTATACCCTCATGGCCAGTCTTGGGCCTACTCAGACGGGGCAGCCTAGCCCAAAAGACTAAAACCGATCGGCCTTCTTGGCCTGGTCGGACTCCCAGGCAGACAATCAGGAGTTACTTGTCATGCAAGGCAACTAGTCGGTTAGAAAACTAATTGTGTCCTAGTTAGATACGATCTGCTGTAACCAACCATATCGGGATCTCGGGATGTGCAACCCCGCCTTCCGAATATATATAAGGCGGGGGGACCCCCTCAAATCAATCAATCTCAATCAATAAATGGAGAGCGCGGGACATAGGGTATTACGCATGTAGCGGCCCGAACCTAGGTAAACCGTGTGTGTTCTACTTGTTACGTCTTGCTTGTAGTCTAAGCGTTCCTCCACCGATAAATCACTACCGCCGGTATACCCGTGGTAGATCGCCACCGATATTTCATCGACAAAGTGAACTTTGAATGAAACCTTGATCAAAAAGAAAAAAGGAATCACAAATCCGCCAAGCCAAAACCACAAGAAAATCCCTCTAGCATGGTGAAAACAAGAAGTGCAATCATCATTATTCATCTCTAGGATGAGATGATGCCAATTCAAGCTAAATTCAATGGAGAAGCCCGGCTCAGCGGACTTGAAAAATGGTGATTACCGATAGGAAAATTGTTATGTATCCCACATTTAATTTTTGCATATGTTTTTAATTTTGAATTATTGCATGTTTAATTTTCAATAAATATTTTTGCTTGCATGCATTGTAGTGTAGGACTATCTTGTCTTATGCTTAAAAAAAAAATAATAAAATAATAACAAGATAAGGAGTAATAAAATAAAGTTAGTTTCCATAGTTTCTTTGCATAATAAGATTGCAACCACTCTCCTGATAGGACCTCCCTTAGTAATAATACAAGAAAAACAATGAGGGAAAGCATATGCTCCTAGGACAAGTCTCCTTTTATACCTTTGTGTTCTATAATAAAAAAGAAAGAAAGAAGAGAGTACCATGTCCATAACTTTGATTCTTGAGCCATGTTTTAGTCTATTCCCTTTGTTCTCATTAGAATAGAAAAATAATATATCTAACTTTGTAAAATGAGAACAAATGCATGGTGTAGAATTTGTATCCTTCAGGTATGTTTGTTGCTAAACCTCCTAGATTGAACACAAAAAGAATGAGGAATCGAAACAACATGGTGACAACAGCTTGATAATTTCGTCTCTCAAAATTATGGCATGTTTGTTTAAATGCATTCATTCACCCATTTTACGTTACCTTGCATATAAAAAAATGGTTCTCGAATTCATCATTCATTGTTCAAACACCCATTTGAGTGAATCTCGCGCTCATCATTTCCATGCTACCTTTCTCTATTCTAGTATGCTTTGGTTTGGATGTTGGTCGCACATCTTTTTTAAAATAAGCATGGTGCTTAGTTTGAAGTTTGGATGTGATGATCATATTTTCATAGGTCAATTAAATCAAGCATGGTGCTTAAGTTAATTAGCCCACCGAATCAAATTAGACATGGACTCTAGTTTGATTTTTTGAACTGAAAAACTGCTAGTATAGACATTAGGTGAACTTTGAATCATCATTATCCTCCGAGGCTTAAAAAAAATCAGAGTTCATTTGGTGAACTTTGAATGAAACTTTGATCAAAAGAAAAAGGAATCACCAATCCGCCAAGCCAAAACCACAAGAAAATCCCTATGGCATGGCGAAAACAAGAAGTGCAATCATCATTATCCATCTCTAGGATAAGATGATGCCAATTCAAGCTAAATTCAATGGAGAAGCCCTGCCGCCGGACTTGTAAAATGGTGATAACCGATAGGAAAAAATGGGTATGTATCCCACATTTAATTTTTTCCATATGTTTTTAATTTTGAATTATTGCGTGTTTAATTTTCAATAAATGCTTTTGCTTGCATGCATTGTTGTGTAGGACAATCTTGTCTTATGCTATAAAAAATAATAAAAATAATAACAAGATAAGGACTAATAAAATAAAGTTAGTTTGCATAGTTTCTTTGCATAATAAGATTGCAACCACTCTCCTGATAGGACCTCCTTAGTAATAATAAAAGAAAAACAATGAGGGAAAGAATATGCTCCTAGGATAGTCTCCTTTTATATCTTTGTATTCTATAATAAAAAAAAGAAAGAAGAGAGTACCATGTCCATAACTTTGATTCTTGAGCCATGTTTCAGTCTCTTCCCTTTGTTCTCATTATAATAGAAAAAATAATATATCTAACTTTGTAAAATGAGAACAAATGCATGGTGTAGAATTTGTATCCTTTAGGTATGTTTGTTGCTAAACCTCCTGGATTGAACCCTAAAAGAATGAGGAATCAAAACAACATGGTGACAACAACTTGATAATTACTACTACTACGTCCAAAAAACCATGGGCGTCGGTGGCTCTCCCTGGCGATTCTGTCTCCTCCTCCTGATGGCGCAGATGGTTGCCGTCGGTGGTGATCTCACATGCTCCTATCCTTGGCTGTCTCCCTCTCAGGTGCATCTCCCTTCATTCTTCACTTTGATGGATTTGCCTGAAGAATTGTCAACGAAACTGGACTTCTCCCAAGGCAAGAAATTCAGGAAAGAGATTCTTCAACTTTTGGTTCTTCTGTCCACCACACTCTAGCCACACCTTCTGGTTCCTTCTTCCTGTTAGTCTTTTTTTCGCCGATTCACTTTTCGATTGACTAAAGATTCAGTTGCCTTTGCTCTTGCCTCTTGTCTTGGAGGTACCCCAGCTGGTTTTCACGTTCAATACCAAAGTGATGGACATTTTCGGTTTCTGTAGCCAACAGGGTTGTGGGATTTCATGTTTGCTCACTTAAGAGATTCACTGGTGATCATTTTGATGCTTATTTTCATCTTTGGCGTGATGGTACTACAAATTGGGAACGAAAAGAGAGTTTGAGAGATGGAACAACAAAAACAATGGACTAAGATTCTGAGTAAACGACAAAAGAGGAAAGCAAAATGTGCCAAAAGAGTCACTTTTGTGTCATCCCCAACATTCTTTCCCCTAGATCCTCTGCCACCAGGTCGAATTCACCAACTTCTGTTATGATTGACTGTTTTAGAGTGGATTGTTCTTCAGATTTGGTTCATGCTCCTATTCGCAGTTTTGGTCCAGCAGGGAAACACTCATGTCCTTGTTCTTCGGGTATTTTGAATTTTGAATCTACATACAAAGCCCAAACCTCCAATCCTAAAATTTTAGCCACGGTCCCAACAGATGAGTTGGTTGTTTCTAAATCGGTTGCATCATCTCAGGTCATTTTTTCAACTTTGAATTCATGTTGCTTCAATTGTCTTGCCCGAGTCATTTGGCTTTGAAACTATCGCAACTTGACATGGTGCAAAAACTTGTTGCAATTATGGTCACTCTTCAAAAGTCTGTCTGACTCAAGCCCAGCCTAGAATAATGTGGAGGCCCAAGTGCATACACTCATAAAAGGAAATGGGTGCAACACATGGAATAGTTGACAGTAACATCGGGGACTCCCGCCTTCCTCGCCTTCCTCGCCTTCCCCCTGCAAGCTCCACCCTGTTCAAGAAAACCAATATACAGTACATTTGTAGTCCTCATCGACGAGGCCACCACCACTGATAAACCGTCCATGGTGAACAGGAATTTTTACCAAGCTCATGAACAGTTCACCATCGTATGATGACTCCACCGCAGCCGCAGAAACTCCGCCAGCTTCATCAGGCAATTAATGATGTCATCAACTACTTTGAAGGTCTAATGCAGGTCCATATAGACTCTGCTTGCCCTCGCCACTAGGGCTTTGCTTGTTGGAGTTTCATTCAGCTGTGACTAGGCATGCTATGATCAACCCGTAGTCCTCATATAATGCCAGATGGTAGAGAATTATTTGTTTATGAACATGACAATGGAATTAATTTGAGGTCCTCTCCTTTCATGAAAAACTTGCTGGATCCTATTGTTGTGCTTCCCACTGGATTTTCAGAGTAAAACATACATAGAGCAGGCAGTCAATCTATTTGGTACTGTTGTTACTGGACAAGCAATGATCATTGCGAATCTAGAATTTAGTGAGGTGTGCTGTGCTCCATCCTAGTAAGGTCCCCAGGAGTATTTTAGTCTGCAAGCCAGCTTTAGTAGGAGGGGAGGCCAATCTTGGTCAGTGCCTATGTTTATTCTGAACTCCTTGAACAATGAAAAAACTTGCCAGCAGATGAGGATCCAATCCCTGCAGATGGTAACCCACACCCTTCCTAGGGCCACAACCTAAAAACTAGAATGATTTCTTTTGAGGATGTGCAGGATCTGAATGATATTGAACAGGCCAATATGGATGAGGGCTGGGCGCCTCCAATTCTTCCCAATGCTACAGCTGCTGCTGCTCTACCCAATCATGGTGATGCCTGGCCGACTTGGCCTCAGCAGGATGAGCAAGTGGATCAAAAATGAGATTCAACAAGTGCAAGACCCAGCAGACCAGTTTGTTCAGCAAGCAATGCTTGATCTTCCTAATGCAGGACAATCCTCACAATCAGTTAGTTCTCCTGATGCTCTGAATTTCTACAGAGCTCAAGGTCCTCCTATCAGGCTTGAACTGCCTCTGTCCAAAACCACAATGACATTGTGCCCTTGCTGAACAACAGTATGGACCATGATATTGACTATCCAATCTTTCAGCTTGCAAGAACTTTACAGATCCATCAAGAGTTTGGACCAATGCCTTCAGCTCAAATGCTGCTCTAGGATG
>JADLZL010005143.1:0-79824 GCA_015844335.1 Chrysopogon serrulatus
TGACATGGAGGATTATACATGTTTTGGTGGAGCCCCCAATTTTAAAAGGACGCGGTGACCGACTCAAAGGCGGTTTATTTATTTCATATTTTGAATTTGAGTTTAGGCAAAGCCGTACTATTAAGGGGGATGCACTATGCAGGTTTGAATGTTGAATCATGTGCTCAAATGCCCACCAAAATATCCTCAAAACCTAGCCAAGAGAAAGCAAGCTTTTCATTCCTTCTTTGAGTTGTCTTTGGCGGGAGCAGCGGTGTCGCTCGGCAAAGCAGATAAGGCAACTTAAATGATCTGTTGGTAATGAGGGGATATATCGGATCTTCCTCTTCCGCCCCCAACGGTTACCCTCGCCCATTTCCACGACTCAAACACCAGAGCAGCTCCTCTCTCACCATTGCAAGGCTCCCAAGCTCGTCAAGCTTCTCTCCATTGATTCCCTCCAAATCCTTGAGAGATTGAGCCTCCAAACTTCGATTGAGAGCTCCTCCAACTGTTCTTCATCTTCTAGAGCATGTGGTTCGCGTTCAAGCCGGTGGACAGCATCTATTACTCTTGGAGCTTTGCTCCTAGCCGGCTAGAGCGTCACCCGTGGAGCTTGCCAACTTGTGTGGCAGCCCTGGGAGGTTTGTAATCACCCATTCATCTAGTAAGAAACCCTCTCATCTCAAGAGTTCACTCTCTTGACTTGAGACCGAGGCAAGGAGGTGAAATAGACTCCGACCTTTGTGGTCACCTCAACAACGTGGAGGTAGACAAGCCTTAGTGGCGAGCCGAACCACGGGATAAATCGCTTGTCTCACGTGTTCTTGCTATATGTATTGTGTTGCTATTGTTATGTGGTGATTCCTAGGGTTAGGTGCCGATCTCTTAGCTCACTAGCTTCCAAGCTGTTTCAAGTGGTGGATTAGGTTCTTTTATGTCCCAGCAAGCTTAGAAATTTACCCGATCTATTTTTCGTTGGACAGAATTTGAACTGTAATATTGCCAAGAAGTGCAGCAAGAAGCCGAAGAGCAAAGAAGTCTTTGCCCAGCTTTTAACCTGCAGTTTTAAGTGTTGTTTTGACAGGCCTATTCACCCCCCCTCTAGGCTTAGCAGGTCCTTGCAAGTGGTATCAGAGCCGGTTACCTCGTATACGCTTCACCGCGTGAGGTATGGAGCCCGGAGGAGGATCCGGTAATGTGCAAGTCGTCGATCCAAATGAGGTCGAGTTGCACGATACCGATGACAGCAGCGAGCTCTCCGCTTCTACAAACAAGTGGTGCCACTCTTCCACCATATGTGACTGATGGTGAGAAGGCACCCAATCAAGAAGAGAGAAAAAGAAAAAAAAGAAGAGAGGAGAAGAAAGCGAGAAGAGAGACAAAAGAAGAAGGAGCAAAGAACAAAAGCTTTTGAAAAGAAAGAAAGAAAAGAGCAAAGAAGATTGATCAGAGAAAGAAGAAAGAAGAGAAGAGAAGCAAGAAGAAAGGAAGAAGAAGCAAAGGCAAATGACACCCCATCAAGTGAGCTTTCTAGCAGCTCCGACGATGGTGATGATGATGTGTCCTATCACGCATCTAAGGGTGACAAGATGAAGATAAAGGATAAGGGCAGCAAGAAGAAAAAAAAAAGAAATATACAGCCGTATCCTTTAACTATTCTTATTTGACTAACCATGATCGCAAGTCTTTCATCAACGTGCCCGCGGGCAAGTTACCTCGTTTTGATGGGACTAACTTTGCCAAGTGGAAGCACTTGATGAGAGCTTATCTTATTGCTCTTCACCCCGGTCTTTGGGAGATTGTGTGCAGTGGATTTCAGCCACCGGAGAATCCCGAAGAGCCAACAAATGAAGAACTAGCTGCTGTCCATCTCAACGGCCAAGCAACAAGCATACTTCTCAGCGCCTTGGATGGAAATGAGTACAATAGAGTGATGAATATTGATGTTGCAAAGCAGATTTGGGATACTTTGCATCTTGCACATGAAGGTGTCGACAAAGTGAGAAGAGCAAAGATTGATTTGTTGAAGGCAAAGCTCAATAGATTTGTGATTGTTGATAGAGAAGGGCCGCAAGAGATGTTTGATAGGTAGATGGTATAGGTCGGCAAGATTAGAGGCTATGGTTGTGATGAGCTTGATGATCACAAAGTTGTCAAGATTATGTTGGAAGCTTATTCACCAAGAAATGAGACCGTGGTCACTCTAATTAGAGACAAGAAGAAATTTGAGTACTTCACACCAAATAATGTGCTTGGAAGATTGTTGACATTTGATATGCAAAGAGAAGAGGCAAATGAGAGAAGAAGGCTTGGTGAGCTGCAAGCAAAGTTAGATGGCATAAAAATCAATGATGTAGCTCTCAAAGCAAACAAGACAAGCAAGCATAGTTCAACAAACAAGTCCAAGGGCAGCAAGCAAGCATTTACAAGCAAGTCCAATGCATCCAAGCAAGTCCAAGAGCAAGGAGAGACAACTTCATCCTCAAGTGAAGATGAGAGTGATGGTGCACAATACAAAGAGATAAATGATGTTGCTCTCTTTATGAAGAAGTACAACAAAGGACTAAAGAAGCAAGGATACAAAGTAGTGAAGAGAAGATTCCCCAACAAGAAGAAGAGAACGTGCTATAATTGTGGTAGCACCGAACACTTTATTGCCCAATGTCCTCATGAGATCAAAGATGACAAATACAAGAGAGACAAGAAAGAGTGCAAAACTGAACATAAAAGAGGCAAGAAGTACATGGGAGAGGCTCACATTGGACATGAATGGGACTCAACCAAAGATAGCTCAAGTGAAGAGGATGAAAAAGTTGCAACCGTAGCAATCCACAGGTCATCCTCTCCACCAAGGCTCTTCAACAACATGCCCGATGATGACCACTACTCCCCTCACATTTGTCTTATGGCAAAGGGTGAGAAGGTAAAACCAAAAGCCAAGCCATCTCCTCCTCCTAATGACATCTCTAGTAGTGATCTTAGTGATAGCTCTAGTGATGATGAATCTAGCGATGAAGAAATTGACAACATAACTAAAAATCTGGATAGTAAGACCAAATTATTCATCACTAAGCTAATGGAAGACTTAGAGGATGTCCAAGCTGAGTTAGCAAATAGAGAGGAAGTCTTAATTCAGCAAGAAGACCTCTATATTACTAGCAAAGAAGCTCTTGCATTAGAAAGAAGTGAGGTGGAATCTTTGCAAAAGGCTTTGGCCGAAGAGCAAAAGGACCATGCTCTCACAAAGAAAGCAAATATCGCACTCAATGAAAAGTATTGTGACTTAAAGGAAAAGCACAAGGAACTTGAGCTGCAATATAGTGTTCTTTGGGAGAGCAACTCACATCCTTCTAAAGCAAAGGACAGCTCTACTCCTTCCACTAGTCAAGGTTGTGGAAAATGTTATAATCTTGATTTGAATTCATATTCCACTAACCTTGCAAACATGGAGGCTATGAGAAAGGAGATTGCTAGGCTCAATGAGATTATTGGTAAAGGTTGCAGCAATGGCAAGGCTCAAATTAGTGGGAGCAAAAAGGTTGATGAACCAAAAAGGCCACAATACAAGAATGGAAGGCATCCCTCAATCAAGGATGGACTTGGACACACAAAAGATGGTAAAATCAATGGAAGAAAGATGGTAAATGGATTCAAATGTGTGAAGTTTGAAAGGAAGGAGCAGATTGGTACAGATCAGCCTGCACAGTCTGCAACAGTGCCTCTCAAGCGAACAGTAGTTCTGCATAGCAGCACTGCTGCTCCGAAGAGCAGCACTGCTGCACCTCGCAAAAATGGGAAGGCTACCAATCGGACTCCCGATCAGACCAAGCCCATGAAGAAGATGCCTAGGCAAAAGCAGGTTCTCCAAAAGCCTAAGGAATCAATCTGGAGTGCTAAAAATAAATATGCTTATCAACCAAAAGCTCAAGCACAAAGGCAAAGCTTGTCATCATGCTTTGTATTGAAGAATAACAACAAAGGAGAAGTGTATGCCAAATATGTTGGCACTGATAGAAATGTCTATATTAATACTTCCATTTGGGTTCCTAAGATTATTGTAACTAACATGAGAGGCCCCAAGAATATTTGGGGACCTAAATCAAGGAACTAAATTTGTTTTGCAGGCATACTCCTCCGGTGAATCAAGTTGGGTGCTTGATAGTGGCTGTACAAATCATATGACCGGAGAAAGGAGTATGTTCTCATCATATTCCCCAACAACAAATGCAAATGAGAACATCATCTTTGGTGACAACTCAAAAGGGGAAGTGATAGGTCTTGGTAAAGTTGCTATTACTCTTGATCATTCAATTACTAATGTCTTACATGTTAATTCGTTAAGCTACAATCTGTTGTCCGTCTCTCAATTGTGTGAGATGGGCTACAATTGTCTCTTTACGGATAAGGGTGTGGAAGTCTTTAAGAAGGAGGATTCCCCTATTGTCTTTACGGGTTGGTTGAAAAACAAACTTTACCTTGTTGATTTCAACAAGAGTAAAGGAAAGATTGAGACCTGTTTAGTGGCAAAATCTAGCATGGGCTGGTTGTGGCATTGCCGCCTAGCTCATGTTGGGATGAGGAACTTGGCCAAACTCTTAAAAGACAACCACATCCTTGGACTAACCAATGTTGAATTTGAAAAAGACAGGATTTGCAGCGCTTGCCAAGCCGGAAAGCAAGTAGGCATACCACACCCACCAAAGAGCATCATGACCACCACACAACCATTGGAGTTAATTCACATGGATCTCTTTGGACCGGTTGCCTACCTTAGCATCGGGGGTAACAAATATGGATTGGTTATTGTTGATGATTATTCCCGTTTCACTTGGGTATTCTTTGTGTATGATAAGTCGCAGGTTCAAGAGAAGGTGAAGACCTTTGTTAGGAGAGCACAAAGAGAATTCAGTCTTCCCATCAAGAAGATAAGAAGTGACAATGGAACTGAATTCAAGAACACCCAAGTTGAAGAATTTCTCGATGATGAGGGCATCAAACATGAGTTCTCAACTCCATACAACCCTCAACAAAATGGTGTAGTAGAGAGGAAGAACAGGACACTCATTGACATGGCAAGGACAATGCTTGATGAGTACAAGACGCCGGACATCTTTTGGTGTGACGCCATCAATACCACTTGCCATGCCATAAACCGCCTCTACTTACACAAGAAGCTCAAGAAGACATCATATGAGATACTAACCGGTAATAAACCCAAGGTGTCATACTTTAGAGTGTTTGGGTGCAAGTGTTTTATACTTGTCAAAAGACCCCGAACCTCTAAATTTGCACCTAAAGTTGATGAAGGTTTTCTTCTTGGTTATGGATCAAATGAGCATGCCTACCGTGTCTTCAACAAAACCTTGGGTAGAACTGAAGTAACGGTAGACGTGACATTTGATGAATCTAATGGCTCTCAAGTAGAGCAAGTTGATGAAAATGTTGTAGGTAATGAGGAGCCACCTTGTGATGCAATCAAGCAAATGACAATTGGTGATATAAGACCACAAGAAAACAATGCCACAGAGATGGAGGACTCTCAAGTTGCAGCTGATCTGCAACCCACTGCTGAAGCTGGAGCAGAAGTGCCACTCTCACAAAGAAGACGGCAAAAGAAAGCAAAGCACTCTGCTGCAAAGTCTTTGCTCCAAAGAGCAGCAGTGCTGCACCTCTCCAAACAGCAACAGCAGCTGACAGAAGTCCAGTTTATGGACAAAACCTGCAACCCATCTTTGAGCAAGAAGAAGGTGGAAATCAAGAAGATGAGCAAGAAGTGGTTGAGCATCCAAGGTTAAGACAAACCATACAACGGGACCATCCCGTTGACAATATTCTTGGGAGTCTTCGAAAGGGGGTAACAACTCGTTCACATTTAGCAAATTTTTGTCAATATTACTCGTTTGTTTCCTCTTTGGAGCCTCTTAAGGTAGATCAAGCACTTGAAGATCCAGATTGGGTCATGGCAATGCAAGAAGAGCTCAACAACTTCAAGAGAAATCAAGTGTGGACCTTGGTGGAAAGACCCAAGACTAACATCATAGGTACCAAGTGGGTCTTCCGTAACAAGCAAGATGAGAATGGCGTGGTGACAAGGAACAAGGCAAGATTGGTGGCTCAAGGCTTCACTCAAGTTGAGGGCTTAGACTTTAAAGAAACCTATGCACCCGTGGCAAGACTTGAAGCAATTCGAATGCTTCTAGCTTTTGCTGCACATCATGATTTCAAGCTGTACCAAATGGATGTGAAGAGTGCATTTCTCAATGGCCCTATACAAGAACTTGTCTATGTTGAGCAGCCACCGGGTTTTGAAGATCCTAAGTTCCCCAACCATGTCTACAAACTCCAAAAGGCGCTCTATGGGTTTAAGCAAGCACCAAGAGCATGGTATGAATGCCTTAAGGAATTCTTGCTCAAACAAGGCTTTGAAATAGGCAAAGCTGATCCTACCCTTTTCACTCACAAAGTTGGTAAAGATATATTTGTGTGCCAAATATATGTCGATGACATAATATTTGGTAGTACTAATCATTCTTTTTGTGAGGAATTTAGTAGGATCATGACACAGAGATTTGAAATGTCTATGATGGGTGAGCTGAAATTCTTCCTCGGATTTCAAATCAAGCAATTAAAGGAAGGGACTTTTCTATGCCAAACTAAGTACACCCATGATATGCTCAAGAAGTTTGACATGGCAAATGCAAAGCCCATCAAAACTCCCATGCCAACTAATGGACATCTTGATCTCAATGAGGAAGGGAAAGCCGTCGACATCAAGGTATATCGTTCCATGATCGGCTCTCTACTCTATTTATGTGCATCTAGGCCCGATATTATGCTTAGTGTGTGCATGTGTGCTAGATTTCAAGCTAACCCGAAAGAGTGCCACTTGGTGGCTGTTAAGAGAATCTTGAGATATTTAGTACACACTCCTAACCTTGGCTTATGGTATCCCAAGGGCTCTAAGTTCGATTTACTTGGGTATTCGGATTCCGATTACGCCGGTTGCAAAGTAGATCGAAAAAGCACTTCGGGGACGTGTCAATTCCTTGGACGGTCCCTAGTGTCTTGGAGTTCTAAGAAGCAAAATTGTGTAGCCCTTTCCACCGCCAAGGCCGAGTATGTTGCAGCCGGTGCATGTTGTGCGCAACTACTTTGGATGAGGCAAACCCTTCGTGATTTCGGATGTCACTTTACCAAAATCCCACTTTTGTGTGATAATGAAAGTGCCATAAAACTTGCAAATAATCCCGTGAGCCACTCAAGAACCAAACATATCGACATCCGACACCACTTCTTGAGAGACCACGAAACCAAAGGAGATATCGAAATTCGCCATGTGAGCACCGAAAAACAACTAGCCGATATCTTCACTAAGCCTCTCGATGAGTCAAGGTTTTGTGCTTTTATGGAGTGAACTAAAAATACTTGACTCTCGTAATGTGGTTTGAACTTTAGCACACCATTGTTTGATTAACTAGTATGCTAGGAAAAACTCTTGCAAAACTTAAATTATGTGTTTCAAATTGTTTTGTAAAAGAGAGCTTGCATACTTTGGTCATTGTTTGAATGATTGTTTGTTCTGACCAAAATATAGCAAGAGTATATGTCCATATTCTATTTATACAGAGAGGTAATAAGAAGTTAAATTTGCTCTGTTGAGGGGTGTGTAGCAAAGCACCACTCGTGGTCGCAGGCTAGATCTTTGGTCACCCAAGCAAAGAAGTCTTTGCTCGTGGCTTTCATTTAGAAAGCAGCCCTCGGCATTTCTTGTGTTGGACCTCCTCTCTCCTTTCACTTCTTCTGGCCCAGCACTAAATCTCTTTCTCTCCCCTTCCTTCTCCTGGCCGAACCACTTGACTTCCTCCTCCTTTCCCGACCGAAGGCAACAAGCAGCGCCGCCCCTTCTTTTTCCCTCGTGGTTGCGCGGGTGCTGGGGAACGCCGTGGGGGTGCTGCGCTGAAGGGGAGCCGGCCCTGCTCATCTACGCTACCTGCCTTCCCACCTACAGCCACGGGGGGCGGAGGCCCTCGGCCGCGCCGGGGCGGGGTCGGTGGCGCCGGGGGCACCGACACAGGCAGCAGCCGCCTTCTTTGTCGGCTCGCTGGCTGCTGCTGACCCTTGCTGGTGCTGCGTAGGGGGCAGCCTGAGCAGCTGCCGCTGCTAGCCTCTGCTGGCCGGTGGTGCTGCTCAGCCCACCGGCAACTCTCTCCTCTTCCTCTCCATTCAAGGTAACAGATAGTTCAAAATCCATCTCGCCCCGATCTATGCAATGGAGTAATTTCTTTGATAGATGTTGGTTTCTTGTGAATGTATGATGGGATTAAGAGCTAGTGTGATAAATAGATAGGATTGGAACGTCGATTCCCTGTTGGAGGTCATGCAGCAGTGCTGCTCGGCACAGCAGCAGTGCTGCAACCTGCGCTTCCAATCTCCATCAGTGACTCTCCATTCCAATTAAATTTATTTATCACATTAGAAATTTAACATCCTTCATTCAGTCACTTACCAGTCTATCATATTTGGCATAGATGACTTCAGGAGATGAGGAGGAAGAGAGGAGGACAAAGAGAAAGACAGATCCTCCCAAGGGGAGAACCAAGCAGCCCTCTAGGCGTGGTGGCAAAGGTGGTGTCAACTCTGGTATGAGTGCACGAGAGGTAGCAAGAAAAGAGGCAGAAATTGAGATGGCAGGTCATTCTATTCGCCATGATGCCTGTCCAGCCACTCCTAGGAAGATTACTCAATTTGATGACTCTTACATGATGCCATACATAGAGGATGTGGCTGAGAGGACCACTCAAAACACTCAACCAAGGAAGAGAACCAACTACTCTGGAGTGGGGAATTTAGTGAAGGAAGCTAGGATGGTCAATCCTTATCTTGTGCCTAGGAAGTTTGGTGTGGACTGTAGATTTTGGAATGGTTTTCACTCAGATTTCTATCAGTCTGTGCTCTTTAGTGCCAAGAAAACCCATATTGTGAAGATGAAATTTGTGGACTTTGAGTACATGGAAGCAAAAAGAGACAAAGAATTTTATGAAGTCATTGCAGCATGTGAGAAATTCAAAATGAGAGATCTTATGAGCTTTAAATATGATTGGAATAATGAGATTCTCTCACAATTCCTTGCTACCTTCTATTGTGATGTCCAGGAAGATATGTTGCATTGGATGACTGAGGGACGTCACTACAAGGTAGACTTTGTCAATTTCTCTCGCATTCTTGGTTTTGGTGCTAGAGACAGAGGCTTCTCAGAAATACATGATGAGGAGGTCCTAGATAAATCTGAAATTGGATACATGTATATCAATGGCAAAGGCACGGGATTAACAAAAGGACTGGAGAGTTTCTACTACGTCATGAACAATCTTTTTAGACACTCTATCAATCCTAAAGGTGGCACAGCTTCACACTTGCATGGGTATGTGAGGAACCTTCATGCTAGGATGTCACCTGATGGCTCTCGGTTCTCAGTCTCTCGCTTTATTTGGCATGAGTTACGCTTGGCAGCAGATGATGCAAGAAAAGATTTACCATATGCTCCATATGTGATGTTTGTGATAGAGAGAGTGACTGGTTACAAGTTCTTCAAGGATGTGTTGCATGAGCCATATCATTGTGAGCAGACTCATCACAAGAGTGATGAAAAGACAGCCTCTAGAGCAGCAGCTTCTGATATTCCTGAGCCATCCCACTCTACTTCACAGAAGAAGGACAGAAGCAAGCTTTCTAGATGGTTTCGACAACTTTCTAGCAAGTGTTCCTATGCAGCCACTACAGCCTATAAGGGTCGTTTGGAGATCAGGGCACTACGTGAGGAGCAGGGGTACACTTCACTTGAGCCAGCCACTCCTCCACCTGAGTACAGTGACATTTCAGACTTTGGCAGTGAGGATGATCTCCCATTTGAGGACTTTGAGGAGGAGGAACAGCAGGAGCAGCAGAGGCGTCCGTCTACTCGTGCCTCCACACGTTTCACTTCTACTACTCACCGCGGTGGCAAGGCCGTAGTGGAGGGAGGACGGGGACGACGAGTCTTAGAGAGGATTGAGTTCTGTATTTCTCCTTCTTCTTTTTCTCACTTTTTGGTGACTTGTTGCCAAAGGGGGAGAATTTGGGAAGTGAGGGAGGTACAACTTCGACTTCGACGCCACGGAACTTTTGAGGAGCAGCAGAATGTCCTATCCTTTTGCTTGTGAGAGTTAGTTGATCAGAGTAGAGTGCTAGTTGTGAGAGTCTGAGAGCTTTCAAAACTCTATTTTATGTACTTAGCTACCTATGTACTCTCTTTATATTTGGATATGGACATGTACTGGTTGTGTGCTCAATTAGCTTGTCATTTTACTGCTTTTTATTAGAATATATCTTGTGCTAGATCTGTGTGGTGCATGTTATAGTTTTCAGCTGGCTGTCACCATAGCAGCAGTGCTGCTTTTCAAAGCAGCAGTGCTGCTCTCTCAGTTTAGTTTCAGCTATATCTCTATTGAGTGCATATTTGTCATACGCATCACGCTTATATTTTTTTTATGACACATGTGTGCTGCACCCCACAGAGGCAGTGGATGTAGGGGGAGCCCTCACTTCACTTATATGTGAATATTGGCCTTCTATGCCAATTTTGGAATTCTAAATCCTATTCGCATATCCAGGGGGAGCCTCTACATCCATGGCTCGATGTCTCAATTTCAAATTAATTCTTTTTGTAAGCTCTAATTGTGTTGTCATCAATCACCAAAAAGGGGGAGATTGTAAGTGCAATCAAGCCCTATTGTGGGTTTTGGTGATAATGACCACGCAATTAGAGGACTAATGAGACTTGTCGAAGTTATGAAGGTGTAAAATGACATGGAGGATTATACATGTTTTGGTGGAGCCCCCCAATTTTAAAAGGACATGGTGACCGACTCAAAGGCGGTTTATTTATTTCATATTTTGAATTTGAGTTTAGGCAAAGCCGTACTATTAAGGGGGATGCACTATGCAGGTTTGAATGTTGAATCATGTGCTCAAATGCCCACCAAAATATCCTCAAAACCTAGCCAAGACAGCAAGCTTTTCATTCTTCTTTGAGCTGTCTTTGGCGGAGCAGCGGTGCTGCTCGGGCAAGCTGTCTTTAGCGGAGCAGCGGTTTGCTTTCGGGCAAGCGGCAGATCTTTGCAACTTAAATATTTGTTGGGCTGAGGGATATATCAGATCTTCCTCTTCCGCCCCCAACGGTTACCCTCGCCCATTTCCACGACTCAAACACCAGAGCAGCTCCTCTCTCACCATTGCAAGGCTCCCAAGCTCCTCAAGCTTCTCTCCATTGATTCCCTCCAAATCCTTGAGAGATTGAGCCTCCAAACTTCGATTGAGAGCTCCTCCAACTGTTCTTCATCTTCTAGAGCACGTGGTTCGCGTTCAAGCTGGTGGACAGCATCTATTACTCTTGGAGCTTTGCTCCTAGCCGGCTAGAGTGTCGCCCGTGGAGCTTGCCAACTTGTGTGGCAGCCCTGGGAGGTTTGTAATCACCCATTCATCTAGTAAGAAACCCTCTCATCTCAAGAGTTCACTCTCTTGACTTGAGACCGAGGCAAGGAGGTGAAATAGACTCCGACCTTTGTGGTCACCTCAACAACGTGGAGGTAGACAAGCCTTAGTGGCGAGCCAAACCACGGGATAAATCGCTTGTCTCACGTGTTCTTGCTATATGTATTGTGTTGCTATTGTTATGTGGTGATTCCTAGGGTTAGGTGCCGATCTCTTAGCTCACTAGCTTCCAAGCTGTTTCAAGTGGTGGATTAGGTTCTTCTATGTCCCAGCAAGCTTAGAAATTTACCCGATCTATTTTTCGTTGGACAGAATTTGAACTGTAATATTGTTTCCTTGAGTGCAGTGATCTTTGCTCCGAAGAGCAGCGATCTTTGCACAGTTTTTAACTGCAGTTTTAAGTGTTGTTTTGACCGGCCTATTCACCCCCCCTCTAGGCTTAGCAGGTCCTTGCAGATATTCCTGGGTTATTCCTAGCTACATGTCAATGTATATTATGGTTAGTGCAATACACCTAGTAATCATGGCTAAGGTTAGCATTATATTTATTTATAGTGGACATACTAGGGAAGTTTGAGAACATAGCACGCCCTTCCTTCGTATAAAAGCCCTACTGTGCCTATAGACAGGGTTTGGATTACATAGGACTCAACAGGAATGTCACACCCGCAATCTACCAAACCGGGCCTATAGGGTGCATTCGCAGATAAACAACGTATAAGCACCACGCTTACACAATGTTTATCACTCACCCAACGATCAATTAGATGAGTGCTATACGAACCTATGGATAAGTATAATGTTAATCTAGCTATACTAAGCATATAACCATGATAGACAAAGAACAAGATAACTATGAATATAAGTAAATAAGTATTCATCAATTCAATTGTAGCAATCATATAACTATACAATGAAAGAGAACAAAGGCGAGAGGAGGTAAGAACTATACCAAATCCAAGTTCTTGATGGCTCCGGAATCCAAGCCTGTGCTTGCCTCCCTCTAGTTCTACTCTAGCTATCTAGGCCCTAGCTAAGGAGCTCCGATTAGGGTTTCTGACTGATGATCGGACTTCGAATGAGGAATGAATGAATGTGCTCCTCCATGGGGGGTGCCTCTCTTTTTATAGCCCTGGGCGATGATCGTGAGCCATCGGATCAAACCGACATTGGCGGGCGGCTAGGATCGATCCTCAAAGGCGGTGGAGCGAACCGGGCAAACCGGGCTGAGCAGGGGCCGGCCCCTGCACCGGCCGGTCTAGGGCCGAACGGCCGGTCGGCTGGTGGCCTCCGGGCCCCGGCTCGGCGTGGTGCCTTCTGTCTCTTCTCGGAACCTTCTGTATTTACCGTGAGGTTCGTTTTCCGTTTTTCTTATTCCGATAAGCTCTTGTGATTGCGCCTTTTCCGCTTTTACGCTGCAGAAACAGTGAAACACCAAAACTCATGGAATTCGGTCGAGTGTAAACCCTATGTCTACTTTGGTGATCACAATTGCATTCTTTTCATGGCGCCCTACTCCACCTCGGCCTATATAATGGCGCCCCAAGGCCCCTTCAAGAGGCATTCTACACCCCGGTGCTTTATATTCTCTACATAATTAGGGTTAGGGTCCCTCTAGTTGATCTAGTTCTAGTTCTAGTTGTAGCAATTAGGAGAGACTAATTCATCTAGATCTAGTCTTGTTTAGAGATTAGAGAGATTGAGTAGAGGAGTAGAGATTCTAGAGGAGTTCCGGCCTGTCGGTGCTTCTTCGTGGCTGTATTCTTTTGGATTCAGCTCCCTCGCCCGGAGCTGCGTTCTGAGGTACTTTTGTATTCATCATTCTGATTCAAGTAAGCAGTTGTTCTTATTTGTTCTTAAGTTCACAGCTCATATTGAGTGTTTTGATCTTGGTCATTACTTGGTTGAAGTAGTATTTCATAGTGTAGGCGTGGTGCCTAGGCTAGGTTTACTTGTGGATGTCCCCTGATTGGCCGGATAGTGGTAGTCCGCGTAGGTGACAGCTGCGTTGGTACCTCTGTAGTCCACTTCCCGTTAATAGGACTGATAGGCTTATAGGTGCTTGGTAGGAGATTACTCTGTTTCTTCTCTTATTCGGGTTACTTGCCCTGTTAGAACGGTATTATACAAAGCTTACCGGTTGTTAGAACTAGAGTTCAATAGCTATTTCCTCTTTCTTGATATTATCTAGCCTAATTGTAGGGTTAAGTCTATATACTTTGTCATCATCACAACTGTTCCCTGTGGATACGATATTTAAAACCTCTGGGTAAAATGTGACATTGGTACGATATCTGTGCGCTTGCGGATAATCCTACTTAAATCTTATTTAAAGGAGTGCAGTTAATTTATACCAACCAGCATCATCGTCATCAGGCTCAGGAAACATCTAGAAGACACCCAAAGAAGCGGGACCCACAGGGGAGACCAGGTGGGGCCAGCCGGCCCCACCCTGGCGCCGGTCGGCGCCCCCCTAGGACTTCTGGCCGTCGCCTTCTGGAGTCTTCCTCCCACGCTTCCTTCGAAGTCAAGCAAAGCATTCCTACGTCGATCTAAGGTCGGTTTGATCCGACGGTGCACACAACATGAAGACGCGGATCGATGACGTGGCGGTTCCTTGCCTTCTACTCCACCTCGGCCTATATAATGGCGCCCCAAGGCCCCTTCAAGAGGCATTCTACACCCCAGTGCTTCATATTCTCTACATAATTAAAGTTAGGGTCCCTCTAGTTGATCTAGTTCTAGTTCATCTAGTTCTAGTTCATCTAGTTGTAGTAATTAGGAGAGACTAGTTCATCTAGATCTAGTCTTGTTTAGAGATTAGAGAGATTGAGTAGAGGAGTAGAGATTCTGGAGGAGTTCCGGCCTGTCGGTGCTTCTTCGTGGCTGTATTCTTGTCGGCCCCTGATTTTTAGGGTCCACTGTGTATCATATGTCAGTCCCTGGATCAGTAGCTGACACGCACAAGTACACAAGATTGATATCAAAAAGCATACTTTTATTGCTAATGGGAAAACATGATACATGGTTCGAGTTTACATAGCTTGGGCCGCTGGCCTTATAACATATATCAGAGTTCTAAGACAGCGGTTCTATATTATCGTGGCTCCATTCCTACAGGCAACTCGGAGTGCGGACAAACCCTAGCGTATTCCTATATTGCGAACATCATAGTCTAAGCGTAGTCCTAGCGTAGCTCCTTCGTGTAGTCGTGCGGCTCCATCTTCGGGTATCTTCTGGGTATCCTATCCTCGTATAGCTCCAGTAGTCCATCTTGGTGCATGCTCTCGAACAGCTTCATCCTCGGATATACTCCTGCAGCTTCCTGCCTAAAAACATAGGGAGAAGGGGGATTGAGTACATATGTACTCAGCAAGCCCTAACTTTGGGTGGATGTAGGTTAAATGTGGAGTAGTTATAATTATAGGTTGGGCCCTGGTAGGGTATTCACCATCCTCACCAGTTCCCGAATTAAGTTATAGTTACCAAATTATTAATACATCTTACCAGATTATCCATTGTTGTTGTAGTCTAATCATAGCGTCTCATCCCGGCATCTACCCATTCCAAGGACGTGGCTATTCGAATAGATTCAAGTAAACTCTGCAGAGGTTGTACACTTTTCCCCACACGATAATTGCGATTCTTTCCATGATCAGTGGTTAGAAAAGAATTACCGAGATCTCGTACCCGAGAGTACGCGAAACTTAGGTTTCCATACACTTCCACTACGGCGCTCAGGGGTTGGGAAAAAGTTGGACGAGGAAGATCACTCAGCATCCTACGCCCAACCCGGACATGGGAGCCCACTTTGCAACCCATGCCCTCACACACATTGTGGAAGATCACTTAGCATCCACACTTTTTAGAAAAGAATATATATAGCTCGTGATAGTGCCCCCAAAAGTTTTACGTGGAAGATCACTTAGCATCCACGCCCAACCAGACCATGGAAGATCACTTAGCATCCTACGCCATCTCCTGCTCTACCGTTTGCCTACACCGGCCCCCTAAGTGGAAATATACTTCAACCTAACGGGGTGTGAGATCAAGCCTACCCATATAGACGTGTGGTCATGCGATATGTCACATGGGGATGAATAAGAGACTATGAACCGGTCCTTAGGGGTGACTAAAATAGGTATCTCCCGGCAGGATATTCTTCGCAGAGACATATCCGCCAAGTAATCTACACCTAGATTACCCCTACCCGTTCCAAGTCATAGCATATATAATCACTTTATCAAATTATCTCATTATCATATTATCACATTAGCTCATTATCACTTATTGCATTATCTCATCATAAATATTCATATGATCTTTATCAAAGGGTCGTTATATAAGTAGGATAGAAGGATGGTAGGAAGGTGGAAATTAGGACTTGCCTCATTTCGTGACGAGTATATCCAAGGGTCTTGATTCCTTCGCTCGTCTCCAGTGTCTTGGTGTAGCGGTACCGTCTTGGTGTAGTAGTAATCCTTTAGAGTCTTGACATCACCATGCTTCAGGGATCCATCGGGTCCTTGTACGTCTTCTAGTCTACGCGATCTATTGCTTGACAAACAAAAGAGCAAAACCAAACAATGCATACATAACAAGCATAACTAAGCAAACATGATCAGCCAAAACAAGAAGGGGGATCCTAACGGGGTTGGTTGTAGGTGGTGGATGGGTTTATCCTAATTCTATCATTACTATGTGAACTTGAAGTAAGAGGTAGATAAAGATTATCTATCCAACAAGATGGCTCCTACGGACTGGGTTAGTGTGGTGTGGTTGTCTAATGGAAAACCAGACCATATTATTATCTTTCACTATTATGTGAACCTGAAAAGAAAGTGTTGACTTGGTCAGGCTTTCTTTTGGTCCGCCAGGTTAGAGGCACATACGCACATGCATATGTATGTGCCTCAGGAGGGTTAGCTAGATTGGGTTAGGTATGGCTAGGTGGTGGCTAAGGTTAGTGGCACGTATGCGTATACATATATGTCTAGGGTTCGGTTAGCGACGCACACGCACTTGCATGTGTATGCGCCTAGGGTTAGGTTAGGATGGGGAAAAAGGATGCGAGGTTAGCCACGCATTGGTATATGCCCAGGTATATATAATTGTATATACAGGACTCACCATGTATGCGTGTGCGTATATATGGGGTTAGCTACTACTACGGCGAAAGGCTGTCACTAGGGTTAACTACGGTGGGGCGGAGTTAGCCACACAGGGCGTGTCCGGGTATCGGACATGTCCGTGCGCGTGTATATATATAGGTGTACCTATTTTTGGTGATTGGGTACGGACATGTCGAGGCATATGACATGTCACCGAATCCTACTCATCGGTATGTGGTTAGCTAGCACTACAGACGATTATTACTATAGTTAGCATTTATATTAATTAAAGCGGGTTAGCACTAATTATAACAGAAAGAGAGCAAACAAATATTACTAGAATTTAAATGGGCACCAAAATAGGAACAATTACATGGATAATTAGGGCATGATTTTAGGAGAATTTTGGTGGTGGAATTTCTGGTGTCGAAGTTGGAATGGAGAGGATATGAATTTCCAAAGTTTAATGGGAATAAAGGAATAGGAATATACTTTAGAAATTATTTCTGAAAATTAGGATAATGGAAATGGTATGGAAATTATAGGGTAGGGTATGGGGTGTACCTAGTTTATTTAGGAATATTGTGGGAATTTTCTGAGTAAGGGAAAATGGGTTTTCACTTCTCCGTAACGCGTTCTCCGGTGCGGCGTAGCATTTTCTGTCTATTTGGGGCGTGGGTCCGGTGACTATCGGCCTTGACCGGACTTTGCTGTGCAGGTGCATGGTGGCTGCGTTCCTCCGTTTGGCTCACGTGAAGAGGAGAAGGATGCGGGGCCCATGAGGCGAGGTGGCATGCTCCCGTTGGCCGCGTCAGGATGTCGACATTCTGCACAGCTGCACTCCCGCCCATTCCTTGCTGACCGGTACGAAGGGAAACGAGAGGGAGGGGGGCATGCCGTGTGGGTCCATGGGCGAGGTGGCATCTCCTCATTGGCCGCAGCAATGTAGTGGGGAGTGTCGTCATCCTGCTCGTTCTCCCTGCTCGTCTTGCTGCTCGGTACAGAGAGAAAAGAGCGAGACAGAGAAAGGGAGAGAAAGAGAGGGCGTAAGAGGGGAGGAGGACGAGGCACGAGAGCCGGCGAGGTGAGCTCCGGCACGGCGGCCTTGGAGTGGTGGTGCAGGGTGCCGGGCAGAGTGCGGCGTGGAGGGAAGAGAAGGAAGATGGAGGTGGAAGACGGAGGGCGGCGCGGTGCCGCCGGGCGGCAGTGCGAGGCGGACGCAGCCCGGCGAGCTCGTCTTCACCAGCGAGGGCAGACGCAGGCGCGACCCCGAAGGTGGCTACGACGTCGCCTTTGCGTGTCGCAACACAAAGAACCACGGCCGAGGCGCGTTGAGCAGAGGAGATGGAGCTCGACCTTGGAGCTCTAAGCTTGGCGAGGTGCTCCTCGTCGGGCCGGGCCGGCTATTTATAGCCGCGGCCGAAGCTACAGGAAGGCGGTTCATGGAGAAAATATCTCCGCGAACGTTGGAGGTCTCCGGCGAAGAGGATAAGAACGAGCTCGAGCTGGACGACGAGAAACCGGAGGAGATAAGGATGCCCCGAGCCACGACGGGGAAGAGAGGCGGTTCCGACAGTATGGCGGTTGCGAGGGAAATATCTCGCTACGGCGTGGTCCCCCCCGGGCATGGCGGTGGCGAGGCCGAGACGGAGGTAGACGACGTGGAATTTCCGCTGCCCTGGAGATAGGAGACGATGATGATGACTGGGTCCCACGCGTAAGTGAGAGGAAGGGAAGAGGAAGTGGGAGGCAGTGGGTGGCCTGCTGGGCTGCTGCTGTGCGCGTGGGCTCCGGCCCGAGTGGGAGAGGGAGGAGGAAAGAGGATGGGCTGCTGGTGGCTGGGCCAAAAGGGAGGTAGGTCATTTTCCAATTTACGAATTCCCTTATTATTTTCAGAAATAAACTAAGGCACAAATTGAATGGATTTTAAATTGGGTTTGGGAAGGATTTGAAATGTGGGTGGTTGGGGACTAAAGAGGGTAATTCAAGGAGGGTTTGTCAAGATAGATCAAGGGAATTTTAGGAGTGTATTTGTCAAGGGATTTTGAGGAGATAGCAAGGAGAAAATGTTCGGTGCCAAGATAAATTCTAGGGAGCAAACAAACACACAAGCAAGCATTCGAACAATCATTCACACAATCAAATAATCAAGCTCATGACTAAAATGCATATGGTGAAATTTTAATGCAAGGGTTTTGGAAAAGATTTTTAAATATGGTTTTACGGGAAAATAAACTAATCAAGTTTTAATTTGTTGTAAATTATAAAAAGTTCAAATTTTTAGTGATTTTTAAAATGATGCAAAAACACGGGTGTGATAATTCTTCTGGATTCAGCTCCCTCGCCCGGAGCTGCGTTCTGAGGTACTTTTGTATTCATCATTCTGATTCAAGTAAGCAGCTGTTCTTATTTGTTCTTAAGTTCACAGCTCATATTGAGTGCTTTGATCTTGGTCATTACTTGGTTGAAGTAGTATTTCATAGTGTAGGCATGGTGCCTAGGCTAGGTTTACTTGTGGATGTCCCCTGATTGGCCGGATAGTGGTAGTCCGCGTAGGTGACAGCTGCGTTGGTTCCACTGTAGTCCACTTTCCGTTAATAGGACTGATAGGCTTATAGGTGCTTGGTAGGAGATTACTCTATTTCTTCTCCTATTCGGGTTACTTGCCCAGTTAGAACGGTATTATACAAAGCTTACCGGTTGTTAGAACTAGAGTTCAATAGCTATTTCCTCTTTCTTGATATTATCTAGCCTAATTGTAGGGTTAAGTCTATATACTTTGTCATCATCACAACTGTTCCCTGTGGATACGATATTTAAAACCTCCGGGTAAAATGTGACACTGGTATGATATCTATGCGCTTGCGGATAATTCTACTTAAAACTTATTTAATAGAGTGCAGTTAATTTATACCAACAAATATTTTTGGCGCCGTTGCCGGGGAACGGTTTGCTGATTTTGACTTAGTTTAGCTTAATCCTGTATTATACTTTTATCTTTTCTTATTTTATCCTATTCTCTTCATTATTTTTATGTTCAACCTTATGGATGCTTTTAATTCTATTTCTATCTATCTTTATGGCATGCGCGAAAGATTCGGGCCACCAAAATCTAATCAACCTATCATAACACCTGGCTATGAGCTGCACCCATGTTTAATTAATATGATTCGGGATAAACCCTTCTCGAGAGAAGGTAACGAAAACCCATATTCACACTTACGAGAATTCGAGCAGACTTGTGCATGCTTGCGCATTCTTTGGCATGTCCGATAAGACTATTAGATGGAAGCTTTTTCCGTTTTCCTTGACTGGAAGAGCCAAACGTTGGTATAGTCGAGCCGTAGGGAGTATGCAAGGTGATTGGGAAACATTATACTCTAAATTTTGTTTATATTTCTTTCCCATACATAGAGTAGTTAACCTTCGAAAAGAGGTTCTAACTTTTAGGCAACTTTAGGCAACTAGAACAAGAATCTCTTAGTAAATTATGGGAGTGTTTTAATGAACTTGTTACATTTGGCTCTGACCTTAGTTTTCCAGACCCTGTGCTTATTCAATATTTTTATTTGGGTCTTACCAAAGAATCTAAGGAATCCTTTGATTTAGCATCTGGAGGAGATTTTCTTCACTTACCTATAACTAAAGCAAGACCTATGCTAGAAAAGGTTGTTCAAGCCTATTCTGAGCTCCCCGAGGAAGAGAAGAACTTATCACCCGAACTAGACACGGAAGTCTTGGTAGCTAAAACACAATCACTCCATTTTCAAGATTTAGCTATCGATCCTAAACCTTTGAAATTCTACTTTGATGATTTAGACTTCCAGTTAGCTAAGATGCTCGTAAATTAATACACATCAGATCTTCTCAGAAGAGCATCTTAGAAAAAGTGTCGTCAACTTACTTTCCCTCATAAAAGGCACTAGGGGGAGTTCAAGAATGGCATGTCGAGTGATGCCATAGAAGGAGAGCCGAGCCACTTAGGAGTAAATTCTATCTTCTCCCCTTCTGTGTCCACAGTAAATGTCTCTGAACCCATCTCTAAACCCATCCTTGACCTCAATGAATCTTTTTATGCTCTTGCTACTAAACTTTATAATGACCCTAGAAATCTATAAAGACATCTCAAGAATAAAAGTCATAGGAATGCCCAAGAAGAGCAACGACAATGGCAGGAATGCATGGAACATACTAGAAATACATATACTATTATAAAAGAATGGATGAAAGAGGACGAAGCTTTAGCACTAGCATCTAAACTTGGTTTAAATTCAAATGGTGAGCTTAAATCAATTTTTTTAATAAACAGAACTCACCCAAGTTTAGAGGAAACTTTAGAAGAGACCAACCTTAGGGACATCAATTCATGGAAAATTCTAGAAAATAAAACATCCAATAAATGTCATAGGCATAAAATAATAGAGACAAACTTGTTGCCTATAGACAACCATAAAGAGACACCATTGGAGTTTGCAAAGGGTGATCACATCGATGAGCATGGGAATTATCTCATTAACACTTTATCAAATCCATGCTCATATGAGAAATCTCCTGTATCAATGAGTCACTATAACATTATCACACACGAGATCTTCAACCCTCTTATTTTACTTGTTCATAAAATCATTAAAAGTGTGGTTGTAGATGCATATATTTATCATAAATATTATAGATCTCGTTGTAATCTTGATATAGGTGCACAAAGACTAATGTTCTAGAGGAAATCACCTCACCAACTCAAAGTATAATAATTAGAAGGTTTCCTAAGAACAACTTTGTGTCCCAAAATAACCACTCTTAAAAAATAAATTGAGCTTGCACCTTTAACATAGAAATATAATTGTCAAAATATTCCTTTGGATATTTTTTGTCACTAACCATTTCAGGTTTGAAGTGAGAAAATGACTAATGGCAGCAACAGATATGTCCAACCAATTATCATGCAACATTAATTGTAGCCATCCAAACTTAAATCTGCCTTGCAAAATTCAAGCTTGGGGGAATGGACTTATTTAGAAAATCGTATGTTGCTAATATTGGTTGTATCTACTTTTTAATTCATGTTCAATTATTTAACTTTTCATCTCTTAATAAATAAATCTTTATAAGTGTTTTCATATTACCTTTGTTTGCTATAGTAAGATTTGGTTTGGAAGTACTGCACATACTTCTAAAGGTTTTTTTTGAATTAAGCATGGTGCTTAGGTTAAATAGCCTTCCTTAACTAAATTAGACATGGAGTTTAGCTTGGTTATTGAACTAAAAATTGTTGTAGTAGACATTGGATATTTTTATTGGGCTAACCCCTGCAGAAAACTTTTAAATTTAGTTTGGGTAAGTCATGAGATAAATTCAAATTAAAGATGAGACAGGGCACATGCTTGAAAAAAAAGAAGACATAGCTCATTCATCATAAATGATAGAACTGTGAGTATTAATGATTCATTCATTTTATCTTCTACTGTAGGTTACTTTGCCTCAAGCCATGTCTGTATAAAACATGATCTATGCTAAAATAATATTAATACTATCTTTTCATTAGCATAGATAGAACAAAATAAAATACTGGACAAGCAACCTATGTTTAATATTTGTATATTCTTTCGGGTATGTGTTGTCCACTAATCTATTGCAGGCATAATAATAACTGGAGTGAAAAGAGTCAAAAGATCAAAGAGGCAAAAGATGGCAAAAGAATGAGTGCAACAGAGGAGACAAGATGTCCATGAACAACTCAAGATTCAAGAGAAAGGACCACCAATCATTTACGCTTCATAACTTAGTGCCATCACGCTCTAATAATAAATGTAATATTCTAAGATAAGTGGTCACTGCTCTTCTCTTAATCTTGGTGTGCACATAAATTAAAACACAAACATGTTAGAGTTACATTGATTAACCCGAGTAACTCAACATGCTTTGCTCTTTAAAATTATTCGTGGCACCGTTCTCTTAATCTCAGTCTTAACCAAACAAGCTAAAACATTATATTCGATCTTGGGAAGATGATAGTCACACTCATGTGAAAATTTATATAGAGATAGACAATCCTTCCATTGGTTAAGCATTTTTATTCTTTTCTGCCATGTGAACTTAAATGCAACATTCAATGCTTAATCTTTTGATCTTACCACTCATGTCATAAATAAACAAATCATGTAACATCAACTTTATCTTGTTCAAAGTATCTAAGGATAGAGAAAAATAAATAAAGAGATAAATTTGGTTCTGTTGGTGTTTTTCACCAGCAGAGCCCATGCACTTGATCTATGCCTTGGTTTTGCAAACAGGACAACAGATCGAGCAAAGTTTACAAGTAAAAGTTCGGTGAACATGCACACTGAGCAATATGCCGCCAGCTACTATTAAAGCTCTACTTCAACCTATGGGCCAAACCAAAGAATAAAAGTGATATCACCATCACTAGAGGTATGCAACTATCAAGACCTCCATCTCTCAAGATGGAGAGATACACAAGAGTGGAAGAAAAAGTTACGTCGGTAAACTTAAAACTTCGTACCTTTGCCATAAAGTAATATGGTAGTTATCTAGTTAATTTGTATTCCTATCTACATTAATAATTTTTCCATAGCATATCCATCTTTATGCATATTAAAAAAAAATAATAATAATAATATCATATAAATAAATAATAATCTTTATTGCTTCATTTACTACATCATAAAATATTAAAAGCCCCATGTGAATAAACTTGTGGTAACCCCTGTAGAAATATTTAATGTGGTGGCACAAAAAAATAATAATAGCTCATGTATTCACTTTCTTGCATTATGAAAAGCCTAAATCCCATAAGAATAAATATTCTCTGTGGTGGCATAAAAATATAACTATACATCATGCACATATAGTTAATTTCTGCATAATTAAACTAGAAAATTCTAAAAAAAGAGAATCCTACTAAAACTTGTCAATCTGAAATCAACTCATAAGAACAATCAAATTACTTATTGGCTGATCGCTAACCTCTTATTAAATTCAAGTCTCGAGTTTTGCTTTTCTTGTTGGAGTGTAATTATGCAGGAACAACATTATGACAAGGAGAGAGTCTATTAGTGGCACCCACCGGGACCGCTGCTGGTTAGCTCACTCTAAAGATCATCAACACCAAGTATTGCAAACATCTAGCTTGGGGGAGGAGCATCCCCTAGTTATCAGGTAACTATACCTAGGCGATTATCGAGTCTATTTTATATAGTCATAAAATGCCAAAAATATATGGACACATGAAGGTCCATGTCTTTAGAGTCTTGTGAGTCCAATAGAAATAAAAAGATGAATAACAAATTTAAAATCAAAAACAAAATACTTATCTATATATTAAGGTGTGATCATAGAGTGTGTCTAGTTAGTAAGAGTTAAATAAAAACAAGAGAACATTAAAATTTTTATCTTGGAGATAATGAATAGTTGCTCTATAGTAATTCCTTTCAAGTGCCTAGTTTTCAACCATGAATTCTCCTGAGTTTTGGACATAACTACTTTGGTATAAGAATTTACTCTGAACCTGAAATTTGTGGAGGCATATGCTTGAGCTAAGTCTAGATAATTGATTGATATGATACATGAAGGTCTAAGCTGCTATTTATCTTATTCCTAGCATTACTAAGTTCTGAAGATTTATTTTAAAAACCTAAAATATTACATGATGAGCTCTTGTATGATAAAGTTTGAATTCCTACCAAAGCCATATAATATATTTAGAGTTAGGAAAACCTTTGCGCATTCATGCTGCTTGCTTTACATTGAGTTTAGTCAATCTTTGTTGTATATCTTATGAGAGCCTTGTCATGCTTTTAAAATCAAGATCACTTACGCACTCCACCCACATATGCATTACTTCTACTCTGGGATGTAAGCGCAGTCATTTTCACTTTCATCTAGATCCATCTTAAAAATGTTTTTCTTCTACACTAGGAGTAAACTCTCAAAATATACCCTATAGGACAGCCCCCATTTAATTGCTCTAATTTCTTATCATTATCTCTCCAATTATTTATATTCAAAGGATGCATGTGGCTATGCAAAAGTATTGAAAAAAAAGAGTAGAAGAAAAAGGGGAGTAAAAGATGGACAAGTATCCAACAATTAAAACAATGGGTACATAGATGTCCGCCTCCCAGATTAAAAAAAAGAAGAAGAAGAGAAAGAAAGAGAGAATAAAGATAGCCTATGTTTTCCCGCGAAAAGTTCTAAGGAGGGAGTTATCTTCAAAGAGCAAAAGTAGAATTAGTATTAGCCACTAAATATCATATATACACCTATCCACCATATTCCATACACATACACATCTTGATTTGATTGTATGCCTCGATTCTCTGTGGATCCATTGTTTGACTTTACAACATATGAATTGCAAATATGCTCATCCTTGTTATTGCCACTCCTATAAGCTCCACTATAAATCCTTAGTTGTAGGAAGTCATAACATCATTAATGCCTCAGTGAGATCCATAAATACCATATATAATAAGAGATTTGAGGGTATCATACAATTAAGCTCTGAGTTTTATTTTAAAAATTTATAAAACTCTGGAATATTGGTACTATTAAGAATTTGAGATATAGTGCTTAACTTGATTGTTCTATCTTTTGATTGCTCAAGACTTATGCAAAAGCTGAAAAGCCCTATAGTTAAAGGTAAAATGGGTAAGTTTGAAAGTTAGAGCAGTTTTATCTAAACCGAAGGAAAATTTATGTTTAAAAGCAAATGTGCTTAAAAGAAATAAAAGTATTGCAGCAACTCCTGATCTAAATATTTTAATAATTAGGCTTAGGTTGTTTGCCAAGGGACTGGCAAAATGTAAGCTTGGGGGAGTTGTTGACGGTGGATAACGTCAATATTTATTAGAACTTTAGACATGAAAGGATACATGAGTACACACTAGTCTAGAGTTTTAACTGACAATTTCCATGAGTTTTGCATATTCTATATTTTCAAGGGATTGTTCCAGAAAAGCATAAAAGAGGGATTAGAGTGCATAATTATCACGAAATTTATCCACGTCGGCAAACATCGTCATCAGGCTCAGAAAACATCTAGAAGACACCCGAAGAAGTGGGACCCATAGGGGAGACCAGGTGGGGCCGACCGGCCCCACCCTGGCACCGGTCGGCGCCCCCCTAGGGCTTCTGGCCGTCGCCTTCTGGAGTCTTTCTCCCACGCTTCCTTGGAAGTCAAACAAAGCATTACTACGTCGATCTAAGGTCGGTTTGATCCGACGGTGCACACAACATAAAGACGCGGATCGATGACGTGGCGGTTCCTTGCCCCCTACTCCACCTCGGCCTATATAATGGCGCCCCAAGGCCCCTTCAAGAGGCATTCTACACCCCGGTGCTTCATATTCTCTACATAATTAGGGTTAGGGTCCCTCTAGTTGATCTAGTTCTAGTTCATCTAGTTCTAGTTCATCTAGTTGTAGCAATTAGGAGAGACTAGTTCATCTAGATCTAGTCTTGTTTAGAGATTAGAGAGATTGAGTAAAGGAGTAGAGATTCTGGAGGAGTTCCGGCCTATCGGTGCTTCTTCGTGGCTGTATTCTTCTGGATTCAGCTCCCTCGCCCAGAGCTGCGTTCTGAGGTACTTTTGAATTAATCATTCTGATTCAAGTAAGCAGTTGTTCTTATTTGTTCTTAAGTTCACAGCTCATATTGAGTGCTTTGATCTTGGTCATTACTTGGTTGAAGTAGTATTTCATAGTGTAGGCGTGGTGCCTAGGCTAGGTTTACTTGTGGATGTCCCCTGATTGGCCGGATAGTGGTAGTCCGCGTAGGTGACAGCTGCGTTGGTTCCTCTATAGTCCACTTCCCATTAATAGGACTGATAGGCTTATAGGTGCTTGGTAGAAGATTACTCTGTTTCTTCTCCTATTCGGGTTACTTGTCCAGTTAGAACGGTATTATACAAAGCTTACCAGTTGTTAGAACTAGAGTTCAATAGCTATTTCCTCTTTCTTGATATTATCTAGCCTAATTGTAGGGTTAAGTCTATATACTTTGCCATCATCACAACTATTTCCTGTGGGTACGATATTTAAAACCTCCGGGTAAAATGTGACACTGGTATGATATCTGTGCGCTTGCGGATAATCCTACTTAAAACTTATTTAATGGAGTGCAGTTAATTTATACCAACAAATTCTCAGAGAATATGTCATTCTATGGGCACTAGGGTCTATGTTTGGTGTGACTCAGGAGGTGGATATGGTAACTACGAGAGCCAGTTCTTTTGGCCGGTTTGCGGTGGGTGTGCTTGAACCAAAAGTGATCCCTCTTAAAGTGGATGTTATCATCGGTAATAGGTATTTTCAGCTCATTTTTGAAGTGGAACCTTTTACGCCAAATAGTGGCTTGGGGAGCGTGATGAATTTGCAGAAAGGTGGGGATGAGGATCATGGTAATGGGGCTCCGAAAGACACTGAGATGAAAGAGGCCGAAGATAATGGTACGACTGTCTTACCAGAGGCAAACGTTGGTTCAGAGAAGGCCAATTTGTCTGGTAAGCAGGGTAAGGCTCCAGAGACTCAGCTGGAGTATGACTGGGATAATGATGATTTACTAGGAGAAGATGATGACATTAGTGATTCAGCACGTGCTTTTATTGGAGTTCAGAAAGGTGATTCGGTCAAGGTGGTGCAGGCCAATTCTTTTGCTTTGTCAGGTTCAGCTCCAGCACGCTTGGGGTGGATTCACCCTCAGGCTGCAGATGGGTCACAGCAATATGTGGTGGTGCCTGTGCCTATTACTAGTGGGCTGGGTACACAGCAGATGTTGGAGCAGGAGGCTTTCCAAGCAGTGGCAGGGGTGGAGGTTGTTACAGCAGCAGGGGTGGTGGTTGGTGGCGCTCAGTTTGGAGGTCTGCTTGATGCTATGCTGGGAGCTAGTGTTGTAGCGGATGGTGGGTCACAGGAGGACTTCAGGAGTGTCATGAAGTTGGCGCTTATGTCTGATGGAGAGCTCACACCGGTGCGGCGTAGCAAACGGAATGCTGGCATGGCTGATGTAGATTCGTTGGAGAAGGCAGAAAAGAGGGCGGCGCTCCGAAACCTCGAGGGGGTCCAAGGTAATTCAGTTGTTAATTCTTTTTGTTCTCTTTCTGATGATCATATTAAGAATAATCTAGAAGGTTTGGGGGTGGTGTTGGGAAGGGATAGTGACCTGGTTTCTGCTTCTATAGATCTATTAAAAAATACAGAAAAGGGTAGTTGCAAACCTCTTATTGGCTCGGGTAAAATTGAATCTGAGGTGGAAAAGGAGGAGGATGAGATCGATCCTGACACCTTAACCTTTAGTCGACTCTGTGGCGACTTAACGGAAGAGGTGATGGACGATAATGGTGCGGAACTTGATGGGGTGCTTGTCGATATACCTATCAAGGTGGCACGGAATAAAAAGCAAAATAAACTCCTGGTTAAGAATATTACTAAAAAGAAAAAAATTAATCAGATGAAAGGATTGTTCTGGAATTGTAGAGGTTTACGTGACTTCGCTAAATATACTTTTTTGCATGATGTGGCGGCAGATAATAAACTTGATTTTATAGCTTTGTCAGAAACCAATAGAAATAGTTTCTCGACTCAGTGTCTGGAAAATTTCTGTGCTGGAGCTGACTTTGTGTGGCATTGGCAATGTCCTCGGGGTATGTCTAGGGGCATGTTAATGGGAATAAATTAAGAATTTTGCGAGGTAGAAAATATCATTGATGGAGATTACTTTATTAAATTCGTTCTAAAGAATAGGATAGATGGCTATCGATGGGCTCTGGTATCTGTGTATGGTGCTGCACAGGAAGAGCACAAAGAGACCTTTCTATCAGAACTAGTACGGGTTTGTACTAGTTGTGGGGATTTACCTTTCCTGGTTGGAGGGGACTTCAATATTATTAGGAATCCTTCAGAAAAAAATAATACAAGATATAATAGCAAGTGGCCGCTTCTCTTTAATGCTATTATTGAAACTTTGAACCTACGCGAACTTGAGATGACAGGTAGAAAATTCACCTGGGCAAATTATGCTGAAGTACCAACTTATGAGAAATTAGATCGCATACTGGTGACAACAGAGTGGGAACAAAAATTTCCTTTAGCCTCTGTCCGGGTGCTTACCCGAGAGATCTCTGACCATACCACTTTTGCTAGATGGAGGGGAACCATCTCATCGAGGGAATGCTCGAAATTTCAAGTTTGAATTAGGTTGGTTGTCGAGGATGGTTTTTTGATCTGGTAAAAGAGGTTTGGGAGTCAGAGAATAGGGGAACTTCGCCTATAGAACGGTGGCAAAATAAGATTAGAAGGCTACGTAGGTTCTTGCAAGGGTGGGCTAGGAATGTTGTCTCACAAAGTAAGAGACAAAAAACAATTTTATTGGCAAAAATAGATGAGCTTGATAAAAAGGAAGAAACAACTCTTTTGTCAACAAATGAAGTGGAAATTAGAAATCATCTTAAGGGACAGTTATCTAACTTGCTGAGAGAAGAGGAGATTTATTGGCTCCAACGCTCTAAAGCAATGAAGTTACTGCAAGGAGATGATAATACTAAGTATTTCCAGTTGATGGCAAATGGAAGACATAGAAAAACAAAAATTGTGCAACTCGAACAAGAGGAAGGGATTATTGTGGGAGATATGAACTTCACCGAGTATATTACTGATTACTATAGACGCTTGTTTGGGCCTCATACACAAAATTCTTTCTCAATGGACGAAACTTTGAGGCATGACATACCTCAAGTATCGGCAGAAGAGAATGAAGTGTTGGTGGCACCTTTCAAACAAGGATGAGATTAGGTTGGCAGTCTTTGATATGGAACATAATAAGGCACCTGGCCCAGATGGATTCCCCGTTGAGTTCTACCAGATATTCTGGGATGTGATCAAGCCGGACTTATTGAGTCTTTTCGCTGAGTTTCATAAAGGAAGACTACCTATCCATATTCTTAATTTTGGGGTAATTACTCTATTACCTAAGGTGTCTGAGGCGACTCGAATACAACAGTATAGGCCAATTTGTCTTTTGAATGTTTCCTTCAAGATTTTTACGAAGGTGTTAAATAATAGAATCTTGAAAGTGGTAGATAAATTGGTAGGGCCATCTCAGACGGCTTTCATCCCCGGTTGGTATATCATAGAAGGAGCGGTAATTTTGCACGAAACAATTCATGAATTGCATCGAAAAAACCAGGATGGAGTGGTCCTAAAATTAGACTTTGAAAAAGCTTACGATAAATTGAAGTGGCCGTTTATTCAACAAGTCCTCAGGATTAAGGGTTTTTCGCCGGTTTGGTGTGATTGGATTTCAACAATTATGACTCGAGGTAGTGTGGCAATTAAGGTAAATGATAATGTAGGTCATTATTTTCAAACAAGAAAAGGAGTGCGGCAAGGGGATCCGCTATCTCTGATTCTGTTTAATATAGTGGTTGATATGCTTGCAGTTCTAATTACTCGAGCTAAAGCGGCCGATCAAATTCGCGGGGTGACTCCGCATCTCGTAGATGAGGGACTTTCAGTCCTCCAATACGCAGATGACACCATTCTCTTAATGGATAATGATATTGAGCGGGCCAAAAACATGAAGCTTCTGCTTTGTGCTTTTGAGCAGTTAATAGGGCTTAAGATCAATTTCCATAAGAGTGAAATATTTTTTTACGGTGAGGCCAAAGCTAATCAAGTTCCTTATGCACAAATTTTTAGGTGTAATGCGGGATCATACCCGTTTAGATACCTAGAGATTCCGATGCATCATAGAAAGCTCTTGAATAAGGACTGGAAATATGTGGAAGAAAGATTTTAGAAGAGACTGAGTGGGTGGAAAGGGAAGCTCCTGTCAGTTGGAGGAAGACATGTTCTTATCAACTCAGTCCTGAGTAGTCTTCCTATGTTTATGATGTCCTTCTTCGAGTTGCCTAGAGGGGTTTTGAAAAAATTGGATTATTTTAGATCAAGGTTTTTCTGGCAGAGTGATGAGCATAAGAAAAAATATAGGTTAGCAAAATGGGAGGTAGTTTGTACGCCAAAAGATCAAGGTGGTTTGGGGGTTTTAAATTTAGATGTCCATAATAGATGCCTTCTAAGTAAATGATTGTTCAAGTTGCTGAATGGCGGCGGGATGTGGCAACAGTTGCTCAGAAATAAGTATCTGCGACACAAAGCGTTGACACAGGTTCGAGCTATGCCTGGGGACTCGCATTTTTGGAGTGGCCTCATGAAGGTCAAGGATGAGTTCCTCTCGATGGGCAGGTTTGATCTAGGTGACGGATCTCAGGTTCGTTTTTGGGAGGATGCATGGATTACGTCACGCCCTCTGAGAATGATCTTTCCGGCACTATATAATATTGTTAGAAAAAAGAGTGCTTCTGTTCGATCTGTACTGTCGACGATTCCATTGAACGTAGTTTTCAAGAGATCTCTTGTAGGGAATAATCTGCGGGCATGGCACAATGTGGTGCTTTTGGTTGCGCATGTTAACCTGTCAAATCAAAGAGATCACTTTGTGTGGAGGTTGCATCGTAAGCGGGGTTTTTTCAGTAAGTTCGATGTATAGAGAGTTATTAAATGTTCAGGCCATACCTTTGAATAATCTTATTTGGAAATTAAAACTATCTCTCAAAATTAAAGTATTCTTGTGGTATTTGTACAAGGGTGTCGTATTAACTAAAGATAATCTAGCTCGACGACAATGGCATGGAGATATGAAATGTTGTTTCTGTTCGTCTCAAGAAACTATTCAATATTTGTTCTTTGATTGTCAGTATGCAAAATTCATGTGGAGAATTGTATAAGTCTCTTTCAATCTTAATCCTCCAAATAGTGTACACAATATGTTTACAAGTTGGGTGGAAGGATTGAGTAGAGATCTCAAATCTCAGCTTCTGGTGGGGGCAAGTGCTATTTGTTGGGTGCTTTGGCGTACCCGTAATGAGATTGTGTTTGACAGGGTCATGGCGCCATCGTATTTGCAGGTTATCTTGAGCGGCATACTTGGACCCGATATTGGTCACTACTTCAGAAGGAGGAGAATCGTCACTCCGTAACGATGGGGTGTAGGATTATTAAGACGGCCGCACTTCAGGTGTTTGCAAGACACGGCTGGAGATTTAGCAATATGATTGCTATCTAGTTTTTCCTATCTTTAATCTTTGTGAGTGTTATGGCTCAAACCTTTATTTTTGAGATTTCTTGGAACATTTTGTCGGATTTGTAATAACGAACAGCTATATGCATCAATTGATGCAGAGGCTGGAATATATTTAATATATTCCCTTTTCAAAAAAATCTTAGCAAATAAACATGTAACACATGTACACGATCTTAATCTAATCTAACACATGACCACAACTGATACTAATATATGCAGAAAACTAATTTAATTAGATGAAATACAGACCAGCATTGGCAGTAGCCATTAGTGCCTCTGGTACTGATGCAGTTGTCAGTGATGTTTTAGATGATGTTAGGTCACCAGTTGAGGATTTGAGAACCCTCTGCAGGTGACGAAGTCGATGTCGATGATGTGCCAGGTAGGCGAACTTCTGGACGCCTACGAGGAGACAATATTCCTAAACCCTTCGGTGCCTAATTGAGATGGTTTATGTAGTTTTGTATACAAATATTTGTGTGTAGCCAAACAGCGAGACCAAACATCACCGAGGAGCTCCCGCAGCGGCGCGGCGCCAAGCGACGGAGCTGGGGAGGGCGAGCAAAGCAGGGTATCCGGCGGCCTGGAGTACCTTCTGGAAGTTGAGGAAAACTAGCCCAGTTTTATTTGTTTGGTTTTTTTTTGAGTTGTTTGGTTGACGAGACGAGGAGAATCAGGCAGTGCGTGTGTGATTCTCTGAAATCTCGATTGATGGCCAGTTGCGCAGTTGGGCCGGGCTGCTGGAGAACTGAAACGCTTGTGGACTCGGTAGTCCTGCAACAGAATTGTGCACTTTGTTCTTAAAAAAAAAATAAACAGAATTGTGCACCTTTTTTTCGCTTAATAATTACAAAATAGGTACAGTAGAATTCTGCAATCCTATGTCCGCTTCTCTGGCCAGCCAACCCTGGCGGAGGAACAGAACAGGTCGTCGCTGCTGCCTCGCTGGAACGGATTAGTGGTAAGCCACTGAATGTGCACGACTCATCGCGTCATTGGAGAGTAGCATCTGAAGTTTCAGATTAAACGATTCATCACTGCACAACTCTTTTCATGGCTTCTCAACAGATGCGGCTGCCGTTGCAGCCAGTGGCGGATCCAGCGCTCAACACCTATGGGGCCAGCTAGTAGGAGCTGTGGGGCCAGCTAATATATGCTACAGTAATTTTCTTTATATTTTATCAAAACCTGTGGGGCCAGGTGGCCCCACAGACTACATGTAGATCCGCCACTGGTTGCAGCCACCTTCTGTCACAAGACTTGAGCTTGAGCCTCATGAGAAAACAAAGCTACCTAACTAAAGGCTTGTTTGGTTATACTATACTGCCCTGGGGAGGCCTAGCCAGGCAACACACCCAGCTGAAAGATGTATGGAATTGAATGTTTGGGCATGATTGGTTGGCATCCAAAATTTGCCATACCAAGGATTTGGCAAGCCAAATCTTGGGTAAAAAAGTTGCTAAAGATTTGGTAAGCAAAATGTGAGTAGTTGGCAAATTTTGGTAGCCAACCAATTACTAGCCAAAATCATGGCTTACCAAATCTTTAGCGTGGCAAATTTTGGCAACCAACCAATCAGGCCCTTCATCTTTAACTAGCATAGGCATCTTTTTCCGGTTGCAAAGCAAATATGCCAGGTACTCCCTCCGTCCCACGGAGACTGTCGTTTTAGTTTTTTGGACTTCATATTTGACCATCCGTCTTATTTAAAATATTTATATAAATAATAAAATAAATCAATCAATATTCAAGTATCTTTGTTGATAAAAGAAGTCATAATAAAATAAATTATATTTATACAAAAAATTTGAATAAGACGAATAATCGAACAAGATGGCACGGAGTCCAAGATGACAAACTCAATGGGACGGAGGGAGTAAAGCTTAGGCTACTTCCATGGAAACTCCATGGAAGTAAGGGCCAAGCAGCACGTAAAAGCCGCCGCAACGGCGCAGCGCCAGGGCTTGGGGTCGAGAGGCCGAGCGAAGCGGGGCGGCCGGCAGCCTGGCGGGTACCTTCAGGAAGTTGGACGGGAGGGTAGCTCTTTTTTCCTTTTTTTTGTGTGTGTGTGCGTGTGTGTGTGTGTGATGAGTTTTTTTTTTTTTTTTATGAATGGATTTTGTGTGAGATGAGATGGGCCGGGCCGCAGGAGAACTGAAACGCATCTGCTCAGTTTCTACAAAAATCCACAAAAAAAAAGTTTCTAAAAAAGATAGGAAGAATTCTTGCAACCTTTTTTTTTTCTTCCTTAAAAAACAGGTAGAAACGTAAAATTGTGCAATCCAGGCCAGCCCGGCGGAGGAACAGGTCGTCGCTGCCTCGCCAGAACTGATTAATGGCTTATTTTTTTTAAAAAAAAAAAGAACTGAATAATGGTAAGCCACTGAATTATGTGCACAACTCATCGCCTCATCGCCATCGGAGAGTAGCAACTGAAGTTCCAAGCAACGGCGACTTTGTGCAGATTTGATTAGAATGATGAGAGCTCACGAAACCATATATCCTTTCTGATGAGCTTTTAAGCAACATAACAGATACTACCAGACAGAGACGTGAGGATGGAGAATTGAAACTAACAAGACAATGATACTGACTCTTTGCAGTAGAATTACTCAAATGAACACGTTTCACTATAATACATCTGACATTAAGGCAGAACAAACAACAGATCACGCCAATAGACCACACAACCACAGCATTTTGCCTGCGGTACCATCATGCCCAATTAAGATAACTCCAAGAAAACATCACCATTTCCAGCGATTGCGAATGGCAACACACACGGTATATAGTACTATATACATATATATGCAACGGCATCAAATATATTAAAATGGCAACTAACACATCATGTCCAGCGATTAGTACACAGAGCATTTATGTTGACGGTGTAGTTTTATTTTTACTGGCTGTTTTAGTTGAAAGACGCCACTGAAAATCGACACGCGGGCCTCAGCTTTAGAGCCGCCTGTGGAAAACGAACTACATTGGCGATTCCTTAAGTGAACCGCCAGTGTAAATGTCACCATTTACACTGGCAGTTCACTTAAGAAACCGCCAGTGACAATGTAACATTTTTATAGGTGGTTTTCTAAGAAAACCGCCTGTGAAAAATGACACCATTTTCACAGGCGGTTTCCTTACGTCAACCACCTGTGGTGAGCTTCTCCTATATATACCCCCATTCTTCCTCCCCACCAGAACCAACATAATTGTAGCCCGACCATTTCTTCCATAGGAAGAGCTTTGAAGGTCCAGATTTGACCAAATACAGGAGGGGAGGTTTTGATCTTGATTTCTTCGGATGAGGTAGCTAAAAAAAGGTTAGTTTATGTGTTTCTTACCTCATTTCCACTATTTTTGCTCAATCCTAGCCACTTTTGAGATCTAGGGTTTCACCTCAAGTGAGAGAGAAGAGTAGCTAGGTTTTTATTTTTTTCAATAATTCTAATCACTATTTATCTAGGGTTTCACTTTTTTTATATAGGGTTTAACCTTTAGAGTTTTATTAGTTACTCTTATTTAATTATTTAGTTATGTTTAGTTTAATTAGCTAGTAGTGATGTTTTTAGTTAGATTTTCATTAATTAATCTTGTTTTAGTTATGCAAGGTGCTTGTGCATCATGCATGCCAGCATATACAAGGTGCTTGTGCAGCATGCATGCCAGCATATACAAGGTGCTTGTGCAGCTCGTAATCTATGCCATTGCATCTGAAGTCTTTGAATAGAATTACTGAATGAACTGAATATGTCTCACTTACATATATATATAATAACATCTGGCGGCATCAGAGTAAAGCACACCAGTTATTCTGATCCAAATACATATATAGACAAAGAAAATAAACACACTTTGAGATTGGTTGCCCAACCGCCAACGTCAAGCTCCCCCAGGTGTACAAACGCACAGGCCACTAGTGGTACAACCATATAAGTTGAATGAACTTAACACATGCATACATGGAAACATTGTTTCAACAGGTACACAAATGAAATGATTCAACAGCGAAGGAAGCAGAAAAGGTAGCAAATAACAAGGGAACAAAGCACAGGACCGGCCGGCTGATTACATGCGGAATTCAGCTCAAAGGAACTTCAGAAAGGGCTTGTTTGGATTCCTGCTAAGCTGGTCCGGCACATCAGCCACAAACGCATAATATTGATTCATCACAACTTCCTTGAGGCTCGGGAGATATGATAGCCCAAAAAAAGAGATTCCGTCCCTGACAAGCAACAGCTCAAGCTTAGGCGCTGTTCCCTCTTCAAATAACACTGATGTGAGGCCAGATCCTGCTATCTCCAGCACTGTCAAACTCGGGAATGCCTCCATACAGCAAGATAAATGAAGGTGCTCTTTTGCCTCAAAAGAGCAGTTCCGTAGACGAAGGATGGCCAGGTTTGGTAGCTTGCCAAGGACTTGCATGGTGCTGTCCACCTCTGTTAGCCTGGTACATACCAGCTTCAGCTTCACAAGATTCCGGAGACCTGCGACCCACCCTGGCAGTTTGTCTAGTGTATCATACAGCTTGAGGCTCTGGAGGTTTTTCAGAGGAGTACGCAGACTATCCAAGCAGTCACGTAGACCTTCCTTCTCCCATGAGTGCACTGACAGTGATTCTAGAGAGCTGAGATGGACAAGGGTGGAACAGAACTCTTTGCAATTTTTCCTGTTGATGCCTGTCACTGCTAGCTTGCGCAGCCGGGTGAGCATTTTAATATCATGTAGGATGGCCTTTCCTCCTCGTGCGATGTTCACAACTCCCAATGTGTGCAGGGCTTTCAACTTCCTGAGGCCTCTTGGCACTGCAACGCCAATTGGATCTGCAAGCCTTGCTAGAATGGGGAATATTACGCAGCAAAAGGATGTGCACATATCACGCCTATTTATTGATTCCTCACCCTCTTTGTCAGTTGTTATTGATGTACTACCCTTCGCAAACTTAAGGCTGCAAACTGAAATACAAAAGAAAATAAAATAAAAAGTCCACATGCAGAACTTGTTCCGCATTAGCTTCGGGCTATCTTCCACTATCTCGTCATATGAGGAAGCATTGATAATATCACTATGCAAAGACCCTGCACGAATATATTGTAGCTTCCTAAGCTTGGTGATGGCCTGCGGCAGCTTGATTATTTGTGTACTAGTAACATCTAGTGTTTCCAGTTGCTTCAGGTTACCAAATGACTCTGGCAGGTGACAAATGCTTTTACATCCCCTTAAAGAAAGGTATTTTAGGTGAAGAAGCTTCCAAATTGGCTCAAGGTGATGATCCACAAGACCTGAGGTGCTTTCCAAGTCCAGCACACGTATTAACTTCATCTTATCAGAAATATAAAATGGCTTCCACTTTCCAAACACTGTTAATGACCTTACACGAGATAAGTCTACTGTGCTCTCAAACTCACTCCGATCACCCTCCCAATTGTTGCTTATAGCAAGATGACGTATGGTATCTTGGGTGTTTAAGCATCCTTCTTCCATTCTAAAAACAAGATTTTCTTCCATTGCCTTTGAGATGCTGATTTCACGCATGAGATTGTGAAGTTTGCAAGAAGAAATACCTTTTCTACTACCAATTGACCATACTGATTCTTTGGATGCAAGGACCATGCTTCGCTGAATAAGTTCCATGAAGTAGCCATCAGTTATTTCCTCCATAGACTTGCCACGTACCTCACTTGAGTAACCCTCTGCTTTCCACCGATGCACCAAGCGTTTTCGGCTAATATTGTAGTCTTCAGGAAAGATGGACATATACAAGAAACAAGACTTGAGATGATATGGTAAACCATCATAGCTTTTCATAAGGATAGCTCTTATTATCCCAAGCTCTGGGTTCATCTCTAACTCAGCGCTAATATGTTCATTTAATTTTCTCCACTCCATGGGAGTCTTTGGTTGGTTGGCCAAGGAGCCCCCTACTGTCACTATTGCTAGGGGAAGTCCTCTGCATTTCTTAAGGATCTTTCTAGCCTCTTCAATCAGTGCAGGATAATTATATAAATTTATGGCCTCCTTAAATACCTGCAATAGATATAATTAAATTGCTTAAATTATAAATTATGTATGAATAACCACTACTACAAAATGGTTTTTGAAGACACCATATTTTTTTCAAGAGGCGATATGTAAGGGGCTCCGCTTGTTGTACACCACTTAGCCCAGAGACCGTCAGCTTAACTGCCTCTATAATCCATTTTAAGGCAGTCATTTTAAGCAACCACCTCTAGAAATAGAGACCACACATATAAATTAATAACTTCTCTATATGAAGCAATAAAGACAAACTTTATATGAACCTCATAGAGCTTGTTGAGATCTAAAAAATTTTGATGTTGACAAATTTTTTTCATTTGATAACTTTTATGGACCCAAATATACATTTATAAAAAATTCTGAATTTTAGAATGACCTTAGATGGAGACATGCTCATGTATAAGTTGTAGTGGTTACGAGATCTATAACTCTATAGTTTTTGACAACATTTTCATTTCAGATTGTGTAAGTGCCAAATACGTAAATACAGATATTGTTGAAGCGAAGTCAAAAGAATAGTATTCCTCGTCTAAGTGTTTTATTGATGGTAGACATATGGGGAGAGGTCCTGTGTGTGAAACCTACTACCACGTAGGCACATCATTTGTGCAAAAAATCACATAATTGTGACAACCATAGGTCATCGTAGCATCAAAAAAAAAAATCCTGATTTTATGCTACTTTTTCAAATCTATTTCTAGTGGCACATGACAAAAGGGCTGTCTATAGAAATCAATTTTCAAAGATGATCGACTTAAGGGATAACTTTTAGAAATTTTCTTGATGTGAGGGAAACAAGGTCTACTTAACCCCTTCAGTTATTGGTGATTGTCTACTACCCCTTCAAATATTAGAAACCATCAAGATAACCCCTCGAATGGTTTTGAAGGTGGTTTTGCTAGTCTCATGACCCTTAACACTGTCAGGGTTGACTATATATATATAACTTCTCAACTATAATACGAGGTATTGTACCCCTTAAATCATCTAATAATATTTAAATGACCATTTTGGATAGTCTTGTAGGATCATTTGGATACCATGCGCCACCACATTAGCCTTGTACCCATACATGCAAGCAAGTCCCATTTGCTACCTCCACATCCCTACGTTTTCTAAACTGACCCACTGCCTAGTAAGCAACACATGACATCTTGTTTCTTGCTCCACCTCTCGGCACTCATTGATGGCATTGAGCTCATGCACCATGCCCCAACCCTCACCATCCAAACTCTTCCACATCCTCCATCTGGTTGTCTTTTAGTTTTTTTAGATAGCCATAGAAGGAGAAAATGAGAGAGGGCGAGGATGTGGGAGGGTCAAATGACAACGGTGCAGGCGCATTACACGAGCTCAATGCCGTCGAGGAGTGCCATGAGGTGGAGCAGGAGACAATGTGTCCATCGAGCGATGGCGCATGGCCTACAAAATTATTCTGACATTATTTGAACAATAATAGATGCTTTAAGGCTACAATATCAGTTGTTATAATTAAGGAGGTTATATAGTCAATATGTTAGTGAGTTATGCCACATTAGTGAAACCACCTTCAAACAGCCTTAGTGGGTTCTTTAGATGGTTTTGAATAGTTTAAGAGATAGAATATCTAGTTTTATAGGTAAAGGGCTGAAGTAGACAAACACCAATATATAGTTTATGGGGTTAAGCAGATTTTTTCCTATATAGTGAGGACCAACTGAAGCTACCGTTTCTAAACATATATTATTTCTAGACAACAGATAGTTGCTCGGCTGCATGTGGAAACCATTCATTTCCATATGCCCTTGGTCAAGCAAGCAATCATATCCGAAATTTTTAGCCGCTTGATTTTATTTTTAAAGTAAAGAACGTTCTTAATATGTATCAGACTAAAAAGCTATGGTGCAAATACTACTCTAGCTATTGTGTTTACATAACTTGCATATAACTAAGTGGTGGCACCCAAATCTCAAAGAAGTAAATATCTTCTGGTTAGACACCTCACTCTACTGACACTATTAGATAATTTGTGTTAATACGAGTCCCCCAAATGCATTGTACCATGTCCACAACCTTTCGAAAGTTGCCATGTCATATAAATATAAAATGATACAAGCCACCAAATTCATGTGGTGTTGTTTAGAAACCTCGGGTCAACTAAATATTGCAAATGTCATATCTATGATAATGGGCCCAAAGCTTACATACGGTTCCTATGTGGCTATGTGTCACTCATTTATTGTGTATGATACAGTGCACTGAGAATAATCTATGAGCAAGCATAGTAAAAAATTATTCATGGACCACTTATATGGCAGTTTTACCAACATGGAGGAGAGAGACAAGGGAAAATGAGAAGAAGAGTTTCATTCAAAAAAATGAGAAGAGGCTCTCATGCAAAAGCTCACCTCTCCCCATGCTCCAATGCAAACAAGTAATTGCAGAGGATAAAAAAAGAGAGTTGGTGGAAAAATTGACCAACCTAGCTAATAGCAACCTACTAATGATGACTTTAGATGACATGGCATTAGTGTATATATATAGCTAGCCATGCTCAACGTTAAGGCCAGGTCTCAGTGGAGAGTTCCACAACATAATTACCAAGACTACCACATCAGATTTTGTGTTGATAAGTGTGCCGATGGGTTTCATCCTAATGAAACTCTCTCTTCATAATTAACCTACCAAATCATCAAATTTTCTAAGGTGTCACAATATTCAATGAAAATGAAACTTAGATGAAATTCCCACTGAGACTAGCCTAAGAGCAACCTGTTGCCATATACAAGCCATTAAATTCTCACAAATGCACTAAATCTTGTCCTCAAATTCTTTAGCCTTTTTTTTTAATTTTCCTTAAATGTAGTCAAAGGGTTTCCTTATAAGGCACTCCCAATTCGTGACTCAACATTTTCAACTTTTCAATGAAGCACAAACTTGAAGCCCAAAAGTTCAGGTGTTGGAGCCCTTTAAACACTCAAGTGAGATTTGAGAATTCATTAATTAAACATTGTCAAAAAGTGAAGAATTTTTAATCAGAATGGTATGAACACATGGTAATTAATTTCACTTAAATACAATTTATAAATCATATTCTGCATCCTTTTCACAATATTTTTCTATGCCCATATTGTGCAAATCGAAAGTCATTGCAAAAGCACCAATAATTCAACAAAATAAAAGGCTTACTCCTCAAATCATGAACCTTATAAGCTACACGCATTGGTTTTTAACCTCGAAAGGCCACACTTTGAATTATTTAATTAATTATTCTAGATAACAATAGAACAATAATCATGTGGACAAACATTGTTACATGGGTACTTCCGACGGACATTGTGCCATGGGAAGTGTGTTCTAGTAAATACTAATGTTTGGGCAAGAGTGTTAGGTGTTGATGACCAGGTGCCACTAGAAAATCTCACGTCCACATATGTGTGTCTTATGCACAGAAGGCTACACTACGGATGAGCAACACTAGTCGCATCCTATTCCATTTCATTATCTCCAGTATTGGGGCTTTGGTCACCACACCATTTTCTGTATTCGGAGGACGTTATAATAGAATAGTAAGTAGTGTTGCATTCATAACCTAATAAAAGCAATTGAACAAATGCAGCAAGATTGATCTGTATCAATACCTTTTTGGTGAAGAGGTCAAGAGCGTCACTATCTTCAAGAACCTTAAGCTTGTATATGTCTTCTAGCTTTTGTGAGCAATGTCTTGCGATATTCTCTGCCCTTGTGGTGATAACGATCCGACATGCACTCTCCATTTTAGGGAGACTTTGTATTATCATATCCCATTCCTCAATAGAAGACAAGTCATCAAGAACAATTAGACAACTCATCGTTGCCAAAACCTTACACAATACTTCAATTTCGGTTGCTTTTTGTGTGCCTGACCCAAAATCATTTCTCTTCATGTTAGCAGAATATGTATCATCTAATTGCACAGCTAAGCTCTTAAGGATCTCTTGGAGAACAAATGGACGCATGATTGTAACAAATGCATGCTTCTCAAATAAGCCACCTAGTTCTTGGTAGACCTCCTTGACTAGAGTAGTTTTTCCAAGATCTCCCATTCCCCACACCGAGATCACTGTAGGATGCTGGTCATCTTGCTTTAAAATTAAACTGATAAGGTCAATCTTCTCTCTCTCTCGACCCACAACTTGAGATTCCACCAAAGCACTTGTGATTATCCGGGTAAGGCTCTTTCTGGCCATCTTCTCATTGTTGCCTACAAATTGATTCTCATGGATCTCATCTATGGGCATCAATGAGTTGTTACCGCCGATTATAGCTTCACTTGAGCCAGGCTCTAGCTTTGTTAATGTGTCTCGACTTTGAGAGACCTGACACAAATAATTAATATTTTTTTACTCTTTTTAGTCTTGAAAATGCTTAAACTATATTTATAACTCTTAATAAATATGAGAATCTCCAGCAAACTATAAGATCTATATGAAATGGGCAATGCTACAGTACTCCCTCTACTTACAAGGAGGTAATACCTCAAATAAATCTGAGCCATTGATTTTTTTAGATTTTTTAATAAATTAGTCTATTAATTAACCTAGGAAAAGAAAAAAAATTGTTCTCAAAACCCACTCATCACGGCACGCATAAGTGGACGTGCTTGTCCTGCCTTGTTCATGCGCATGGCTACGTCCTTCCTTTTCGGTGCTTATGATGGATTATGGCTTAATGACGATATCCTTCCTTTTATGAGTTTTTATTTATCTATGTGTGTTGTATACTTAAATTTTAAATCCCTATGCGTTTAATTATTTTGTTCTAATAGTAACACGTTAATATATGCAAAGCAGTTATTATCTTTTTTTTAATGAAAATAGACAAGTTATGTTCAAATATGTTACATTAATTACTCAAAAGTTGAACCTACCATGTGTATCATTAACATGTTATATGCATATAAAATTTATAATGCAACTCTTTTATTACACACCCAAAATAAATAGATTTGCTGTGTTCCAAAAAAATTTGTGTATTTAATATGAAAGGATAAATACAAAGATCTTTGTCTTAGTTCTAAATACAACTATCACGTCATATAAAACACATATCTACGTGTGTGCATGCATGTGTACCATTGTCCATGTTATATAAAAACTTTAGATCTCTTCATGTTGCATCATATAGGAAAGTTAGATTATGCATGCATATTAGATCTAATAAGAAGACATTTTTGTATATTTCTTCTATTGCTTCCTAGTAGGTAATATAATATGTGATAATTGATATCCAGATCAACAGTCCACAGTTATATGAGAGTACTGCAGCACAGCTCAAATGCAATTTGCAGTAAGGATGCTATTGTGAAGTTGAATAGCCAAACAGGAATAATAATGATAGCATGCATTGGATTGAATGATTCATACATTATTTTTTATTATGCAAATGATCATACTATTATAAAATACTAATATCTAATCTTTAATGATTCTAACGGATGAACTAATTTAAGCCTATATTTGCTTGGTGACTTTTCTAGTTTGACATGTGTCTCTATGGAATGTTTTGACCAAAGCCATACCAAATAAAGGGCTTGAATCATTTTTTTCCTTGAACCAGTGAGTGACCTTAACTATTGTGTTCCATAAAATTTCTTGTTAGAGTTCATCCTTGTTCATCGTTGGGCAAAAATTCTGAAAATTTAACGACTTTTAGTTTTATCAACTTGAATATCTGTCAGCATACTAAATAATTTCATGCAGTAACTCTAACCAGAAGAGAACCCTTACATTTTTGAAGTTTGATATAGCAGTTCTTACAGACAACACCTAGAACTATATTCTCTTCATTTGTCAATATTATGACAATTAAGAATCTGACTGTCAAATTTCATTAATTCTACTACTAATATATCAAAAGATTAGACCCATGGCATCAAAACGTAACACCATATTTAGTTTTTTATTAGAACGATATTCTCTTCATTTAAACGTATTAGACAATTAATAATTTGAGTGTCAAATTTCCTTCATTCATTCTACTACTAATGTATCGCAAGGTTGGAACCATGGTATCAAAATATAACACCATATTTTAGTTTTCTATTCGAAAGGCATTCTCTTCATTTAGAAATATTAGGACAGGTAGAGTGTCAAATTTCCTTAATTCTGCTGCTAATGTATCAAAATATTAGACCCATGGCATCAGATAGTGCCACCAAATCTATCATTAGAAATACATGCCACTAAATATCTGCAATGTTATGATATCGGCAAAATAGTAACTAGTTTTGTCTATGACAAGTAGAACCATGTACTTTTGCAATCACAATGGCAACATGTGCTATCAGGTACAAATCATTCTTCTAAGCCTGTGATTGACACGTGGTCCTTTTTTACTTCAAAATATAAATTTCATACATTTAATTATATTTAGTTACAAATGTATAACATGAAGCATTTATTTGGTGAAAAAAAAAAGTCATTTTTTTTGTGTGTATTCTAGTTATCGATATAAAAGAAACATGTTATAAATTTTTTAACACAGATTATTTTTATAAGATTTTATAATACAGATAATTATAAATATAATTAGCTTAACCATCCTATAAGTTGTATTTATGTATAATAATCTTCTAAAATTTTTAGCTCCAAAATTTCAAAATAGACAAGTGCATACGAAGATTATTGAATTCTATTTGACACTATCTATTAAATTATAATCCTTAAATAAACAAAGATAATGAATAGTGTTACAGTATCTCTATCTCTAAAAAGACGAATAATCCTGGGCCAAGCTCGGGCAAATCATTGGGTCACGTCGTCTATTTCTTATCAGCCATCCGATTCCCACGCCAATGTTGATCTAGCCGTTGATGCCGTCCGGCCAGTTCCTGTTCGTCTCTCCTGGCGCTTCGCGAATACTCCACTCCTCCGATTACTCGCGAACCCGCTCGGCCGACGACCTTATCACCTCCTCCGGCCGCCACGCCTACGTACGCCGCGCGCGCCACGGCGGCTTGGGCACAGTCTCTTGGGCTGGGGCGCCCGCACCCCGGCCCGCACCAGGGTTGATGAGGCCACTGGCCCCACGTCTGCTCCGGAGTGGCCGGGGCCACCGAGGCAGTTCATCCCCGCGCCCACGCCAGAAATGCCTGAGCCACCGGGCGGAGATGGGGAAGGGAGACGCGGACGGCAAGTCGCTGCGGAATATGCGTGAGCCAAGCGGCGTGTGGCTTTCCCGGGGACTGAGCTTAGCAAGGCTCACTCTCTCTCTCTCTCTCTCTCTCTCTCTCTCTCTATCTCTCTCTCTCTCTCTCTGTGTGCGCGCGCGCGCGCGTGGATGGACAGCGTGGAGCGTGGCGGCGGAGCCTCCCACGCCAGGCCGGCTGCCGCAGCCAAAAAACCCGAGCGAGAGAAGCCATTTATACGCCCGTCTGCAAGAACAACACGAGAGACATGGCCATCCTCTGCGGCGCGACTGCGCACCTCGCCGCACTTGCCGAGACACCTCTCCAGCCGGATCCATCCCAACACCTTCGGAGAACACGGCCCCCTCCCCAAGCCAACCAGGCACGAAGTCAGGTCCTCAGGTATGCATTTCTTCTATTTTTCCTTTTCATATTTCAGTCGGATTTCCCTTTGGCCATCGTCTACCTATCTCTATTTTTCCTGCAAGTTGTTGGTTAATTCCTGCTAGTCCCTGCCTTCCTGGTTTTGTGAAATTCGTTGTGTTTCACAGTCTGAACAGAGACCGATCTTGCTGTGTCTAGATTACTTGACTCAATAGAGTACAGTGTTCACTTCAAAAAAAAAAGAAAAAAAAGAGTACAGTTTTGCGTCTCTATTGTTGGTATTTAAAATGATATCAATTATATGCTCATGTATGTTTTTTACTACTAATCTACATTTTCAGTTTTTGACAACAACAGATTAGCCCCGACATTGTTCTTATTTCTAATCGTCTTATACCATTCGAAGGTATCATCAATTCAGATAATTGGTCATGTAACTCTGGTGAAGAATTATGTATAAGATGTGTCTGATACTCTGATCCCAACTGTGAGTGAACCGACATAGATAAAGGTCACTGCTGCTTACAATCATAGTTTCCAAGCGTGTGCTTGTACTAAAACTATTCGATTTATTTTCTAAGCTTCTGCTTTGGTTTTCATGGACAGGACATCACTGCTAAACCACCAAACTTGAATCTGTTCTAGAGTTGTTAAGATCAACCCAATTTTTTTTTATTTCATATTCCTTGCTATAGGCGAAACTACACTAGTTAGCACTGTAACTTTTTTTTTCCTCCACTTTGAGCTGTGTGTTCATTTGCAGTTCATGAGTAATTTCTACACTTATTTTGTAGTTTTTTTTCCTCAAGAACATGCAGGTGAGCTGCACATGTTTGTACAAAGAATATTGAAAATATCATAGTTGTATATTTAGATTTCAAAGGAAGTTGTGTTCTATGTTCTACTTTTGATCTAATAAATTCAATTGCTAAACAATATTCGGCTTTTGTGTTGCATCAAGAGGACAGTAGACACATTTCTAAGGACTAATTGTTAATATCATGAGGTGCATAGTTGAGATTTTCATGTGCTTTTCTCCCGACTCTATATTATGGCATTAGAGTGATGTATGCATGATTAGTTGTTGATATTTAGTTGTATGCTGTGCAATCCATTTATTTTTAGCAGCTTTCTGCTTAGCAGTTGTAAACCATTGCAAATATGAACTTAGCAAGAACAAATTGACCAATAGCAAATATTGTACCGACAGATTCTCCCATGGGAGAGCCCAAGTCGGCGCGGCAATGCGCTTATGTTTCTAGTTAAAGTTTATAAATGGAGTCTCCTTTGCTAAACTAAAACAAAGTAAAATACATCAGAGGTCCATTAATTTTTGAGCCGGTGTCATCTAGGTGCAACTCTAATGTATTTTTAGGTCTCTAATGTATTTTTAGGTACTTACTTTTTAAGTAGCTCAGGCCCTCGCAAACTCACGCCGCAAGCCATGCCAACCCTGCTCACCAGTTACCTCTGCACCCGCACCGCACGCTCAACGCCAACCATGCAGGCTTGCACTGTGCACCTGTAGCAATTGCTTGCCACACCCGCCCACCGACCCTCCTGCATTGGCTGAGGGTCTAGCGCCCGTGCCCCATAGGCACCACGTCACCGCCTCGCCAGCATACGGTTCATAACTTATGTACAAGATGGGAGCAGAGACATCAGAGCCAATAGCGCTGTTAGAGCTCGACATGTTACGATCTGGGAGGCGCGTCATATAGACTTGGTGCTTCTATGGATCTAACAGATGGGCCCATATGTTAGCGCCAATACTTAATCTTAGAAAAATCATATCTTTTTCATCCAACCTCGTATGAAGATGGATTTTACATGAAAATTGTAGCCCTCAACAAGGTCTATAACTTCCTAATTTTGAGTTTTTCCATTTGAGATCGTTAAGATGCTCAAAAAAAATATTACAAAGTTTCAGTAGCATATTAATTGCGTACAAACTTGTCACTTTAAAATCATGTCTTTGTATCAGATAAAGATACTTTTGTATATGAAAATTATAGCTCTTAATGAGATCTACATATTTATAATTTTTAGTTTTTTTTTTAATTTAAGATCATTAAGATGCCAAAAAAACATTATATTTTTTATCAGCATATTAATCGAGTACCAAACTTGTCGTCTTAGAAAAATTATACCTTTCTTGCATGCGGTGGGATAAAAATACTCTATATACAAAAATTGTTGCACTCAATGAGATTTACAACTTTCAAGTTTTGAGTTTTCTTTAAATTTAAAGTTGTTTAGATCTTTATTTGAAATTTAAGAAAAAATAAACAATTTCAAATAAGAAATCAAAACTAGATAGTTGTAGACTCATCGAGTGCTACCATTCTCATATATAAAGTATCTTTGTTCGACATCATATAAGAAAGGTATGATTTTTTTTTCTAAAAGTGAACCTTGCACCTTATTAATATGCTGCTGAAATGTTCTATTTTTTTTAATCATCTTAACAACCATAAGTGATAAATTCAATAAAAGTATCTTTATCTGATACTATATGAAAAGATATGATTTTTCGAAGGTGACAAGTTTGGTATGTGACTAATATGCTGCTGAAACTTTATAATACTTTTTAGGATCTTAACGATCTCAAGTGTGAAAAAACTCAATATTAGAAGATTATAGATCTCATTGAGGGATATCATTTTCATATACAAAGTATCTTTATCTGAAAATGTCACACGTCCAACGCGGACGGTGATCGCCAACGGCAAGGATGGGCCGAAAAGAGGCCGAGAGGGGGCGCCACCGCCTCGGGCGGGCACCGCGGCCTACCCTAGGGCAGGAAGAAGGGGCGTGCGTGCCAAGGCAGCTGCCCTGCTGCCGCCGCCCGCCGCCGCCATCTTCCTTTTACATCATCGCCGACTACCTTTTTAGTATTTATCGTTTTAGGAATAAATAAGTTATTAGATAGAAATTTGTAGATTGATCGGTGGAAAGAGGAATCCATGTTCGATAAGGATTCCTCGCCTTGCTTGTAGACTAAGTCCAATCCAGACTATAAATACTAGGAGCATTATAACCGTATCAATCAAAACAGTAATTAGACGAAAGTTCTCTCGCCCTGTTCACTAGCCGTTCAAGTAGTATTTTTCTCTCACATCAAACCAGCCGGATTATATCACCAGCCGGACACCCCTCTATCTCCTCTCTCTCTCTCTCTCTCTCTCTCTCTCTCTCTCTCTCTCTCTCTCTCTCTTCCTAGTCTGTCGTCGCCTCCCTCTCACTCTCTCCATGCGCTACCGCCGCCCCCACGCAGCCCTAACCCTAGGGCGCCGCCAACCCACACCGTTGACCCCCTCGCCGTCACCACCGTAGCCCAACCACCCTACCCGCTTTACTGTTACAGATAACATACAAGGATAATATACTATTTTTCAAAAAAAAAATTGGTGTGCAAATAATATGTTGCTGAAACTTTATAATATTTCTTTTGAGCATCTTAACGATCTTAAATGAAAAAACTCAAAACTAAAAAATTATAGGTCTCACCGAGGGCAACAATTTTCATATAAAAATCCTCTTCACTTGAGATAGTATGGAAAAAATACAATTTTTCTAAGATTAAGCTTTGTTGCTGCCAAGTGGGGCTTATCCACAGTAACATTGAGTCTATTGTAGGATTTAATAGCGTCGTGTTTTCAGTGGTAGATGACAATCACGTCGACAGCGAGACATCTGTGATGACTTCGTCAATCTCGAGATCTATCAGTGCAGCCTTATAGAGATGCTGATATAGGTAGAGTTTGCGTGCGTGCATTTATAGGGATGACTGTGCGTGCATTGTAAATATCTGTCGGACTTATCAGCCATTTAAACAGTATTTTTCTCTCACACCAAATCAGCTGGCTTGTCTTATCAGCCGGCTTATTCCACCAGCCGAACACCCCTATGTATTTATTGTGTAATTTGCAAAAAAAAACATTGATTCATCTTGCCACGTCAGCTACTAGATCAGGTAAACACCCGTTTGAAAAGTTATTAAAAATGTATTTTAGGGCTTAAGACTTTGGGACCTGTAAATTCTGAAACTTAGGGCGAATTTTGCTCTTTTGGGAAACTAAGAATGGGGAAGGGAGATCACGGAACCCCTCAGCAATCAACAAGAGCCGTTACCTCCTATAGGTACGAGCGTAGGTGCATGGGCGACACAAGGCACACAACCGTGCGCACCCGTGTGCTCCGCATGCTTGCCGGCCTCGTGCTTTTGCCACGCACGACACGCTTGCAAAGGCAAACACACGGTTGCCTACCGAGTGTTATATGTATACACTGTTGGATTTCCTTTGACGAATCACTTAAAAAGTTTAGATATCTATAAATATAAATAATTATAATTTAAGAGTTGATAGATCTACTCCTTATGTCCCAAAATAAATAATGCTACGAGATACGTGTCGATTAAACTTTCTCAACTTTAACGGTTTATAGAAAATATTAGTAACATTTATATCTCCAAAAAACTTTATTATAAAAACATATTCAATAATTTATCTGATAATACTAATTATGCACCATAAATATTCATATTTTTTATATGTTTAGTCAAAGTTCAAGACAGTTGATTTCTTAGAAAATGAGAATGACACTTATTTAGGACATTTAGTAGATAACATCTTCTCAAAATTAATAGACCTTTAGTGCATTTTACTCTAAGATAAGAAATATGGATTTCAAATAAGTAAATAATCCATCTGGTCGCAGGTGCTTGATGATTTGGACAGGTTTCAACTAAACTTTTGACAAGTTTACTACCAATAAATTTTAAAATACTTAGTTTCAAGAGGTTTGTTCCCGTGCTTGGAGGAATCCGTGGTTTCTCCGTGGATTTTTTTTTTTCGGCCACCTAAAATACAAAGAAATTCCAGAAGAGAGGGGAGAAAGATCGATTGGATCCATCTATTTTTGTTGGAATGTAACAATTTCAGCAACAAGCTCTAAATCCACATAAGTCGCCATCATTTGAAAAGATGACATCCAACAGTATGAGATGGCCATGGTGCCAAGAATGAGTGCAACTCTTGTTTAGCCTAGTAGTGTTCGGCCGAGAATGGGTTTTTGCTTTTTCTGGACCGCTGGCCTGGTGCAGCAGTTCTTTTGCTGTGTATAAAAGTCTAGGGGTCTGTCAGGTGTTCCTTTTTTCTTTTGGTGGTAGCTAATCCAGGTAAGAGCAAAACGAGAAAAAACTTCCTCCAAAAGTTTGTCTTCCTCGATTTCCATCTTTGGCAAGTTCACAAAATTACCTCACGATATATGCGTCGCGCCGCATCGGCCTTTCAGCGCGCCGCCTCCTCCTTCCCGCACCCGCGAAACTTTCCCGCAAGGCCACGCCACTTCACCCGCCTCCTTCCCGCCTTCCCTCGTCGCCCATCTCCCGTTGCCTCGGCTACACGCATCGTCGCATCACGCGGGCTGGCACATGGCCGCGGACGCCGCCCGAGTCAGAGGCCCCGCAACGCTGGTTGGACCACCCCCCCATCTTCAACGCCGACGGGACGAGCTCCAGCCCCCTGGGCGCACCCGCTGGGCGCGGCATTGCTGTGGCTCCTGTTGACCGGAGCCGAGCCCGTGCGTCGACTGCCAGTTATGCACGCACTGGGAAGTGTCTCTAGAAGAGAGGGAAAGGGATGGAACGGCCTTCCTATGCCGCTGTGCGTGGAGTGCAAACCTGCCAGGCGACGGGGAAAGAGTGGATCCCCAATTTTATTTTTTGCTAAGTAAATTATAGAAAACTATTAGAAATAGATTTTTTTTCTTTTCCATATATTTTTGGGAGTTGGTAAACCCACGATTTGGAAAACAAAAATCACCAAACTGTTAGAGATGCTCTAAGGTTGCCGATCTGTAAATACCCTTTTTCTGTTTTTCTTGTTTGTTCGTTTTTCTATCGCCTAATAAAATCAGCAGTAAATGCTTTGTCGTCCTTTAATAAAAAAAATAAATACTAAGTTTGCTGCTGGGCTTTTTACGTCAATTATTAGATTTCTATTTCTATAGGAGCCTGGCCGCTTGGTGTGATGCATGGCCGTGGGCACCTGGCCGCATAGCAGACAGCGCCACGTCGGGACCAGCGGGTTGCGGCAGCATCGACGGAGCGACTAGCTGCGGCGGCACGGTGGGCAGCAGCAGCGTCCAGTGGCAGCGGAGGCGCGTCGCTCACCCACGGCTAGCTTGTTGCCAACGAGGGCCTGACACAGGCGGCCATGATCCATGGGCGCTGGAAATGAATGGCAGCATTGACGTTTTGCCTTAGAAATCTAGGGGAGGGAGGAAACTACAGGGGCCGCCCACCGGCGTCCACGCCGGGGAGCCTCCACACTCTGCGAGCATTGCCTGCCGGGGGCTACCGCGACGCCAGTGTTTGGAGAGTGAGGAAGCTGCGGGAGACATGAGAGAAGGAGAGAGCAACTTCTAAAATGTAAAAGTGTTAATCACTTCTAAAATGTAAAAGTGTTAATCTACCGTTTGTAAGATATAAAAATAACTTTGTAAAATATCTTGTAAAATATCTTTTAAAAAAATCACACATATAGATGATATGATGATACACAACCTTGTAAAAAATATCTTTTCTAAACTTCGACTTCGTTTGTGAGATATAAAAATAACAAATTTCTAAAAATAACAAATTTCTAACAAATCATCCGGACAGCTTTCTAGCTTGAAATTTGTTATTTTTATATCTCACAAACGAAGTCGAGTTTGGACAAGATATTTTACAAGCAGTTGTGTCATCATATCATCTATATGTGTTTTTTTTAAATTTAGGCGACTTTTTTTACCGTGGTTTACATAAGTTTTCACGGGAAGTTAGTTTGCACTAGATAACGTTTCCAAATGTAGAGGGAACGTATCTAGTGCAAACTAACTTCCCGTGAAAAACTCGTGCAAACCCATGGCAAAAAAACTCGTCTAAATTCATCAAAAAAAATCACACATGTAGATGATATGATGATACACAAGGAAAGAAATGCGCGCGCTGCTTCGGGGGGCTTCGTCGACCGTACGCAGGTTCTTGATGTCATCAAGGCCACCAGCGTCTCAATAGATCCAAGCCGGCGCGTCCAAACTCGGTTGTCTAGTTCGCGAGTAATAGGCATGAGGGTACCGGCGAGAGGGAGTGGCGATAATGCCAAATGTAAAACCCTCTCGTATAAAATTTGTAAAAACCTTCTTTCTTAAATGCAATGATGCGCAAGCCTTTTGCGTATTCGAGAAAAAAGATATGATGAAACACAACACTGTAAAATATCTTTTCTAAACTTCGACTTCGTTTGTGAGATATAAAAATAACTTTCCGTGAAAACTCGTGCAAACCATAGCAAAAAAAAAAAACTCGTCAAAATTCATCAAAAAATCACACATGTAGATGATATGATGATACACAACCTTGTAAAATATCTTTTCTAAACTCGACTTCATTTGTGAGATATAAAAATAACAAATTTCTAACAAATCATCGGGACGACTTTCTAACTTGAAATTTGTTATTTTTATATCTCACAAACGAAGTCGAGTTTGGACAAGATATTTTACAAGGTTGTGTGTCATCATATCATCTATATGTGTGATTTTTTGGTAAATTTAGACGACTTTTTTACCGTGGTTTACATAAGTTTTCACGGGAAGTTAGTTTGCACTAGATACGTTCCTAAATGTATTCTAAAATTAGTTTCATGCCTGCATAATTTTGGTTCCACTCTATGACTTAAATTCCTCTATACTGATTTTTTCTTATATTGTAACCATTAGATTTACACAAATGGATGGCTCCAATTTTTTCCGAGCATCGTAAAATTTCTCTAAAATATTACTTCACGTAAGTGGAGCATTGTTGTTCTACCAGGGCTGTTTTGGGTCCTAATTAAATATTATATTTCAGTACACGTAATTATATGTAGCCATTTTGCTAGAACGGATCTTATATCCAAGTGCAATTTATCAGATAATTGTAGTTATAATATAAAAAACCATGATTTAGCTTCATCGATGGCACATTTTTTATTTAAAGGTATATTTTTGTACAAGATGCATATAATGACCATTGGCAGACCAAAGTGGAGAAATTGGGATATATATATACCCCGTGCATAGTCCAAATTTCTTTCTTTTCCACATTTTCCACATTTTGACTTATGCATAGTGTCACAACAGTGAAACAAGAGGGCTAAAGGACTCATCGTAAACTAGATTGGTACAAAAATCAGGGTTGAATGTGGGGTTAAACAAGTAAACGGCCTGCCTAATACCTAGTACCTACAGCCTTGTCATGGTGTATCAAACCTCAAATACTTAATAGATTCATTTTTTTTTCAATTTTTTAGATTTTCAATTTTCTCAAAATACGTAAGTAAACAAAGGAAGTGAGATTAGTATATGGTGTAGTTGTTAATCTTCTAGATAACGGAAATATGGCCCAATCATGAAGTAGACAAGAATCATAGCTACCACTAGATGCTTACTGTAAAATTTAACACGTCTCCTAATTCCTCTTCTAAATGAAAAGTTAAAGATTACGCATTTTATTTCACAAGAATGTAGAAACAGAGCTCAAAGAATACTAGCTATAGCAGACCTGTGGATTTTATTTAGCAGTAGAAGAACAGGAATGTAAACTAATTTGATGATTAGAGCTTCCAGTAGATATTACCTTAGTGAAGGAAGCAAAAATACTTTGATCAACAGATGATTGGTTGAGCTCCGCTACAATACATTCTTGCCCGGCACATAGGCTTGCAACTTCACCGTGCTCTGTTGATACAATGATTCGGCTTCCTTTCTTGTTGTCCGGAAAATATTTCTTAATCGCATCCCACTCTTCAACAGTGGACAGGTCATTAAGCACAATCAGATAGCTTTTCTCATTCACATGTTCACTGAATGCATCAACCAAATCATCTTGTTTCATCATCCCCATCTTCTTAAGAACTTGAGCCCCAATGTTAGTTTTTTCCTGGGTCTTCCCTACTTCTTCAAAAGAAGTTTCATAGAATTGGCTCATAATGCACTGGAGGAACTCCAGTGGATTGAAAGGATGCACAATCCTGACCCAAGCGAATTGTTCGAACTTGTTGCTTCTCTTCAGATCATCATACACTCCTTTGATGATGACGGTCTGGCCAAGAACACCACTTGTTCTCCACACAGCAATCACTCTAAGATCCTCATTCCCACAATTGATCAGATGGGACAGATCCACTTTTTCTTTGTCCATCAGCCTCCTTGCTTCCTCAATGCCAAACATTGTTGCACCCGAAATGTTTGACGGCCCTGCACCAGTTGCAGGCTTGGGGCCAGTGCCCTTGATGAGGCGATACCGCCTGTTCCTCCGCTGACATCCTCAACCCTGGCTCTGAGTTCCTTCATCTGTGTGGCGACACGGTGCCTATCAACCAGCTTCCGAAGGAAGCACCACCAAGATGACTTCCCATGACGAACAGCAAGATCCTGGAGGCAATCTTCAAAGTCATAGGCCACGTTGCGGACCTGCTTCACCCAGGTCTTGACCACTTTGTGCTCGTCTCTCTCCTCATGTGCAGCCATCAAGAAAGACAGCATCATCTCAAGCTCATCCCTGATGAAAACCTGGTCGCCTGAGATGCCCAGCTGCAAAGCCACCTCCTCCGCGATGGCAGAGTTGGCATAGCTGAGGACTCCATCCAGCACAGACTTTCCCAAACTCAACCCTGTCGCTTCCATCACCACCCTCTTCTCCCTCCCAATTCACAAACACTAGCTTGTGAAGAGTATGTGTGGATAAGCAGGTTGAGGTTCAGGAAGACGTTGGAGAGGTTCAGGAAGGCGTAGGAGCACAATGTATATGGCAGAGCTTATAATCATAACAACTGTATATGCTGAAGAGTGAAGACAGAGGTCTCCAAAAGATACCAAGCTTGCCGTTTCCATGCACTGCACATCGCGGTACGCAAGAGGGTACTTGGATTTGCAGAGAAGGAGCTGAATGAGTCCTTGCCTTCAGCTTGGAGATGACGAGAAGGGAAAAGGAAAAAGATGCATTGCCATCCTAGCTTGCTCTGGTAGCTATAGCACACTCAAAGGATATATGCCAAAGCAAAGTTGCATCTCGATCTTTATATGTGCTTTATTTGCCGCTTCAGTTTCCAGCCACACTGATTTCAGACCCAATGCCCCGGCCTTTAGTTCTTTGTGCCAAGATTGTGTCGGAAGCAAAGCAGCAGGCCTGTAGGAAGGAGAAGGTTAGAAGGATGAATCTGGAAGATGAGAAGAGTTGGGTCACACTTTACCTTTGCGTGTGCCCGCGGAGAAGAATTTGTCGGCTTTTGTCAGTCACTGGCTGGATGCCTAATGCCTGGATCCCGGAGACGATGAGAGTTTCGTATCTGCACTATGGGGGGGAAAAAAAAAACCATGCCTCTGCCTGCGCTATAAAGGGGGGGAAAAACCATTAGTGAAGACTGAAGAGGACCTTGGAGGCGAGGTGCGCAGGGAGCGAGAGGGATCGAGCTGCCTCCACCTTGCCGATAATTCAGAAAGCTGCACGTGGAGGGAGCGTCGTCGGCGCAAACGGATGCGCGACGTTGGGGAATGAACAGATTATCAAGTAGACATTCCTGAAAATCACCGAATCTAAGGATATTATCCAATGGGTAAGCAGGAGATGACGACATACAAGAAGAGAGCACAGAGCAGCGCCCCGACGCGGACGACGATGTGGGCGTGTCCCCGACCAACTTGATGGCCTGCTGCCGACGCACTTGGCCGTGGACACGAACGCTGCGGCGGTGACGCTCCTCGCCGTCGCCGTCGGCCAGACGGCCAGAGCGAAGCGGCCCTCTCCGTCGCCGCCGTACCAGAACGGAACGCGACCCGCGCGTAGGGGTTCCAGGAGAGACGCGGACGCCGACGGTGGAGTCCATGGCGGGGGGCACGGCGGAGGAGGCGCACGGGGGAGAGGGGCTGCGGGTCGAACAACGGCGCGCGCGGGGGCGGCAGTAGAGGTTGGCGAGGCAGGCGGCGGCGAGCGCCAGGCATCCGCACCCGTAGCGAGGCAGCACGCGCCGCGGCTCCCGCGCGGCCCCCGGAGGCGGATGCTGCCTGTACTCGTGCACCGGAAGCTCGAGAGTGGGCGAAGCTGGAAAGACTCGAAAGCGGATACTCTCTGTGCTCCACCAGAGCACGAGAAGCAATGCACAACATGGCGACCGTGCCATGCTGCGCTGGCACATTCTTTTTCCATATTTGCTGCTCACTCCGTCTCTAAATAATTATCGCCATTTAACTTGATTTATAGAAAATACGTGTAATATTTATATTTCTAAATAATTTTATTAAAAAATATATTCAAAAATCTTTTTTAATAATACTAATTATGACACTAATTGATATTATTTATTATTATTTATTAAAATTACTGGTATTTATTTCTCAAGAAGCGAAGTGATAGTTATTTAGGGCACTCCCAACCCAGAAACTACCGGATAGTTTCTACAGAGGAAGACACTAAGCATGAAAACCATCCATCCCAACGCAGTGTTCTTTTATGGAGTCCTGCAAGAAAAAATAGCCAATTACTGTATGATTGCTTCTTTCTATCTTTCGAATCCTCTGTGCAGGTCTCCCTGTGGAGGACGAGTGGCTTGAACTCTGCAACTCACTCCTCGCCGTGCCTGTGGCCGCACGAGCAAGCTCCAACCGTTGGCGCCACGCGAGCTCTAAAGAAGTCGTGGAGCGCCGGCGGCCGCGTTCCGGCGAGCTCCATGCCGGCGACCGCACCAGGGACTACGTGTCCACGCCGGTGGCCGCGTTCGCGCGAGCAGACTCCGCATCTACGCCGGCGAGCTCCGCACGCGGCAAAAGCTGCGCTCGCGCGAGCGATTACGCGCCGGCAATCACGTCCGTGCGAGCGACTCAGCATCTGCGCCTGCGTCCGCACGAGCGACTCCACGCCAGCAAACAGCAAGCTCCGCGCCAGCTGGCGCTCGCGCGAAAGCAACTCTGCGTCTGTGCCAGCAAGCTCCGTGCCGGCGGCCCATCCGCACGAGGGGCTCCAGGGCAGCGCCCGCAAGCTCCGCGCTGACGGCCCGTCCACGCAAGGAACTCCATGGTAGCGCCAGCGAGCTCCGTGCCGGTGTCCGCGCTCACGCGAGCAACTCCGCGTCCGCACCGGCGGCCGCGCTCGCGAGCTCCAACCGGCCACACGAACAGCTCTGCGCCGGCGAGTTCCCACTGGCCGCACCAGCAAGCTCCCGCATCTATGGTGCACGGGATCTGCGAGCAGAGATGGAAACCATTGTGGCTCTCCCAACGCGATTTTTGCTCGTTTCTTCCTCATCGTTTCACGCGTAGACGTCGAGTCTAACTAAGAAACGGTTTCCTTCTCTTTCTTCAATTAATTGCCTTCCACATCATCACAACGCTGATGTGGCAGTATAATAAATAGGGATAGAAACTATAGTAGAGTCTGGGTTGGGACTGCCCTTAGAGACGGAGGGAGTCCTATCTAAAGCTGCGTGCCGACACGCAAGTTCTTTTGTCACCAATGACTCTAGGAAGCCGTGCGCACCACCTCAACATGCTCATCCTCAGCAGGCTGTTCATCAATGCAAAAGTTCCTCACCAGCTTGATGCCCGTGCCAGACCACCGGATCTAGGCCACTTCTAAAATTTACAAAGGCATGATTTTGGTATACTTTTCAGTTTTACTATCAAAGTTTATCAATCTCTCATATTTTAGTTGTCAAATCTATAGCGATTTTTTATCTAACTTTTGGCTATCAAATCTTTGACATGACAAATTTTGGTCACAAACCAAACAAACCCTAAGAAAATACCCAAAAACATGGAAAAAATTCCAAAATATGTTTTAGTTAATATAAAAATATGTTTTAGAAACTTTCCACAACAGAATATATGATATGCAAACCAAACCTGGTTGTATCTTGCATTGCTACTTTGAAGATTTTATAACACGTGTAGATTTGATTAGAACATTTTATGAATTTGTTAGTTTTTGATGCATGTTTTCCTCCATTTTTCTAGAGGTAAATTCATTTTTTAAAAAGTTTTTTCTAAATATATAGTTTTGTATAAGTTCTAAATATGTTATCTGTATTTATGGTGTCCCATAATATTGTTAGAATTTTTTAGAACTTTTATAAGCTCAATTTATTTTGTGGTTCTAAAATCTTGTTAGGCAAGGAGATAATTTAAAACGCTTTAGGAGTTGAGAGATAGTTTGCCCATTTGTGGGGGTTTGAGAAGAAAACCTACACTAAGACTATAGGTTAGTACAGGGTAAACAGATTTTTTTTCCTCTAGTTTCCTTTTTATATTATTTTTCATGCAAAAAAAATAGCCCGCTATTTTTGCCGCTATAGCCCGAAATAGCTTGAAAAAAATTGTGCCGCTATTTGCGTTTATGCACAATTTTGCCGCTATTTTGCCGCTAAAAGTCCGCTAATTACGGTTTATAAAACGCTAAGCACTTTAGCCTTAGCTCGCTATTTAAAACATGGTTATTTATTTAATTAAAGGAAAAAAAAAGAAAGGGTTATCCAATGTGAGAGACCCTTGAGAGGGTTGCTTGCTTCCCTAGGAGGCTGGGCCAAAAAACTGAGCGGTAGTGGGCCACAGATGGCCCACCTTCATTGCCCATTTTCAGCCCGCTCCGCAGCACAACGTGCAGGCCACTCGCAAGGGCGCCGGCGCCGACCCAGCCAGTGCCACGGCGGCCGCCCTGCACGATCGCCGGCCGGGCTCGCCGTTGCCTGATCTTCAAAAATATCAACGACGCGCCCGGAACACCCTCCTTGCAAGCACAAGCATCTGTATGAGGCACCGCATCCGCGCACGCAACCATCCGCCCTCCACGACGGCTTCGCGGTCCCGCTGGTCAGCCAGAGGCGGCCAGACCCCTCCCCAACTCTCCGTCCGCGCCGCGCCGCTGTTTCCACGCCGTCGTGAACCGCCGGGATCCTGGGGTCAAAGGTGGTGCGCCGCCGCCGTGCCCCCAACACCGCTCCCGCCCGGGGGCACATCGGATCCGTTGGCTCCACGGTGCGTCGGTGCGGGTGCGCATCTCGTTTTGGTTTTTCCCTTAAACACGCAGCGTATTATTGAATTTAATTAGAAACAAAAAATGAACCCTCTCGCCTCTTGGGTTTCAAATTGTTCAGATTGTCATTTCGACTCCAGCATGATTGTTGTCCATCTCTATCTGCTGGGGTCACATCTCAACTTTTTCTGAGGTGGTTTTCTACAGAAGCTTCTAACCGCGCCTCTCGTTGTCAGGAGCTCTCGCCCTGGTTTGTACTCTGGTTTTCACTTGCTTTCTTTAGATACATACATCCCAGATTATCATATGATTTATTTGCTTTCACAGCTCCTTTACGGATAATGTGTTGTGCTTGTGCCGTATCGTCATATCTGTCCACCATGATCTAATAACCTACAAATCACGTTTATATCAGTTTGGTATGTATTCAGTTTATAGTCTGTATTGCGTCTCACACGCCAGGCCGGGTGGTTCAACGTCCCGATGTCTTGTATTCTCTTCATAACTCCTCTTAATGAAAAACGCGCAGTTTGCGTGTTCGCGAAAAAAAAAAAGTTTATAGTCTGTAAAGTGTAAGCATCTATTCTGCCTTCAAAAAAGTGTAAGCATCTATTTGCGATTAACTTTCCGGTAATGTTCTTGGATTTTATATTACATATAGGCATGTTCCCTTATTAAGGAATGATAGACATGAGAGCTTTATGAGACATGAAACAACCTGAAAAGCAGTAATGATTCTTTTGCGCTACTGACCCGATGACCTGAACATACTGTAACTCTGATGGTGAAACTAGCGCCTACTTATTAGAATCTGTGAGCGAGCAATTATTATTGGTGACACAACTTGCTTGGGTCCATCTCTCTTTATTCCTTTTATTAGTTGAATTTAGCAGGTTGAGTGAGTAGCAAGCCATGGATAGATATTCGCCCATTGTTTTCATCCCTCGCAAGATTTACCTTTTCCTGTTATGGTTTGCTTGCTTGCTCTAAATCATGCACACCGCTGCTAGAACAGTCTACCAGGAGCTTGGGTGGTGGGCCCCAGAGACCATTACTTTCACCCTTGTCAGCTAGCAGGAAGGACAAGCCCACACACAAGCTCTTCTTCCTGCCGTCTCTCCTTTGCTGCAAGAGAAAGGAGCCAGCGAGCTCCAAGCCGTGTGAAGCCGATGCGTGGCTGCACCTGTACCCGTATATAGCTCGCTTTCTAGATCCATCCCACTGGCAGGCAGGCAGGCAGGCGCCTTGTTTCCCTGCAGTGCAGGAAGAGAAAGCCGAAAGACAGCAATACAATCAAGTTGATGCTTGCAAAGCAACTGTTTACTTATATATAGGCCGTTGATACTTGTAAGCTTTGCTGCCTAGATCCTGCAGCTTTCTTTGCTGCATCAGCTTGCAATCCATGGAAGCAAGCCAGGATGTGTGGGACTGGGAGGTCCTGCCAGACAACAGGAGCTTCGCCACGAGCCATGGCAGCAAGAATCTTGATGGTAAGGATCATCCCTTCTTGCTTCACCTGATTTCGGTTACGAACGTCGCAAACAGTTTCTGAATCTTTTTGATTGGTTGGTTGGCTGGTCATGTACCAGATCAAGAAACAGAGGAACATGATCTGGTGACTCCGTCAGAGGACGTTGATGTGCACGATGAGTGCAAGGACATCGGTGTCGTTTCTGATGACACCAAACCCGTCGTGCCTAGTGTTGCTGATCTGATGGCCTCTGATGAGGGAGATGAGGAAGAGAAGAAAGCGTTCCAGAGCTCTGATGCCAATGAGTCTGACGATGACAAACTTGCCGATCCGATGGCCTCTGATGATGGAGGCGAGGAAGAGAAGAAGGCGTTCCAGAGCCCTGATGCCAAGGAGGCCGTCGCCGCCGACGCCGACAACAATTTTGCTCAAGAGGAGGAAGAAGATATCAAGAAGGAGGAGGACGACGACAAGGCGCGGCCACAGTGCGTGGTGTTCAGCGTGGGGAAGCTGAAGGTGAACGGGATCGGCGCGCTGTGCTCGTTCGGTGTCGCGGCCGCCACCACCGTTTGCATCTTCCTCATCGGCGGCAGGATGCAGCATCACCAGAGGCAGCAGGAGCAGCAGAAGATCCAGCTCCAGTTCTACGGCGACGATAAGGTTCGATGACTCATTCATTGTGCCTGCCTAGTCCATAGTCTCTCTCTTTCCGGAAGGATTCTTTAATTAATTTGACCTAGTAATTAATTGGATAGGATCGAATGCGAGGTTTGAGCTTGACAGATAACTAGACACTAGCGTGCCTGAGGTTTTCTGCACTTAGATTAATTATTTCGGTCTACCATGGGCAATCCTATCTTATCAAATGGATTAGCCGGCCGGCCGTCTCATCCTGTCTGATGCAAACAGAAAAGGAAAACTAGTACGTGCTAGCAGATTCTTGGATCAGCTTGTGCCACTTGTTCTTTGATTGACAAATGAATCAAGGAAATTCGTTGTATGGTTAGTATAGTATCGTATCCATGACAATTGACAACTCTGTCTGAACAAGATGCCTGCCTGCCTTTGGTGTGTTGATGTGCAGAGGATCCAGCAAGTGGTGCAGCAGACATCAAGGCTGAACCAGGCCATGTCATCCGTGATGGGGGCAGGAGGAGCTTCCACAAGGGCCAACATATCCTTCGGTGGTTTCTACGATGGATTCTGAATTCTGATGGAAGAATCAGAGCAGAGTATCATCATCAAGCACAAGTCGCCGTGGAAGTAGAGTATGTAGCAACTTGTTAGTTGTGCTACGGCCAAGTGATGTGAAACTACTCTGGGTGTATACTAATTAATACTGCCACGCACGTAGCTGCACATACCGTGTGTTGGATGTAAATAATTGGGTTGATATTAGACCTTGGTTTAATTAATACAGAGATAAGGATGGATTATAGGTTTATTTATTCAAGTTGGTAGATAAGAGACAGCAGGCTACTTATTGGCTTGTGCCGAGATAGGTTATGTGCTTAATGGAGAAGTTACTAACTAAACGTTGAACCATGCCATGCTCCTCTTCGATTTTAATAATCATGATTTTGTTAGTTAATTAAAAATTAATAAATGATTTGTTTGTGAGCATGTAGAAACTAGCTTTCGTATTGTTCTCAGGTCGTAAATTAGCAGGGTGTACTTTCGATGAATTAAAGAGGACAGGAGCCACAAACATTTTAATAGCCTAATCGAAGCCTTGTTCGGCAAGGGGATTGCCGTAGCCACTACTATCCTGTCTGTCAAAGAAAGTTTTAGCAAGCGGACGGACGTGCGCCCTCAATTGTGCGTCGCGGTGTTCATAGTGACACCACGCCCACCAATCTGCATCTGCTGGCTGAGCCTTTTTGTGCACGGCGACGCGACGGTACAAGTGTCCGTCCGCCCGCCCACCCCGCCAACCTAACTGGACAACGTTCCCGTCCTGTGCATCACAAACTTTTCGTCTCGCTCCTTATGACTAATGTGTTCCTCTTATAAGTTGAAAAAAAGAGCTCCTCTTAATAAATAAAATAAAATATACCTGTTCTTTTTCTTGTATATAGACTTATGTATGGTCATGTTTTTGTTTTTTTTTTAGGTCTCATTTAGTATAGCTTCACCAACAACTTTATGATTTTTTTTAAATCAAAACTAGTCCTTTAAAAATAGCTTCATGAAACTCTTTAGATCGTGCTCGTATATAGGAATGGAGGGAGGTGAAACTAAAAATAGTTTTTTATAGCTTCACCTTACACTTGTCAGCTCTGTTTGGGATTCTATGAGTATGTTTTAAGAAAATCTACATGCAGAATTGTTTTGCGAAACTGTTCTCTAAAGTATTTTTAGCGTCACCAAAAAATCTGCTTGTGAAGCTGAGCAGCTCAGCCTGAGCTGTACCAAATGAGGCTTTAATGACAAGTATGTATGATGGTGCATTTGTTATGCGATCACCAAAATGAGCTGTTGTTCGAAGATTTAATAATGGTCGTCACCGTTGCTAGTTGCACGGCGTTCTAACTCGTATGAGCATGGTCCGTAAGTCTACATTAGACACATGTCACAAGAGACACGAGAGCACTTTAGGAAATAGAGAAAGACCAACGAAATAATCACTTACTCTTTAATATAGAAATATTAAAATGAAATATATAGATATCGATATACATTTCTATGGAAAAAGTTATTAGTTCTTCGATAGTTCTCTGAACCTACAAGGAGAAGCATGCATTTCCTTGTCAAGCAGCGCAGGTACAATAGACTTTTTTTTTTTTGTCATCCTGCCATGTCACCATCACCAATAAGATATAATAAGGACTTCTTTGGCAAGTTTCTATTAAAGCTTCTCTATCAACTTAATCAAAATCCCAGATGCATATAGAGAATGGCTTGCGAAGCCAACCCAACGAAACCGAAGCTATTTTTGCCTGAAGCTGAAACCACCAAATTAACCAAGGCTTTCCCTGGCCTCTCATTTTTAGAGAAGCCCAAGCCATACCAAAATAAGGTCCAAATCTACATGCTAATAACAATATTGGAAAAAAAATAAATGCAACATTCGAGAAAAAAATTAAATAAAACTTGCTCAAATGAGCAGTAGCACAATATACTAGTCCAAGTCTGCTGATAAACTAGCTACTAGTAATCCGGTTTTCGGATCAGTTCGATGTACATCAACACACGGGGTAAAAAAATCTGGCGGAAGTCCCTATCAGGTGGTCAAAACGAATGCAACTACGCCAAGTCTCTGTGAACGGGCTGCAGCGTGCCAAGGAGACGAATTTGGCTTGGCAAGTGGCAGCGAGCAGCGTTGCTCCGGCGATGCCGACACGACAAAAAAGGGTGAGAACTGAAAGCGTCATCGTTTTAATTTGCTGCGTGCATTTGTAATTTGTAATTTACGGATTTTTGTGCACCATTCAAGATGCATACAGTCGCGTGTACGATCTGCACAGGACTAGTTAGTCGTTATCGCGCGAGGTGTCATCGTGGTTCAATTACAGATGTTTCTTGGCTATTTGAAAAGTTACTAATGTAACCGGCTGGTCTTTAATAACGAGCCTAAGATTATTAAAATCAGAGTTCAAAATAAAAAGTTACGTCCAAAATATGTAATAGTGCTTCTATGCTGAAAAAAGAACGACAGAAAATTCTGGTGCTATATTTGTTCTGTGCTCACCAGAATTATTCTCAGGTGTGTTTTTCTAGACACACAAGGCACTAGAAGTTCCGGTGCTATTTCTCCGGTGACCATCGTAAATATGGGTGTATTACATTCTTCCAACTAGTTTTTCGCATAGGAAAGCTCGGTGTGGGCACATGAGGTTCTCCAGTGCAAGTATTTTTGCACCATCTTGAGTGTAATAGCTAATTCCATGGCTTCGGCCTATTTATACTCCCCTTGACTGGCCCTTACAAATTTGAAGAAACGAGCAGATGTGTTGAGACACTCTCATATGTGCTTTAGCCACCAAAGTCCTTAAGATAAAAAGCATTAGATGGTGCTTAGGCTAGTTTAGGCCGTATAGTGCTTTGCTTAAGAGAAGCCAGCGCGCAAAAGGTTGTTACCAATTGACTGCATTTGGATTTGTATCATATACATATAAAAAAGAGAATATGGTGCTTATAACAACTTGATAGTTGTTGGTTGTATTTTGCATATGTTTGTGTAGAAGAGCAATACAATTCTACAAAAATTATTAAGTAATATGATTTGTATGGCTTTGAACAAGTTGTACATGTAAAAGGCCTCAGTTTGAGTACAGAGGGCAAGGTTGATGTTGCTTCATGGTGTGGTATTATTGCTTCAACTAGTCATTTTAAGTATTGTCTAGAATTTTTGAAGGGAAGAACTTAATAAATGATGAATGGTAGATACGTGACCCATGATGTTTGCTTGAACATTCTTTTCTTTCATGCCATTGCTTTGAAATTTCTTTTGTCTCCATTGCAATGCATGGACACAAACCAAAGTATACATAACTTTCTATGCTATATGTGTAAGACATTATAATTGGTGGAATAGTTGATTGTATTGCTAAGCCTTGTGGGTGAATTATGTAGGACATAAAGGATTGCCTTTGAGTACAAGAGAAGTTAGGGTTGTATAGAAACAAACCAAAGTCTATCTGTTCTACCAAAGGAATCATATTTTTGTAGTACTCTAATAACAATATGTTATCATTTATATATTGTCTATCAAAGTTGATGGAGTAAGTTATATGATCTAAATATGTGAAGGAAAAGATATCATGGAATATATATTTGCTATAGAAGTTCAAACTCTTTTTTCATTAAGAGTTTATAAGTGATTTTATATGTATGATACATGGTGAACAATTTTAGATCGTCCAAGCTAGGGATGGACCCATTTGTCACTGATTTGCCTCTATGATTGCTCCTTAGAGGAAAAACACTCAACCCATATTTGTTAGACTAAGGGTGAGAACTCTAAACCTAGAGTTGTTGATCCCCAAGTTGTAGAAACTTATCTAGGACTCACCATTTGTAGATCCCCTAATAAATCCTATCCTCTCATAAATTTGTAATTAAACAGGGAGAAGAAAGTTTAAGGGTCTTAGAAGATACTATTTTTCCATATCTATTATCTTAGCATTTGTCCAACAACACAAGCATCCATAATCATTCTCTAGGCTCTATAATATATTACATTAAAAGGAGTAAATAAAATAAAAACACACCTCTTTATGTTTATAAATTACTCACCACTACCATTACACAGCCAATAGAGTTGCTTGAAAGCAATGTAATCACAATAACTCCCAACTATCAAGGGAGAGTTACATAGGAATAAAGGAGTATATTGCAACACAACATTCACCATAAAAACGCAAACAAAAATCATAGTTTGTAGAAGGCTTAGAGTATTTGATCCATTAAACACTGAGATACTACTATAGTGGGGGAGCAAAACAATGACTCAAGTGATGTTTAGTTAATTTGAATAAATATGTCTAAAAGTGATCTTTAGTTTTGAGCTTTGGAACTTTAGTGCGAGCATGAACGTGGCATTAAAAGCACACACTATGCAACATTTCTTGCAATTAAAATTTGAAAATAAACCAAAATCAAACTCACAAGTCACAAGAGCCTAGTTTTCATTAAGAAGAAAATAAACATCTAAGTTCGAGCTATGGAGAACTTGAACATAAATATTTAGGATACACAACAGTCCACCTCGCGCTACAACCAGATGAGGTAGGCCATTCACATTCTTTTTCATATCATTGACATACAAACCAAATACGTTACACACATACACTCAAATCCACTATATAACTGAAATATTGAGAATTTTCTCAGTCATTACTTGTCTCACAAAACTTTTTTCAATCAGTACTGAATATACCTTCACCGATCAGAAGCTGATAGCAGATCAAGAATGTTATGACGAACCACTAAAATATCTTTCTATTATTTATATCGGTTGATCAAGAGAGGTCTCACATTGACAACAACGTCTGCAGACCATGCATGAAAGTGCGATTCATATCAAAGTGGATCTGCAGGGAAGAAAATAGATTTAACTTAGAAATCACGTGAAGAAATATTGTTCAAGTAGAAAAAACTTTTTTATAGATTATTTGCATATCGTTGAGAGAAATTGTGGCAACTAGAGAAAGTTTGTTGGATGTGCTGAAACTGAATACTTTGACAATGATGCAATATCTAGGTCAAAGCATATTGAAAAATATAAAGCTTGGAATAATTCATATGAAAAGAAACATGAGTCAAACTTATGTTAATCAACAACAACAAGCATGCTAATAATGAAGCCTTGAATTGATCTATAAATAAATGATAAAATTGAACTTCATGAAAATCCCTTGTGCACAAAATCCACACGTGTTTGACCTACTAAAATTCACAAAAAAAAATTTGGTGAAAATGGTATAAGTGATTTAGTTCTGCAAAATCTACTTTATGTGCCATGATAAGTTTGAAGTTCGTGCTGGCGGTGCACATGTTATGTTATTCTAATGAGTATCCTTTTCAAAGCACTCTATATATGCTAAATATCTTTTGAATGCTATTATCTACTTGGTTTGCAACTACAAATTTCACTGTATGGCATAAATTGGGGAGGAATTTCTTTTTTTTTTCCTTTTTTTTTTATGAGATTGCAAATGTATAACATGCAGGCTCTAGATATAGTTGCAATGGTGAGCATAAAAGATGATATGGTATTTACTAAACAAGCACCACTTTGCAGACTGGGGCTAAAAAAAAGATAAATTCCTCATTTAGAACAAATGACACCTCCCTCCTTGTCCCAAATAAGTGCAATGTTAGCCTTCCAAACTTTGTAACTTGAGTACTAGCTACTCGGTCCCATTTCTAAGCATGTGCATGAAGGGATTGATTCAGTTTGGAACGCATGGTAACTAAATCTACTACCATTAATGAGGGACGTTTGGTCTGTTTTGACCCTCAATACTAGTTGTAATTTGTCTTATAATAATGGTTAGAATTGCACTTGTCTTGTTTTTGACATAGGGAGTACATGGTTTTAAAGAGCAAATTAAAGCCAAATAAAGCCTAATAACACCAACTAATTGAAACAAAAACTAACAATATCAGGATAAAGTTCCACTTGCCTTCTGTTGTTGAGTAGACATTTGGGATATGGTCCAGCTTTACCTTCAAAAATTGCTTGCCAAATCTGTCTGCAAACCAATGCAATATGCCTCTTTCAGGCATGTAAGAAACTCTACACCAATAGGGGCATGCCGCAGCTTCGGGAGGCTATCAATGTAAAGATACTCAAGCCTGACCAAAGCTCCCTCATGAAAGCATATTTCATTGACATGTGGCAAATCCTTCAAGAGAATATTCTTCAGGTTTTGGAACGAACCAGAACTGAAATGTAGTTTCTGCCCAGTGTACGCTCTAGTGAGATCTAAGTAAGTTAATTTTGACAATTTAGAGAGCTGCGACAACTGGTTTTCTGTGAGCTGACAGTACTTCAGACTTATTAGCTGAAGTGCATCACCATGATTTAAGAAAAATGGAGATTCAAATGTTCCCTCTGAAAAACGCCCATACAAATCAAGCACTTCAAGAGCATTTGGAAATGTCAAATTGTCCAGATGGAGCAGCTCATCTTCGTTGCTGGTTCTTATTTCTAATCTTGATAGATGGTCCATTTTTGATAAAGAGTTGCACAGTTGCACACAGTGGCTACTCTTTACATCAGAAATACTAAGGACCCGAAGCTCCGATAAATTTCAAGATTTTCAATAAAAACTTCAGTTGCTCGGATTTCATTCAAAGACTGTAATTCCTTCAAATTCCACAAGCCATCAAATGGCTCCATAGACTCCCAATTATTGAAACTTTTGTATGTGAGATCCACCAATTTAAAAAACAGTAGGTGACGCAATTTCTTGAGTTTTGATAAGCCTTGAGGGAACTTCGAAAATTGTGTACACTCAAGACTCAGTGTCTGTAAATTTTGAAGTTTTTGTAATACATGCTGGGAGTTCCTTCATATTTGTATTATTAAGACAAAGAAACCTAAGGTTAAACAGCTCCCCAACTGAATCAGGAACTTTTTCAATAGGCGAGTCTGACAAGTCTAACACCACAAGGTACTTTGAATTGGACAATATAGAAGAATACCATGAAGATAGTGCCATACTGGTATCAAAAGTGATGAAGGCACGAAGCCTAGATGAATATATGTCTGATGATAGGATGCTATTGCAGCACTGAAGCACAGACACACGACGAGAATCCAAATACTTAGTCCCATGATTTTCACTATAATTTGTACTGAAACCCTCTTTATTTGTACTGAAACCCTCTTTTCTAGATTGAAAAATGGCTAGTTCACGAACAAGATCGTGCATGCGAAGACATTTTATCCTAGCAAAACTGTTCCGTGATGCAACTTCAAGCATGCTTCGTTGGACAAGTTTGTCCACACATTGATCAGCAACATCTTCTAAGCTGTTTGCTCCATGTGATTGGATAAACCCTTCAGCAATCCACATCCAAGTCAATTTTTTTCTACGTATCAGATAATCTTCTGGGAACATAGCACAATAAAGGAAACAATTCTTCAAGTCATCTGGTAGGTACTTATAGCTAAGATTCAGAATTTTCTCCACATGATTCAGGTTCTCGTTGCTGTGTAGCTCCCAAATAAGCTGATTGTAAAAGAGCTTCCACTCTTTAACAGTCCTCCTTTTCAGGGACAATATGCTTCCTATTGCCACAAGGGCTAACGGCAAACCATCACATTTCTCCACTATGTCTTTACCGCACTGTTGTAGGTCTGGAGGACAGATATGATTTTCAGTTTTCGGAAATGCCTTCCTGCAAAATAGAATCCATGCATCACAGTCATCTAGAGGCTCTACTTTGATCCTACAACCATCCCCAGCCTTTGAAGCTACTTCCTCAATTCTTGTGGTGATTATTATTCTGCTTCCCAGTCCATTATCCACAAGAACTCCATTGAGTCTAGAAACAACCTCAGCAGTCCAGACATCATCTAATATGATCAAGTACCGTTTTTTATGCAGGAAATGTTTCAGGTCCTCTATTAGTTTGCCAATACTTACCGAATCAAATTCTTTTCTGTCTTTCTGGAGGAGATCGCTCATCATGTTCCTCCAAATACCACTCATGTCATTTTGTGATACAGATACCCAAGCATGACAATCAAAGTTGGACGCTTCATTCTTGTACACGTAGTTGACAAGAGTACTTTTTCCTATGCCGCCCATACCCCAGACTGAAATGGTTCGCAGTGATTGATCATTAAATTGCAAAAAGAATTGATCAATGTTTGCCTATTTTTATCTGTTCCTACAAGCTCCTCATCATTTATTGAGTAATCATGTCTACGAACATACAATTCCTGTTCAGTTTCATATGTTGTTGAAGGAATATTAGTCCCAGAGACTAATGGCATTGTCCAACGATCTCTACTTTCAGAAAGTTGCTTAAGCTCTTGAATTATTCTCTTAGTTTTATCAGCAATCACTTCTAGTGAAAACAGATATTGAGGTTTCTTCAAAGTTTTCTTGATGTAATCCCACCATGATCCCTTTTCATTGTGAGTCCCAACTACATAGAGAAATTGGTCCACAGTGTCTTCCATCTCGTATGCCAATCTTCGGACTTGCCCTATCCAAGTTTCTAGGACCACGTCTGTCATACTGATTGTCTTAAGAAACGCTTTAATAAGCTCAAGCTCATTCTTAATAAATTTCATGTCATCTGGTAGTGCTGCTATTGACCGAGATTTCTTCACAAGCAAAGGTTTAGCGAACCTTAGGGTCTCTTCTGCCAGAGCTATGCCAATCTTATCCATCACAAGAAGAACAGCAATCTCTGCCATTAATTCTCTTCCTGTAGTTTAATTCAGTATTTCAGCAACATATAATGGAAACGGTCAACACCATCTAGGTAAGTGAATACAATTTCAGCAAAATAGTAAATTTCTAGTAGTGTGCAGAATATAATACAAGGGCAATGCTACGGTACCTCCATTACCTACTAGAAGGTAACAGTTTGAAACAATCCGAGCCATTGATTTATTAGGTTTTTTAAATTAATTAAATAAATTAAATACCAAAGAAAATCCTGCCAAAATCCCGTAATCACAGGGGAGGCGACCCTTCCGTCCAGATTTTTACAAGCAAGGACTTTCTTTTTTTCGTTTCTTTTTTTTTTAACTGGAAGATATCTGCATTACGAAATAACCGGTCCCAAATCTTTGGCGACCAGCAGCTGTGTACAAGGAGGGGATACTATCCCCGATAGACACCAAGATTGGACTCAACTCAGCCCCAAGGGCAGCTAGGCTATGAGCTACCAGATTCCATGAGCGTGGTCGCTTTATTTTTATACATGCATTTACATACGAAAAATTTTATATATTTTCATTTATTTTTGTCAAATAATTACACATGTGGAAAATATCATGTTGAATAATCAATTTAAATAAAAATATTATATGTATGAAAAGGATAGGCAGCTTAACACATTAATTGAAGTCTTGAATTTTGGTGATCTAAACTATGTTACACACTAACACGTTATGTAGTCAAATGTGTCTTATGCTCACTCAATTAAAACTTATCTAAAATACTCAATTGAAACTATGTTATATATTTAGGAGAACCTTCTAAATTAAAATATGTTGCACGTTAGCCAATTGACATTGGGATCAAAACACGCTACAACTTGTAGCAGTCACGCACAGGGGAACAAAAAGTTACATGCTATCATGACAATTTATACTAATCAAATTATGTCATGTCCATTTCAAATAGATCATGCATGCATCAATTAGATCTAGAAAGGAGATTTTTATATCTAAAATTTTCTTTAATTATCCTATTTTACCAAACTAAAAACTAATACATTTCACATATTACTTTCTAGGAGAGATATTAGATGATCCCTAGGAGATAATGGATGATCATAACCATCTGATCTCTTTAAATGAATGAGTAATAGTTATTTGGATGTACCATAGCATAGCCCATACTATAAACAAGATGGCAAGTGAGGTAAGGTAGGTCTATCTTAGTGGAAAAGTAATAATTAGATATAGGTAATATTTTTATTAGTTTAGCCCCTTCTCTTTATTAATATATTAGAAGGAAAAGTGTATATAACCCCATAACTTTTGCATGATCATCTACTTATAGTATTAACCCACGGATCTATAAACCTGGATATTGTGCACATTAAACTTTGTAAAACTAGAAAAAAAACCGATGTGCACAGGCGGTTTTGCTTGGTTGGTGCTGCATGCCGGCTAGCTTTGAAACCATGGCACCCTCCTAGCCCTCATGTCAGCCTAGTTGGCAGCTAGCTCATTTAGCTAGTATGATTTTCTAAGTTTATCGATATGATCATACGGGTTAAATCAATTAGCATCTAACGATCGATAGTACGGATCGGAGTCCAATTCTAAGATGAATTGTGTTCTGTGTAATGCACGGGTACATCTACTAGTATACTCAAAACTAGGCACAAAATAAAAAACTAAAAGCAAGAAATATTACCAATTAGTTTTTTTCAAATAAAGATTCCCAGATATTCCTTCATCATGGGTAAACCTTGGGGTGGGTAAACTTTGGGGTTCATCAATTGCATTGCATGGCAAGCTGCTTGCTGCATAAATTGGTACCGTCATGCATGCATGTCTCCGATATAGGGAAATAAAAACAACTTATACAAAGCTAATGACGAAAGATGAGAGAATTATTGCACCTTTAAAGGCCTGGCACTATTGGCATCTCATAGTTGTTGTAGCTAGCTAGGTTCAAGAAGAACTGGCCTGTGTTGATATAGATAAGAGGGTATATGTATATAGAAGGGCTTTCCAAACTCTTGCAGAAGCCGGGTGGACGATTTGTGTATCCTAACCACCAAGTAGCAATATATACGAGCAGACTGGACTCCCAATAGGTTTGATCCAGCTCTTGTTCAAGGATTGGCCATAAATAATCATCCAACAACTCCAAGATGCCGTCATCCATTGTACCCATATGATGACTTATTTACTGTATTAGTAACTGTAAAAGCTTGCATATGCAACCGCCAACCGGTAGCACCTTGCGTGAGGTTATTGCTAAGAACGACATTACAAAAATGACTTGCGTATTTGCGTTGCCACTGCAAAAGATTTCATTCTGATACGATTGAGCGAAGTCATAATTTCCAAAATCCTCAAATCATCACCACGCGCTTCTCCCGCTCTCTTATTATCAGTCAAGACTCTAGAGCATTACGTACACCATGTATTACTTTTCTGCGTTCTGGGGGTTTCTTATGATTAAAATTGGTCGTCTGACGGGAAAAACTGCATGAGAACGAACTAGCTAGTAAATGATGATCATCTGACTGATTCTATCAGAGCACAATGTATGTGAAATCAGACTTTGGCGTCACCTGCGTGGAGAATAGGCTAGTAAGACCATTGTTTTGTTTGTTTTCATGGACTTTCGTGATTATATATGCTTCTCTTGTACTTACTCTCTACTAAAATTATTGTTTGAACTTGTCAGTACATACTTCGTACAAGTTTCCGTACATATAACAGTTACGTTAAGTTTGACGACAATGAGTTTAACTTCTAAAAGGAAGTGCTTATGACGAAGTGATGAGCTATAATTGCATTTTTTTTAGACGACCAAACAGATTACATTAACAGTGGTCTGTGATTTAATTTTGTTTTTTTATTGAAAACAGTTGGAGCACTGCACATGATTAATAAACCTTTTTTTGAAAGAGACATTAAGAGCTAACTACTATTTGTACAGGCTAGATGATGGGCTGCTAGAATCTATATAGTTAACAATAGACTGTATTAAAAACCTCACTTTCAAGAACAAAGTTAGAGCTCGAAGCACAAAATTAAACATCTTTTTATAATTGCTGGATGTAGCTACCTGGTGTCCATTTTACCGCTGAACCTAAGAAACCAAAGTACTGTGCATCTTATATACATGAATACACTCTAATCCTTTACGTGGTTTGGTAGGGATTGAGGTGAAAGTTAGTTTAGATTTCACCTCAATCCATTCCAAACCACGTAGATCAAAGGGTGACAGGATTGTCACAGTAGCATTTGAGCGCACTTATAAGGGGTGACACGTGACATTTGGTCTCACGGCGGTCGGTGTCTATACATGCGCGCTTTGCCGCCGCGCTGCTGTTGCCGGCTTACCTACCGTACACGGCTACACGCTGACCGCCGAGGAGTTGCATGTGTTGTTGTCCGCAAGAGAGAATGGGAAGAGAAGGCGCGGTATGCTACCTGTTGGTGTCCATTGCATTCAAATGCATTGCGCCGCCCCCCTGCTCCGTCCTCGTGCTCGGCTTTGCCCTGCTGCCGCGTTGCTCTTTCTGCCTCGCCTTGCCATCGTCACGCGCCGGCCCCCGCTCCGTCCGCCACTCCTCGCTCGCCGAGCTCGTGCATTGCATTGGTAAGCTCACTAGTCAGCCAGTCAGTCCACAGCGAAACCGTTCCGGCGCGTCGCGTTGCGTTGCGCGGGAGGTGCTCGTCGAAAGGCGCGCGAGAGATAGATGATCAGGGACCTGACCACCTGCTTCGGGGAGACCGGCGTCCCGATCGCGGACGCGGCGATGGCTGGCTGTTTGGCTCGGTGACGGCGGATGCGATGTTCATGTTCCAGGCGCCGCCTGAGAACGCCATGCTGTCGGCGTACTTGCAGGTATTCAGGGAGAATCAGTTGCAAGGACATCATGGTTTCGCCCTGATAATACATGCTTGGAAGGTTGAGTTGTGCAGGATCGAATTGACGGCCACATAGATCAACTTCCAAGCGTCAGTAAGATGATTTGTTAGTGAGTGTGTTGTAGATGTGGAGCTTAAGGGAAGCTCTAAATACGTTTTGTTTTCCAGGCCTTTTGCTTTTTCTTTTTCTTTTGTTAATTGTGTCGATCCCTTTTCCTCACTTGTCTTTGTGGAGATTTGTCTCCCTCAGCGCTCAAAGTTGTAAACATGTTAAGTTGTTAACACTTCGACACCAAGATGCTGTAATGATGAAAGATGTAGAAGTTCAGGTCCAAATACTTGGGGGACAATACTTATACTCTGTACTTTAAGAGCTGTTCCTCTGCATATGGCTGCAGACTTTATTACTTAATAGTGATTTCCATTCTTTGGAGAAATAGAGCTTATGGAGGTTGTCAAGAAACACTAAGCATTTAGCATTTTTTTTAAAAAAAAAAATTGCAGTTCATCTTTTCTCACTTTCATGGGTTGAATATGCTAACTCTTTGCAGGAAGGTCCAAGTAAGGGTAAGTCCAATTGATTGGGCCAGATCCAGTCTTGGTCTTCTAGAAGGCGATACTTATGTCATGTGAAATTTTCCTTCCGCACACAGTGTTCCCTTTTTTCCTACTAATTCTCTACTCTGTTTGGCCATCATGCTATTTAGTTGACAAATGGCAATAGATTTTTAAAGCTATGCAGCCTGCTGCAAATAATTTGCCTCTGGCCATATTTATTCCTACGAAGTATATAAAGTGTTGCCTCTGTATAACCAAAGACAAACTGTTCTGACTTTCTCTTCCTGATAGGGTATTGTACTGTCCTTTTTTGTATCTATCATGCTTTTTCCCCATTTGCATATGCTTTACACGGTTGATGCATCACCGTCAAATGAAACATTCCAAAGAAATATATTTGGCTGTATATAAGCACTAGTTAGTTGATCAAGTCACTGGGTGACAATAGATGAAAAGATTTCAACATCTTTGGATGTGTATTAACTGCATTATAGGCGAATAAAAAAACAAACTGCATTATAGGACACTGTTCTTTGAATCTCAGATCTTCACAGGCATACCAAGAATTGAACCTCTTGGTTGATCAAATGGAGTACTGAGTCAAAGAAATAACTTTGAAGTTTTTTTTTATTGAATTGTATCCTACATCCTCTTTGTTAGTGCATCTCAAAATTCATTTAAAACAAGCCTAATTCATATACTGGAATCATAGTTATCACAGCTAATATTGCCGGAGCAAAGTCCTCAACATAATCATGTGCCCTAGGATAAATTTAACTAAAATTCAATTTTTCGAATTTGATTAAAATATAATTAGTCTGTTTGATGTGTCCCAATAGCGTTTCGTTCATTTAACTAGGCATCCTAGAATTCAGTTGGCTGATTACATTTAAAAGTTATGACTAAGTTCATGCTCAGGTCAATGAAGAAACTGTTACTTTCTTGGATCCTGACATTTGAAACAGACATATCAACTGATTGCAGTGATTGTCTAATGCTTGCCCCAGAATAGAATGCAATGTAAACAATGTTTTCATGTTTTGTTAGAAATAGTCTGAAGGACAGAGTTCTGTATAGATCTTATCTGTTGCGGTTAAAGGCGAACACAAGGTTCATACTTGTGGTTCGGTTGTGATGATGAGTGATTGATTCAACTGCTAGCACTCGGATGGGGTGCTACCGATGGTGGTGAAAGCCACGAGTTCCACATGTACCTTGGCTTGTGTTGTGCGGGTGTGTCGAGCATGGAGGCGGTGGGCCGGCGAGGTGAAGGTCAAGTGATGGCGGGCCGCGCCGAATGGACCGGGGAGCGGTGAAAGCGGACGCATCGAGACTTGGGCGAGGGACCCGGAATCGCCCGGGCGGGATCGCGTTGCCGGGCGCTTGGCTTCGACAAGTGCAAGGACATGGGCGGTTTGTTGGTTTGGGCCTTAAAACCAACGGTGGAGGTTTCGGTGGTTTGGGCCTCAAAACCACCCGGCTGGGTTTTACAGGTTGAGCCTCAAAACCCTGGCGGAGGTCCCGAGGCGGACGGACGGCACGTGGCGGCATCGGGAGTTCGCGTCGAGGCGGCTACCGGTGAGAAGGCGCGGTGGCCGTCGGATCAAGATTGCATCGAGTCGGTTCGAGTTGGACCGCAATGTCCGCAGAAATTAAGGCGGTTTGCTCGAGAGTTGTACAAAGGGGCAAAAACTGGAAAATGAAATAAGCCCGGTCGATAAGTAAGGTGGAGGGAGCCCCATCTCCTCACCTCTCCCATTTGCATTTTCTCATTTAGGGTTTTCTTCCCCTACAGTTCTTGTGAGTGAGAGAGAGGCCCACTAATCCTTCATTAGTGTAATCGAACTCGTGTGAAGGGAATGGAGGTCCCGAATCCTCCATGTTTCCTCGTGGAGTCAGATCATTGAGTTGCTTGCATTGATTCGCGTTTTGTTCTTCGCGTTCTTCGTTTTCCCCTCTTTCCCCTCTTCGCGTTCTTAGCGATTTCTCGGGCTGTGATCCATCTCTTTGCGAACCACTTGTTTCTACTTGATCTTGGTCGTGGGTTGATCCTTTCCACCGAAGGATTTCATCCAATTCCTCACGAATCCACAGATCGGGTCGAATCGAGTTTTTCGGGGAAAACTTGCTCTTGAATCGGATTTCATTGATTTTCAGAGTTCTAGTGTGTTTGGGGCTGTGATCTTCATGGAGTAGCTTTAGAACTACCTTGTGAACCCCTCTGCAAAATTTCAGATCAATCGGAGTTGATTTGGTTGAGTTTTGGATTCGAAATCGAATTTTCCAGGTTTCTGCCCGTGCATACCGGACACGTCCGGTGTGAATACCGGACACGTCCGGTACACTTTACTTTGGAATTTTGGGCTGAAATTTTGTGGAGACCTTCCTCTGTGTGTCTAATTTCTAGGATTAAAATTTCAGGATTTTTGGACATCGTTTGATTGGGTTTTCGATTTTTCTCCCAAAGTCGCTCTGTGCAGGAAATACCAGACGTGTCCGGTGTAAATTCCGGACGTGTCCGGTATTCCAACCTTGGAGTTTTGATCTCATATTTTGTGGAAAGCTTCCTTAGGGTGTCTACTACCCCTGGTTAAAATTTCATAATTTTTGGACACCGTTTGGTTAGATTTTCTATTTTTCTCCCAAGATTGGATCAGTCTTTGAAATCGAGGTCGGTTCATACGGACGGCGTCCGGTATGAGGTCCGGTATGAAGACCTGAAAGCTGGTTTGTTCGCTTCTTGATCGTTTGAGCTCCGATTCGACTTCCACTTGTTGCGTTGGGTTTCTAGCATCACGTGCCGTATCCAAATACTCTTGTCACAAGTTGACTCGAGTATTTTTGGATTGACCACTTCTTCCTTCTCGATAGGATTTGAGTGCGTCCCCTTTTGAAGTTTCGTCGAGTGCTTGTCTTCGATCTTTCTCGGTTGATCCATTTGTACCTCTTGGACATTTCCAAGGGTATCCACCCCACTGTTAGGTCGTGATCTTACCGCTCGCTTGTGGTTTTGCTTTTGGGGTTCGATTTTGGGACGGTCGAAAGTTTTGAAAGAAATTTGAGGCTCCCATTCACCCCCTCTGGTCGCCGTTTTTCGGTCCTTCAATTGGTATCGGAGCAGGTTAAGGATCATTCCACCTTAACCGGTTCTTGATCCATGAAGGCGACATGGCTCGTGGTTCGAGGGAAGCCACCGTTTTTCGATGGAACCAATTACCCGTCTTTGGAAGATTCGGATGTCCGCATATCTCCGAGTCTCGGTGCGAGGGTATGGGAAATTTGTGAGAATGAGGCTTACGTTGTTCTCCCGCTTCGTGTTGGTCGGGAGCAAATGGAACAACACGATGCCAATAGCGAGGCACGTAATGCTCTCTTCTCGAGTCTTCGAAGTCCGAGTTTGAGCGTGTCGGACACTTGACTACTGCTAGAGAGATCCGGGTGAAGCTACAGAGCTATCACGAGGGGACTCCCAAATTAAGACCAGACTCTTTGACACATACAAGCGGGAGTATGAGAGTTTCCGGCGGCTTGATGGCGAGACCATCGATTCTATGTTCTCACGCTTTCGGACCATTGTCAACAAGATGCGTGCGAACAAGCCAAACTTGCCCTATGACGATCATGAGAGAGCTTTGAAGTTGTTACATGCTCTTGATCGGAGGGTTTGGGATGCGAAGGTGCAAGCTCTTCTCGAGTCGCGAGAACTACGAGACCCTCACTTCGTGGACCAGCTCTTCAAACAAGCTGAAGTCCAAAGTGAGATCGACCACCGGATCCGGGCCAAACTTCACAACCCTCTCTGCCTCCGACTATGGCGCCGGGTGTCGTAACGGTGTCACTAGTTCTTCGCCTAACCCCCCCTCTGCGATGTTTGCCTTGTCTTCGTTGATCACGGTGATGGAGGAGCGGCTTGACGTGCTCGGAGGCGATGAGCGGGGCCCTCGTCATCGGCCGGTTCTCGCGGTTCCACAACAACCGCTTGAATCGTCGGCGAGGTGGACCGAAGGATGGATGCTATGGATGCGGCGACCCCGACCACTTGCCGCCAACTGTCCCCAAGCGAAACAAGCACTCCTTGGCAAGTCCACCTCCGACAAGCACAAGGAGAAGCGCGAGTACACCTCCGGCAAGTACAAGTCCAAGGGAGGCTTTGACAAGGAAGCGATGAAGCGCAAGTTCGTGAAGAAGTTCAAGGCAAAGAGCGCGCCTTCCTTGCCTCCCTCGGCCGACCTCGACTCCCGACAACGAGCATGCTTCCTCCTCTTCGAGCGACGACGAGTCCGAGAGGAAGGTCGAGGACAAGCCGAACGGACCCCGCTTCCTCGCCGACTCCACCCACGGAGGTTTCTCGCACCATGGCACTTGGTGACGAGGTGGAGAGCGGCAACGGCGATGCTCCCGACGGCGGCGGCGACGACCCATCTAAGGTATCACCTTCCGCCGATGCTCTTGTCGCCGAGGTTGATGACTTGATCGCCACTTTGCTTCGTCAAGATAAGTTGCTTAAGCATGCCGCTAGGGATAGAAAAGAGTACAAGGCTAAGCAAGAAGATGCGCTTTTAAGGAGCTTGAACTAGTTAAGAACACTCCTATAGTGTCCGACGAGCCGTAGTGTGAGTTTTGTAGCATTTACAT
>JADLZL010005144.1:0-14490 GCA_015844335.1 Chrysopogon serrulatus
AATTCGATCTTGCAGGAAGTGAGGTGCGATGGCGGGGGTGGTACCCACGGTGAGCGATTGACAATAGCGCCACAAAGGGGAGATGGGGGTAGGACAGGGTGTGTGTTGGAGAGAATATAGTTGCATGTAGGGCGGGGGTTTTTACGCCTGTGGGAAAAACTCGTGCGGTGGGAGAAGATAAGGTAGGCAGAAAAAGAAAAAATAAAATAAATAAAATGGTACTGAGACATTTTAGCATTTTTCAACAACTAAAGAGAGACTGTTTTACAAACGTTTCTCTAAACAAAGCCACAAAATTGTTTCATCGAGAGAAGGCACAACTAGAGCTGTCAAACAAACTCCACCCACCAAGGCTCCAATTAGACCCGGAAAAAGAATTTGCATGGGCGACTTGTTTGGCCACAAAAGTCATAAGCCTTCAATCGTCTACCTCTAAAGCGGCCATGAGCCCTTGACTACAATTTTGCTGCGTCCGCGGGGGATCTCATTTGGCTGTGGATAAATCGTGCGGGATGCGAGACGGATTGCGGGGCCTTATGTCTATTGTTTGGTGGCTTTGTGAGCGGCGTTCTTTGGTGAAACAATGAACTTTGGCCTCGCTAATGATGGCCTCCTACTATAGAAGCGAGAACAAGGTCGGAGCGGCTTATTTGACCACCAAAGCCATAGTCTTGGCCGGGGCAGGTCGGTCTTTGGCATCTAAAACTAGCCTTCTTGGGTCTACAATGCTGCGTTCAGCGGCGAGGATAACAGGCGAGAATACCCGGAGGCTTTTTCGGGCGTGTGCAAGTTGTGAAATTTGTCGTGAATGCATATCGGCTGCGGCGCGAATAGTCATTACAGTCGGCGTACATCAAGATCCGCCGCTCCTGGCAATTTGGCGGTAGAAAAAATACAAGCGAGTAAGTGCCTTTCTCCATGCAAGCCCTCGATGTCTTCCGTTCCCAACATTTGCTTTTCTCATTTTCGGCTGGCACGTCAAAAGCGACTTCGAACCCATCCTTATCGGTCAACTACATGACGGAGGCGATATTTGTAAAATACATCGATCTATGTGGTAGTCGAATCTTCACTAAATGATGGATGCACAATGAGTCCGGTATATGTGTATAAATAGAGCCAATCGATGGTAAGTGCAGCGGGACAATAATAAGTGCGATAATGCCACTAATGGAGAGGCACCATGCATCTTCTTTGTCAGTTCGTAAGTACTTTTACTATTAGATTTTTTGAGCCAACAACGACAGTACTATTATCGTCGGCACTATCGCCGCCAAATACGACCTATGATTTATAGCAATTGTGCCCATCGTTCGACAAGAAAGAACAATGCGTGTGAAACTTGATGCAGGTTAAAACCGGGCGAGGATGTATAAAGATCAATGCAGTCACGGCGGGCTTTGATGCTAGAAGCAAGCGAGGGGGTGCTCTGCGTGTATTCTCGAGATCACGGGGGGAGTTCATTGCAGCCAGGCAAAGTGGTATGAGCAGGGGGTATGACTAGTTAGGCGAATAGAAAGTAACCTCTGTAATCGAGAGGCAACACTTCCTATGAATCCGACTAGGATTAGAAACCATAGCTCGGCTCTTTTTTCCTCTTATAAAAGGAGCGAGCACCCTCTTTGTAACGGAGGCGAACAACACACAATCATACATCAATCAACGCAAAAGGCCAAGGCCATTGGGTAGAACTTTTACTCGGCGGCGAGGGGCTCGAACCAGGATAAACCGTGTGTCTCTTGCGTGAAACCGCCCGAGTTCTAGTCGTTCGTAGAGGTCAGAATCAGCTGCTACGGGAACCCCGTGGCGGGGCTATCGATGGTCAAACACCGACGGTGGCGGCGCCGGGTAGGGCTTTTCGGCGAAATCAGCGTCAAAGGCTCGGCGGACCTACACATGATGATTTTTCGGCGGGATCAACCTTCGTTTTCGGAAGCTGGGTGCAGAAGCGAGCGAACAAAATTCTCCATAGTCGACTACTTCAAGAACCGGAGCGAAGATACAAGAAATTTTTTCAAGACTCAAGCTCCACGGAGGAAGCTGAAAACCCAAATATACAAGACAAGCGAGTTCTTTTCACTACGGTTTCAACAACTCGGCACGGATATATCGAGAATATCACTCGAGGAAGGCAATGGAATCTTACGACCTCGACCAATGGAACATCTTCAAACAAGATAAGTACTCTACCTTCCTTCCTTTTCAATACGGTAAACCTCTAGAAGGAGAAGAACTTCGACCATCCACCCAATACACACGAAGAAGTGTTCATGATAAGGCAACCTCTAGTACCACCAGTCCAACCCGACTACGGATCTTGGAAGAATCGGAAGGCGATATTCCGGCAAATTCCGTCACAAGAGAAGGAGAGGGCGGCGAAGCGGCAAGAAAAAGAAACAAGAAAAAAGAGGAGGAAGAAGGAACCGAGTTCATGAGCGAAAGAAGCATGGCGCAAATATGAAGAAGAACTGGCAAGTACAATAAAAAAGAAGTGAGAAAAAAGCGAGGAAAAACGAGCTGCGGCAAGGACAAGACTTGATCCTATCAACAAGATACAAGAGTTAATTAATGAAATTGGCGCCATACAACGACCAAGTGAAGAACAAGCCGGGCTTAGAAGTCTACTCGGAGATACAGCGCAAAGGATACAAGGCGCCAGAGTACCTCCCGACACATACCATACGAGCAGACAAGTCAAAGAACTCGGAGGATTTCGCTTTTGAAAGATTATCAACTCAAATTATGGGAGAAAGAGCTCAACCTCATCACGATTGGGCCGAGAAAAAAAGCGAGGGGAAAGCGAGGGGAAGATCTCAACACCACCCGAAGTCCCCGGGATTATTTCAAAATACGGCGGCCGAGGCGGATTCCGACTCTGAGACCGAGAAAAAGTACGGCAGATTTCCTTGCCCGCGGGAAGACTACTCTGAGTCAAACTACCTCACAAATTCAAACCATCAATCATTCAAAATATGATGGCAAGGCGAGCCAATGCAATGGCTTAAATTTATTCTCAATCTATAGAACTAGCCGGGGCGATGGCGACATAAAGCCTTATTTTTCCCAATGGCCACGGAAACATTACCACTCCGGTGGTTCGATAAATTACGACCGGATCTATCAAAGCATGGGGCGACCTCCAAAAAGCCTTTTGCGAGAATTTTGCGGGGATCTTGATCCACCCAATAAGCAAGCCGAGTTGAAAGGTTTAAAGCAAAATCGGGGAGAAAGCCTCGAGACTTCTATAGAAGATTTGGAGAACTTCGAGCACAAGTACATGACATCATCGAGAGAGAAGTAATAGAAGCATTTTCATACGGCTTAAAAGTAAGATGGATGTTTCACGATTTACGCAAGGAAAACCCTCGGACAAGCGAGGAGTTCAAAAAAACGATTGAAAAAGATGATTACAATGAAAGAAGACAAAGAAAGATTTCGGACAGCGAAACAACTTCGAAAGGAGAAACAACACAGACGAAGAAACAACTTCGAGCGATCAAAACAACACAAGATGGAACAACCAAAACAACTTCGGGTTATCAAGACAACTCGAGATACGGGACAACTCAAGGTATCAAGACAACTCAAGAAGATGGAACATTCAAGACAACAGACAAAATTCCACAACAAAAGAGATATTCGACAACATGGTGGCATCCACGAAAAGAAAGAAATTCTACCCGGCAAGAAGATTTGAAGACCTCGAAAACATGAAATGCATCTATCATCAACGAGGAATCCACCCAATGGGGAGAGTGTCGCATCTTTCAAGAAAAATATATGAGAAAGGACAAACAAGACAAGGAAGAAAACAAAAGAAAAAAGAAAGAAGACAACACAACCGATAGCGGTTTTCAAAATCCAAAACAACGATATCGATAATATTCTCGGGAGTACCGGTTCTAGGAGCAAACAAGAAGACAAGCTTGCTTGGCGAACAATCATGGCGGCGAGCCGGCAACACCCTAGATATTTAAGCTGGTCACAATATCAATTCAGTTCTCACGGGAAGACCAATGGACAAGTGTTGGGAGCAGCGGGGCTATATCCATTAGTACTCGGACCAACAATTGCCGCCATACTTGATAACAAAGTACTCATCGATGGGGGGCAGGACTCAACATCATATTTCTGAGACACCACGAAGAAAATGGGAGCAGAATTCTCAAAAATGATCACACCTACAAAGCGTACCTTTTTATGGGATAGTACCGGGAGACCAGCTATGCCTCTCGGACGATTACACTTCGGTAACATTTGGAACTCCCACAAATTACGGGACAGAGCTCATCAAATTTGAAGTTGCAGATTTTGAATCATCATATCATGCGATATTAGGAAGACCAGCACTAGCAAAATTCTTGGCTATACCACACTATCCATATCTACTACTCAAGATGCGAGGACCACACGGAGTACTCTCTCTCAGAGGAGACCTAAAAAAGAGCCTACGAATGCGATGTACAAGCAATACAAATATCCTCAAAAGTACAAGGTGAAATCAACTTCGGCGATGCTTGAGAAATAAAACGAGAAGAACTAGAGATACCGGCCAAAAACAAAGTACACTCACCACGGTGAGGGAGAGGGCACCAAAAAGATTGATCTAGGGGGCGGTGATCCATCAAAGGCGCCACAATCGGCGCACACACGCCTATCAAATAGGAACTCGCGCTCACCAACTTCTTTACGGGACAACAAGGATATATTTGCACGGAAACCGGCGGATATGCCGGAGTCCCAAAGGGGAGTTGGTGAGCACAAAATTGAAGTCAACAAAGGAGCAAGACCGATCAAACAAAGACTACGGCGTTTTTCACGGACAAGAAGGAAGCAATAAAAAAAAATAGCCCGACTACTAGCGGCGGGGTTCATCAAAGAAATCTTACACCCAGGCTGGTTGGCAAATCTGTTACGGTACACAAAAGAACACGAGATGAATGGCGTATGTGTGTCGACTACACGGACCTCAACAAACATTGTCCAAAGGACCCTTTCGGATTACCAAGAATTGATCGGATAGTGGATTCAACGGCGGGATCGGCTCTATTATCCTTTCTAGATTGCTACTCGGGATATCACAGTTGCACTAAAAGAAGAAGACCAAAGCAAGACTTCTTTCATTACACCTTTCGGCGCCTATTGTTACAAAACAATGTCTTTTGGACTCAAAAATGCGGGGAGCAACATACCAAAAGAGCAATCGGACTTGTTTGGGAGATCAAATTGGAAAAAAAGCGGAAGCATATGTGGATGGCGTAGTCGTCAAAACAAAAAAACCAGATTCTCGATTGAAGATCTACAACAAACTTTCAACAATCTCAAAAGATGGAAGTGGAAACTCAACCCCAACAAATGTGTATTTGGCGTATCATCGGGACAACTACTCGATTTTCTAGTCGGCCAAAGAGGAATTGAAGCAAGCACAAAACAAATCAAGGCAATAACCGACATGGGCCCACCGGCGGATATCAAGGATCTCTGAGAAACTAACGGGTTGCATGGCGGCACTCAGCAGATTCATCTCAAATTGGGGGAAAAAGGCTTACCTTTTTTCAAATTACTAAAAAAAATAGACAAATTTACCTGGAGCGAAGAAGCACAAGAAGCCTTCGACAAGCTAAAAGCATACATCGGCACATCTCGGTATTAGTACCACCAAAAAAAGGCGAAGACCTCATGCTCTACATTCTTTGCAACTACTTGGTAGTTAGCACGACTATTGTGGTCGAAAAAGAAGAACAAGGACACATCTACAAAGTACAAAGGCCATTATACTACATAAGTGAAGTACTCACGGTATCAAAAGTGAGATATCCTCACGTGCAAAAACTACTCTCACGCAATACTTATAACTTCAAAGGAAGCTCGGGCATTATTTTGAAGATCACAAAGTAGTCGTCGTAAGCAGATTTTCCACTCGGAGACATCCTAAGAAACCGAGACTCAACGGGGCGAATTTCAAAATGGGCGGTTGAACTTCGGAGCACTCAAGATAAATTTACACCAAGAAAGGCAATCAAATCTCAAGCATTGTCCGACTTCATTGCGGAATGGACGAGAAATACAACAACCTACTCAAAGCGTCATCCTAGACCATTGGAAAATGTACCGATGGATCTCTAAAACTAGGAGGGGGGGGGGCGGGGAGTACTACTTATCGCACCCAGATGGAAAACAACTTCAGATATGTTCTACAAATTTTATGGCAAGCTACCAACAATGAAGCGATGCGAAGCACTCATCCACGGCCTACAAGTCGCAACATCACTTGGAATCAAAAGATTACTAGTCTACGGAGATTCAGCGGTAGTAGTCAACCAAGTCAATAAAGAATGGGATTGCACCAAGGAAAACATGGATGCCTATTGCTTGAAATCGAGAAAGCTTGAGAAAAATTTTCAAGGTCTAGAAATACATCATATATTACGAGATTCAAATGTTGCGGCCGATGTGTTAGCCAAACTAGGCTCGAGATAGGGCAAAAGTACCCATTTGGAGTTTTTGTAAAAAAATTAAACAAACCATCTATCAAGTCGGGACGAAAAAAAAAAGAGCGAGAAGAAAGCGAGAACAAGAGCAAATTCTAATGATCGGCCTGAGATAACTCAACATGGATGCAAGTATTCATAGATTACATCAAGGAAAAAAGTTACCGGAAATAAAAGCGAGAAAGCAACTTCGGGTCATCGAGAAGAAGCAAAAACTACGTCTTAGTAGGAGATAATCTTTACAAAAAAGCGGCATCATCAGGCGTATTATTGAAATGCGTATCAACAACGAGAGGGGAAAGAAATATTACTAGAAATGCACTTTCGGGGTCTTTGCGGGAATCATGCATCTTCAAGGACACTAGTCGGAAAAGCTTTTCGATCGAGGATTCTATTATTACTTGGCATTAAAAGGCGCCAGAAGAACTAGTCAAATCTTGCAAAAGCGTCAAATGTTTGCAAGACAAGCACACGTTCCGACTCACAATCTAATATGCATCCCACCGGCATGGCGTTCTCATCTTTGGGGGGCTTGATCAAATCGGACCACTTAAGAAATCCAAAGGAGGGTTCGAAGTACATCTTCGTGGCCATCGACAAGTTCACCAAGTGGATAGAATACAAGCCATTAGTAAAATACAGCTCGGCCAAAGCACAAGAGTTCATCAAGAAATTATGCTGATTTGGGATGCCAAAGCGGGATAATTACAGACCTAGGATCACCATTCACGACCAATGAATTCAAAATTTGGGCTCAAGGCTGCGGATTCAGCATTGATTATGCATCGGTAGCTCATCCTCAAGCAAGCGGTCAAGTAGAAAGAGCAAAGCGGTCTCATCTTGGCGGATTGAAACCAAGACTATATGAAGACCTCAAAGATTACGGGGCAAAATGGATAGATGAACTACCCAAAGTAGTGCGGGGACTAAGAACTTCAGATAAGCGAGCAAGCTGGCTACTCACCTTTCTTCTTAGTATACGGATCGAAGCCGTATTACCGGGTAGACTTAATATGGACATCCCCCAAAATTGAGCAATATAACGAAGGAGAAGCGAGATGAAACCGGGGAGACTAGAAATCGGCGACTTAGAAGAAGTCGAGTCAATGCAACACTACAATCGGCAAGATACATGCAAGGACGAGAAGATATTACGACAAAAGCGTTCAACCAAGAACCTTACAAGCCGGCGATCTAGTTCTCGGGGAAAATACAAAAACCGGATGGAAGACACAAACTACTCGGCCCATGGGAAGGTCCTTCATAGTAACAAAAATGCGAGGACCGGGATCCTCTGGCCCGATGGCGAAGGCGGGCCCCAATAAAAATTCATGGCACATCTCTCAATTCGCGCGATTTTACGCCTAGATAACAAAGACATGTACTACTTCTTTCAACAAAGATTCATAAGAAAGATTACGGTATCGGCTTCTTTCGAGAACTAGACCCCGACTTCTAGAATACGGAACTCGAATAAGGACCTCGGTCCCGGCCAAAAAAAAGCACTCAACCTCGGGCAAACCCGATGAGAGCAAAAAGAGCAAAAAGAGCGCTCGACCCCCGGGCAAACCCGATGAGAGCAAAAAGCAAAAAGCACTCGACCCCGGGCAACATAGAACCCGATGAGAGCAAAAGCGCTCGACCCCCGGGTTGTTTTCACAACACCGATGAAATGCGGCTAAAGAAGTCAACACTCGCCCTATCCTAGCTCCTTTTCGGGACTAGATGAGAGCCAAAGAAAGCTCGACTGTCCGACTTCTAGATAAAAGGAACTTCGGATGAGGGCCTACGGTCAATTATTTGTTGAAGTGCAAAATGGCTACAACCTAGCTTTGAGCCCAACTATTCGGGTTGTTTTCACAACACCGATGATGAATGCGGCTAAAATAAGTCAACACTCGCCCTATCCTAGCTCCTTTTCGGGACTAGATGAGAGCCCAAGAGAGCTCGACCTATCCGACTTCTAGAGAAAAAGAACTTCGGATGAGGGCCTACGGTCGAACTAATCATTGAAAGCGGCTACAATATTAACTATTCTTAGATGGATTCACAACACCAAAAAGGGGTACAACAGATAACAAAATATTCAAACATTTCAACTTCGGCAACAAGATATTTGGCCAAGATTCAAAAAAAATTTCTTTTTATACAAAATGCGGGAAGGCATCAAAGTTTCATTACAACAAAAGTTTACTACTGATGATCATCACCATCATCGGCACGCCTTTGGCGTAATCTCTACAAGATCGGTAAACTCACGAGCTAAGGAGGGAAACAGCGACTTGGACTCCTCGCGAGTGCTTGTTCATCCTCGGGAGTATGGGTCCCATCCATCACTCTATCAAGAGGAAAGTTGGGATCAACTACTCGGATGCGAGCCAAGACACCACGAGCGCCAAGCAACTTTGCATCCTTGGCAAAATTGATGGTCGCTTTCGGTCGGTCGAGGAAGGAGGCGAACCCAGTCGGAACCCGGCATCTTTGAGGCCTCCTCGGCATAGTGGCAAGACCTTGCCGAGAACTTCGGCAAAGTTGACCACTGTCTTCGAAGCCTTGAGACGGACGGACAAGTCTTCAATCGATGCCTTAGCACTGCAAAAGATCTCGATCGGCACCACGCCCTAATCAGTAGAGCAGGGCCAAAGTTTCTTGACATCCTCCTTTACCTTCTCAGGAGTCATCACGAAAAGTTTTTACTTCAAGCTTCAAAGCTTGGTTTCTTAAGTACTTCTTCTTCAAAGCTGCAAAAGGAAGAAGAAAGAAGTCGAAGAAAAAAAAAAAAACAATGACAAAATTATACGCAACAAAAAGCATTTACAAGTACCTTGAAGATCTCGAAGCCTTTTTTCGGATTCAGCGGCGGCGGCAACTACTTGAGCTCTCAAAGGCGACCTCAGAAGATTGGCGTCCTTGGCGCTCTTCATCAAGCGCTCGCCTTGAGAGAAGCCAACTCATCCAACAACTTCTTTTGAGACTCGGGCGAGCAAAAAAAGAGGTCGGAATCAGCGACATACTCTGCACATAAAGCAAAGGAAGGATAAAAAAAAAACAAGACAGAAAATAAAAAAAACAAGTCATCCTACACGGAATTGTTCGGTAAAAGACTTGAACCCGGCCTCAAGTTTCTTAAAGGCGAGAACTTCGGATTGAAGTCTTCTTCGGCTCTGCATCAACTTCAAATCACGAGCGAGAATCCGGGGAGCATAAAAAGGAGACAAAGAAGGAGAATTCCCAACCCTAGAAGAAGTCAAGGGTTGGGCAAGAGGCAACTCTTACGCTACAAAAGCGATCGACTTCGGCCGCTGCGCAAGGCAAAAAAGAAAAGGCGGCGAGAAGATGAAGCCACCTTGCGGGGCCAGAATCCGCAATTTGGATGAGGATCGAGCCACGGACACGACCCATAGCACCAACACTCACGGTCTTCTCCGAGAATCGGAAGCGGGAGCTAAAGACCTACAAGAACAAAAGAAGCTAAAGACAAATGATACCAAAAGGAAGAAAAAAAGTCAGCACTTACCTAGGAACACGACGAATAGCAAGTCGAGGGGCGAGGGGAGGCGGAGGCGGCATAACCACATCAAACCCACCAACAACCGGCGGTGGAAGGAGGACCCGGCAAGGGCCCAAAGGCCGGAGAAGGAGAAGAAGTTGCACGGGGGCTACAAAAGCCAAGTCGAGAACAAAAACAACAAAAAGTATGTATACCAAAGCCAAAAAAGACAACACTTACCGGCGAAGAAGAGGAGAATCATCAACATCCTCGGCCTCATCTTCAAAAAAAAAACAGAGATACACCGCCTACCAAAAGAAGAATCAAGACTACTTTTCAAAAAAAAAGCGAGCAAAAGTAAAACCAAACAACCTCTCACCTATCAAAAGGTTACGATGGGTGAGGGAAAAGAAAAACAGCGCCCGTTTTGAGCGGCGAAGAAGAAGAATCTCCATGGCGAGGTCTCTTAGCACCGCACACAGTAACTTCGAGGAAGGGCCACTTAGGTGATAAGGAACATCTTGAAGAAGGCTCCATCAAAGAAATACCGGCAAAACAACTTCGGTCTTCAATTACCGATGACCAAGACTAGTCGGGAGGAGCGGGGAAGAGGAGCAATCTCCCCATCAACATAAAGGGAGGCATCGGCATCAAAATCCCTGCCAAAATGCTTCAAAAAAAGAACAAAAGATAAGTCGGTATTAATCAAAAGTACTCGAAAAAACAAAAATTCAAACAAAAATATAACTACGGCGGGGGAGGAGGATTCTTTGGCAGTACTCAAAGCCAATCATGGGAACCACCGGCGCCCCCTTCAAAATCTTACGGGCGCACAAGCACCTCACCATTAGACAACTTCGGTCGTGGCCACCATTACGGAAGGATCCTCGGCACCCAGTACTCAAAGCCAAAATGCTCCGTGCCTTCAAAGGCTATACTCGGTGGCGAAGATAGCTTGCCACAATGGCGAAACCGGACAAGCCATTACGCTTCAAGTAACTAATCCTATCAAAAGGGGTTGGAGAAAGAGTCAACTTCGGCGTGATAAAAGCTGCTCCTTCTCCCACCGATCATTAGGAGCAGGCGGGACCCCAGTAGGTTTGGAGTCTTTGGAGCACCCGGCACCACCATCAAGATTACCGACATAAAACCACTCGGACCGCCAATCCTTCATGGAATCAACAAGGTCATACTCAAAAAGTGGCTCGACTTACGCCCTTTAGGAATTGGATCCCACATCCACCAAGGGTGTGGAGGGAATCATTCTTGAGGGCTGCGGCTTGAGACGGAAAAAGCGGAGCAGATTGAGGGAGGGAGGAATGCCAAGGAAAGTCTCACAAAAATGGATAAAAGCAGAAAGATGAAGAACCCCATTCGGGGGTAAGATCATGAAGAAGAGATGGAAAAAAGCGAAAAAGCGGTGGAGGAAGGAACAAGCCGGCAAACAAAGCAGAGCCACGAATAAAAAAAAAGAAACAAAAAGCACAATCTCCCACAGGCGGGGAGCAGGGGACACGATGCTCACCGGGCGCAACCCAGCAGGAGAACTCCTTGGGGCTGGATCATACCCAAATCTTGCGGCTCGGCCGGATGCTTCTCTGAGTAGTCGGGCGGGGAAGTTCTTCGCGATGGCCTTCATAGCGACAAACTCGGGATTAATTTGCTCGTCGACCTCCTCCTCAAGAACAGGCTTCTCAACTACCGACTTCTTGGAGGCCACCTTCTTCCTTCCCATACAGCGAATCAAGCACCCAAACTAAGAGGAGGATGCGTGGCGGCAATGCAAAAGCAAAAATTTGGGGATTTTTCTATGGTGCTAGGGTTTCGGGGAAGCAAAGGCAAGGTGAAGAAAGAAGAACAATAACATGACTAATTTATAGACCCGGTCTTAAAAGGCCTACTTAAGGGGCAGCGGTAAAAAGGCCAACGGATACAAAGCGCGATAACGAGGAAAGGCCCGGTAAACCCTTAAATCACGGGATAGCGGTCCGTATCCGTTACCCACCAACGGTAAAAAGTACTATGCCATTACAAGGAAAGATAGCTTTGCCAATATTATCATAACAAGTCGGCCACCAACAACTCCGGTCGAAGGAAGCCGGTCAACCCGAGCCAAAACAAGTCTACTAAAAGATATCGGTCTTCATATCAATCAAAAACAAATCGGCTCGAAGGCGGACAACCATAAACTTCGAGGACAAAACAACTTCGGATCATTGCGGGGATCAAATATTCTTCAATATTACGAGGATACAAGGTTACAAGTCTTACAAGACCCCATCAAATTGAGAAGAAATCCAAAGCAATAGCTACAAGGAACCCGGTGGAATTACGCCATAGAAAACAATTACGCGAGAATCCAAAACCGTCCTCGTTCTGAGACCCGGACTACCTCTAAAGGCGAGAATGGGCGAGCAGATCCAAAGCAACCTTGATACACCAACACGGTGTATTCAAGATTGCCAAAAGAACCTTGGCCCGATCAAGCATCACATCGGGCCTCTCCAAGAACAAGTCGGATCGAACCCCATGTGAACAAAAGAGCTCCGCTCTGCGTCGAGGCGGCGGTGATACGCACCGCCGCGGCTAGAAGGCGTGCGGCTCGGCAACCTTCTTCCCACGCGAGCATATGTTGGCGAGTGGAAAAAGAAGAACTAAGAGTGCAAAATGACCCGGCATAAGGCACATCTCAAGACTTCTTCTACCTACGAGAAACGAGCCTCCAATCACAATGCTACTCAGGGATTAGTACGCCTCTAATCCCTATCTCAAAAATTCTTCTACCCACTAAATGGACCATCTTTGGAAGAACAAGAAAGAAGCAGGGGGCTGTTCAACCTCACAAACTATCATTGTCACAAAACGAGGAAGAAGCATACTACAAGACTACGAAAACAACCAAAAGGGAAGTGCAATTTATAGACCAAGATCGGCGTACATAGACCAAGTCCACCAATTCGGAGAAGCATTGACAAGGACAATAAAAGAAGGCGATAAAGAGAACTTGAGAAGAGTATATTCAAGCATATCCGGCCACGGTAAAAGCCTTTATACCACAGTATTTTATAGCGCCCAACCATAAAAGTAGACATAAAGGCCGGTAAAAGCAAAGTCACGAGCCGTTGTCCGTTTCCTACCTAGAGAAGAACTTCGGAAAAAGCTCGGGGCTGCGGCTAAGGAAGAACTTCGAAAAAGCTCGGGGCTGCGGCTAAGGAAGAACTTCGAAAAAAAAAAAAGCTCGGGGCTGCGGCTAAGGAAGAACTTCGGGGAAAAAGCTCGGGGGCTGCGGCTAAGGAAGAACTTCGGAAAAAGCTCGGGGGCTGCGGCTAACTTCGGAAAAAGCTTCGGGGGCGGCTAAAGAAGAACGACTACTCTTGAGGAAAAGAATTCAAGCTCGGGGATACAATCTCAAAGCCATCATGTTACTCTACGGACCCTCCGGCTCTTTGTTTCAAAAAGCAAGAGGCTCGGGGGCTACACTCATTGAGTGCGCCAATGGGCGCCACGACAATCAAAAAGCCACCACCCGGCTACTTTTGAGGAAAAGAATTCAAGCTCGGGGGCTACAATTTCAAAAGCCATCATGCTACTCAGGACCCTCCGGCTCTTTGTTCCAAAAAGCAAGAGGCTCGGGGGCTACACTCAATGAGAGTGCGCCTATGGGCGCCATCGTCAACAGCCATCGCCCGACTTCTTTTCGACAAAAAACAACTTCGAGCGAAGGCTCGGGGGCTACGGGGGCATACACCCTCAACTTTTTTTTTTTTTTTCTCAAGACCCTCCGGCTACTTATAAATAAGTAGCAAGAGGCTCGGGGGCTACACTCAATGAGTGCACCTACGGCGCCGCGAGGGAACAATTCTTGGCTAGACCACTTGAAGCATCACTCGAAGAAAGGCGCTCCCGGGTTCTACTTCAAAATGCTCGGGGGCTTGTCGTCTGGGGCGTAGATGGCTACTCACCGGCCACGGCTCCCATCAAGACAAAAGCAAGAAGGACGGATCAAGTAGAATACGGATCATCCTAGTTAGGCGAATAGAAAGTAACCTCATGTCGAGCGAGAACACTTCCTATGAATCCGACTAGGATTAGAAACCATAGCTACGGCTCTTTTTCCTCTTATAATCACGATTGGTTTGGAAAGCTTAAAGGAATGATGTCGGTGACATCATCGGAGGAAATTACCTCCACTAAGGTTCATTAATCTCCCACGAGCTATTTCTTTTTGAAATAGAAAAATGTCAGTAACACCTAAAGCCAAGTATAAACGTAATTAGAATAAAATTGCACCGGGGTGTTCCTCACAATAAACTCTACAAAACAAGACCCCACATAAATATATTTTGATAACTGCAAAAATTTAAACTATTTCTACGCATAAACCGACATGAAAGCAAAATATGCGTATATATGAATTTTGGGTGATGCCGGTTCAAATAATCTATACCATGTCCATGGATACAACCTCCACAATTGACCTACTACATCCCATATATATATATATATCTA
>JADLZL010005145.1:0-70331 GCA_015844335.1 Chrysopogon serrulatus
ACACCCTCTAATCTTCTATTTCAAGCAATCAAGTTTTTTCTTGTTATGCGGATAGAGATCCATACCCGTTTGGATGAATATAAAACTCGAACAGAGTTTAAGGACTAGAATTACACACTTTTTGAGTTTAGAAACTGAGATGACACATTCCCACAAGTTCAAGGACCACTTTACTCTTTTTTTCCCTTTTGTTTTTGTCTCGCCGAGATGCTGACTGATATAGAAAACTTGTCGATCTAGCACTCACGTGCCGTAATTTATTGCAAAAAATTGTAGCTCTAACCTTGTATACGCGTGTGTGTTTTCTTTTTAAATATTCATCTTTTTGTTTGCAAAACCGGGTTGTTCAGACGCATTGTTTGTTGTTTTGGTCACTGAAAATTTATAGTGTCATAGGTTGTCTTTAGCAGGTGGTATAGTGCTTATTAAGCCCCTATCAGCTGCAATTGCAAATTTACCTATTATGTAATATAGGAAGGCTTTGTATTCTGGACCACTGCAACATAGGCTGCAGCTGGTAGCACAGCTCGCACGCGTAAAACATTTGTTTGCTTAACCCTTCTTATGATAAATCAAAGCCGAAGGCTTAGTATTCTGGACCACTGCAGCATAGGCTGCAACTGGTAGCACAGCTCGCGCAAGTAAAAATTGTTTTGCATAACCCTTCTTATGATAAATCAAAGTCGTGTGACTAGATCTTTAAAAAAAGAGAGAAAATTGTCAGTGTACAAATATAATATTGTATATAGATTCTTATTTATGCATGTTCTTTTGTTTTTAAAATTTTCTTAAATGGTCCAACTATAAAGATAGCAAACAATCTGTTTGAGTCTTTTTTTTTTGCGACTCAGCAATCTGTTTGAGTCCACGATAGATGCAAAGCATAGGAACCCGCCACTACTAATATGATCATTGTCAGCACAAAACATGATGATCTATCGCTGCTTCTAGACCAACTACACATTATCATGCAGCTCTAGATCGACACATTGTCGTACAGCGGCTAGCTAGATTGGCACATCTATCTATATATATAGCATAAAAGAACAAAGAAATTGTAAAATGCTTGTCAGTACTTAAAAGCCTTGTACCACTAGCAAGGGCAGGATATTACTATTTACTAGTACTATTCAGAGTAGTAAGGAAAAAACATAGTAAGGAAAAAAAAAACTTTATTGTAATTGCAGCCAGACATGCAGCTGTACAGAGCAATTGCAGCCAGAGTTTGCAATCGACAGGTAGTAGCCATGGCAACCGAACATGCCAAAAACCATAGTGCAACTATATATGACATATATAAGTGACCATAAATCTATAGTAATAACCTAAGCACTACGAATTATTAACATATTGGTACTACCGCGGCAATATCTCTAACAGTTAAAAAAGATTACAAAAGTATTGGTATTTCAAGGAATATCCCTACCGCTATATATAGAGCTAAGCTCATTTTTCACACTTCCTGGTCGGTTTGGCACCAAACCAGCAGCCATGTTAGATCGGCCATAAGCTTCTTGTTGCAATGTAATGTTACGCCTTGTTCGGTTGGGGTTGGAATTTTTCCAACCCTTTTCCTGTAAAGCACCGCTTTTTTTTTTCCTGTAGCACTTCGTTTTTTGTGGTAAATATTGTCCAATCGTGGCCCAACTAGGCTCAAAAGATTCGTCTCGTGATTTACAACCCAACTATGCAATTAGTTATTTTTTTTTATTTATATTTCATGCTCCATATATATGGATAGATATTGATGTGATGGGAGAGAGTTGAAAAAATGTTGGAGAGATTAGAATTTCCTGTAGCACTTCGTTTTTTTTTTGTGGTAAATATTATCCAATCGTGGTCCAATTAGGCTCAAAAGATTCGTCTCGTGATTTACAACTAAACTATGTAATTAGTTATTTTTTTATTAATATTTAATGCTCCATATATATGGGTAGAAATTGATGTGATGGAGAGAGAGTGGAAAAAGTTGGAATTTCAATCACCAACCGAACAAGGCGTTAGTTGTCAACCATTGCCATCCACCTAGTCAGAGTTGTGCAGGCAGATAGCGAGCCCTTCCATACTAGAGTTTGGCGAGCTTCAGGATGTGCCTCTCAAATTATAACTGTTGAGGAGTGTTGGGATGGGGAGGATTGGTTTATTGATTTTAGGAGACCCCTGACCCAAAGTGGGACTCGTGCAACTCTCCGCTGCCGCTCCAAATTGTTACCTCTCAAATGTTGGTAGGATCTGCCATGGCTGCCAGAAAAAGGTCGCTGATAACAAAAGTAGAACAGTACCTTGCCCGGCCCTTTTACTTTTATACCACACCATCTCTTGAACAGCCTTCTTTCTTTTCTTGACCGAGGGGTCGCTGATGAAGAATCAATAAAAAGAGAACAAAACGTTACAGGAGTTCAGAAAAAGGGAAACACTTTGAACTTGGACAGCATTTGTCATCTTCTGAGCTTCGAATTTCATAGCAGTAACAGTTCACTCATATCCTTTCCTCTATCCCCGTCCTGCTGTTCCTTTTTTTTTTTCTACCAACATTTTCACCCCCTCCATCTCCCGATGAGAAGCAAATTCCCGTTTAGTGTTTCTGCTATAAACACCCTCCTTCATTACCGCACAACCAAAGCCTAGGACACACACACACACAAAAAAAAAAAAAAAAAAAAAGAATCACACAAAGCCTGTCATATTAATCTGAGACTGAAATAGTTCCCTAGTTACCCTCGTCATTGAGGTTTTCATGCGGTTTTGTCATTTTTTTAGTTAAGAATCCATTAAATATTTAACAAAAAATTTAACCACATAAAAATATCTAGAGCTCACGAAAATTAATATAAAAGGTTTTAAAAATATGTAGCTCTAGAAAACTGAGAAAAGTATTAAAAAACTAAAAAATTTACTTAATATAATATGGTGGCTGTGAACTGGACATAGACATATATCGTAGTACTATGTTCTTTCTCCATTATACAACACAAACAAAACTTTCAGTGTACTCACATCTTTGCTCATGACATGCATATTGAGAAGTACATCAGAGAGATTCAGGATATGCAGAACATGAACAGGCGTGATGATGTAGCCTCATTGAGGAGGTATCTTTATAACCTCATACATACAACATACTACGTGATGTCCATGGCTGCTTCCATGCGTGCTTACAAATTCAACTTGTCAATATTCAACTTTTCTAGAGGAGCATCAATCTAGCTTTGCCGCAGTTACAGGAGGCCAATCATTCTTGGCAGTTATTTTCACTTGATTTGTTTTGTCAGGCAGCACCAACATGGACGCTGGCAGGCAAGAATCGGCCATATACGTGTTGCAGTTGCAGGGAACAAGGATCGTATGGGACTTTCGGTGAAGGGCCTGTAACTTTGATGTCTCATACGTACCGTAGATCATCAATCAATGGATTTAATTGGCCTCTCTGTGTTTTTTCCCCATCGGAGCGTGGCAAATGCAATGGTTATTTTTATTTGTGATTTGCAGCCGCTGCCGTCTCACTCTCAGGCATCACAACACAAGCTCAGCCTCTGAACAACATACAAGGTTGCCGTTGGTGGACAGGGCAGTAGAGTAGCAACGTAACGACGTGAGTAGTCCGTCTCCGTCGCGGCCTTTTCCTTTGGCCTTGACCCGAATTCCATCTCCATCCAGTGCAGCAGCAGCAGCATTCCAGCCAGCAGCCCTCTCACGTGAGAAAGTGCCAAACCCAAACCCCCGCCCTCCTCCCCCAAGCGACGCACGCCGTCCCGTCGGCCGTCGCCGCCGCCCGGCGATCAAGATGGCCGCTCCCCCGGTGGCAACCCGCTGTTCCCGAACGTGAGTTCCTCCTCTCTCCAGTCTCGACAGAGCCCTCGCCCCGCGGTCCGCCGTCTTTTTCTCGGCAAAACCCCAACCCCGGCCAGTGCGGCGACGTAAAGGAGCCCCGGCCAGCGTGCTTGTTCGAAACCGCCGTGCGGCGACCCACACTCGCCGCGCGCCGGCGTCCAACCACGCGCGGAGCGGCCCCGCGTCCTCCCTCTCCACCTTGCGAGGAAAGGTGTCGCCTTTCTTCACCCCCGGCTGCCGACGGTGAACAAAAGTGTCACCTTTCTTCATCCCCGGCGGCCGGCGGTGAACAAAGGTGTCACCTTTCTTCACCCCCGGCCCGGCGGCGAGCAAAGGTGTCACCTTTCTTCACCCCGAGCCCGGCGGCGAGCAAAGGCGTCACCTTTCTTCACCCCCAGCTCGGCGGCGAGCAAAGGTGTCACCTTTCTTCGCGAGGTGGACAGGGATGACGCGGGAGCCGCTCCGTACGTGCGTGGTTGGACGCCAGCGCGGAGACCACTTGACCCGGCGGCGAGGGTGGGTCGCCGCACGGCGGTTTCGAACAAGCACGATGGCCGGGGGCTCCGTACGTCGCCGCACTGGCCGGGGTTGGGGTTTTGCCAAGAAAGACGGCGACAAGCGCCCGCCGCGCGCGTCCGTCCCCGCGCTGCTCACTCACCCGGCGGCCCGGCCCGCCTGGTCGATCGTGCCGTGCGATGCACCCGCCGCGGGGGCCCGGCCCTCTCCCAGCCGGCCGGACGCCGATGGCTGGGCGGCGCGCGGATGAGCGCCGTCCTTCACGCCAGCCGCCGCTGCTGCTTGCCGCGATGCCCTTGTCATCTCATCATTGCCTTACTTCGCTCGCTGCTACCCGGCCGGCATATAACAACATTAATTGGTTCTTCTGCTCTTCCGTTTTTTCCCCAGGTGCCCACCACGGACTGGTTCCTGTCCTACGACAACGTTGAGATGGCGGAACGCCACGCTGCTCTTTGGCCTTGGATCCAGGCTCAGCTGGCCGATCTGGGAGTTGGCACATTCGAGAGCAACCACAACGGCGTGAAGGGAACCTTCCACCTCCTCCCTGAACATCTCGGCCACTTCTTCGTGATCAACATGCATGGTGTGGATGGAGCAAATCCCCCCGTTCCGCTGGTCTTCAACCTTCATAACCTGTACCTGGCAGGATTTCAGCACCAGAACATTTGGTACTTCTTCAGTGACGCCGAACTGCGTGGCAGTGGACATGACATTGAAGAAAACAGGGATCATTGGAGGTATCTAGGCTTCTGTGGAGGGTATCGAGGCAATATGTTTACTGATGTGCCTATAGGTATCGATGATTTGGTAGCCACCTACAGAACTCTCATACATTTGGATGGGAACCTGAATGGCCGGTGGCAGTGGGGAGCTGTGGAGAGGTGTTGCTTTAGGCTCATTGTTCTTCTGTGTGAAGCCTGGCGCTTCCCTGAGTGGAACGAATGTGTGCGTGAAATTCTGCTCGAGTACCGTATGTCTCCTACCGTTGATCCTCCTGTCGCTTTTGGGAACACCTACGAAGACCTCTTCCGTACCTGGGATAAAATCAGTGCACGCTTGTTACTTGGGCCGCTTTCCTTCGACACCTTGCCGCTGCTGCCTAGATTTCCTGAGTATAACGATATGGTTCCTGTAATCACTGTATTACTGAGGCCTGTGCTGGACATCATAGCTGGAGATCAGGAAGAGGATCAAGATAATTCTGGAGATGAGGAGGGATTGGATTCCGTATCAGAGGAGGATGCTGGAGAGGAGGAGGGATTGGACTCTGAATCAGAGGAGGATGCTGGAGATGAGGAGGGATTGGACTCAGGATCGGAGGAGCAGTGACTGCTCAATGCTGTCCAGAACACAGCTGATTCTAGTGCCGTAGGCCTATCAGTTACATCCTTTTTTGTTAGTCTCACTACTTATCATGTCATTTTTGCTTTCTATATTAGCTATTAACACAATAGCATTCTCACAATGCCGGACAATGAACAAATGATTTATTATCGTTGTTTTTCTTTCTGCAACTGCTTCATTTTATTAAGTGGGCCTAATGCCAAGCTATAGCACCCCACATTTGGTTTTGGTGCCTCCACAACCTGTCCATTGCATGAGCAATGCACGTTTTCATGAGTCACAAAAAAAAGGTACAAAAAAGCATAATAGTAACAGAAATGTTTTCTTTCTAACGATAACGAAACCAATAAGAGGTCAAATAACACTTTTTTTTCCTCGAACATGCAAGAGCATTGCGAATAACACTGTGCAGCTCAAATAACACTGTAACAAAATAAGTATTGTCAGTTGTCATTTACATGCAGGCGGCAGTCTTCTAGAGATACACAGCCACGCTGCATGCAGCTTACCGTCGAACAATTTCCCAACCACACCTGATTCAGTTTCTGATGGTTGCACAGCAGCAGCATCCACAATTCAACATTATATTTATTTATTTATTTATCGCGTTGCCTTGCCATACACATCTACTACACAGAATCAATATAATGTAATGAATCAACAGGCACTTCTAACTGACAACCCTGCTATCAAGCTACTAATAACTGAAGTACAAAACGCCTCAAAACGACCTCCCGCCACATAACATGGCTTACAATCACATGCCTAATACCCTCACTTCACTTCAGTAACAATACTCCCATGCTCCCAGGTCCATTCGCCGTCAATGAGCTTCAACTCCAAGGCATGGAAGGGTATGGGCCTTGTTCACTTCCCCTCCAAATTGCAAGTTTTTTCAATCTCTCTCCATCACATCAATTTGTACCCTCATATATAGAGCATTAAATATAAGTAAAAAAAAGTAACTAATTACACAGTTTAGTTGTAAATCATGAGATGAATCTTTTGAACCTAGTTGGGCCACGATTGGATAATATCTACCAAATACAAACTACAGTGCTTCAGATTGCAGAAACTTTCGATTTGAACATGGCCAAGGCAGGTCTCTGTAATAATTACGAAAAAGTTTCAGCAACACGACAGAGGCAACTTGTTAGTTGTCACCAACAAGCAAAGTTACATGAATTCTACAGTGAAGGGTGAAGGCTGAATAGTGAATACGAATCATTGGGAAACACGTCTAAACAGGAATTGTGAAGCACAAAGGAGAAGAGCATACTAGTATTTTTAGCATTGCAGCTACTCTGAGAGGCAATGGTCTTGGGAGACATCGTAAATGTGGAATTCGAGATGTCCGTGCTGCATGCTCTATTTCCACCTTAGGGGAAGTTGCAATAACCTCTCCACAGTATGAATGATCCTTGGACCCCCAATGAAGCATTGCTCTGGCAAGGAAACCCCATAAAACAGAAGCATTAGAAAAGCTGCTGATAATGATGGAAACTGGAACAGAAATTCAGTATATGCCTTTGCCCTGCTCATAAAAGCCCTTTGAACAGTCAGTGCGCCAGATTTACTATCAGTTTCTGATGATGAAAAATCAGATTCTTCGGTGGAAAAGGACGAGTCATCCCTGCAAAATTAGGAGTATTACTAATTTCTAGTGAATTAACTTTGGAAGAACAAATGTTTGACAACTTATCTCAAGAGCTATAAGCTTTAACCTTCTATGCTGAACATTCCAGCCTCCTTCACCGTCCAAGGATAGAACAATACCATGAAATGCAACTAAAGCTGGTCGATGAGATATTGATATGCAGGATGTAGCTCGAACCTTTTTTGCAAAAACGATCTTCAATATCAGTTGTCACGGCACTAGTGCAAAGGATGGCAAACTTTGGCTTATGGTAGAATAACCTGGACATTCCCAATCTTTGCTGCTCACCGAGGGACAGCTCATCACCCCAGTTAACTTCCTTATCAAGAGGATAGCATTCTAGCAAATATTCCAGGTCAACTGGCAAAAGGAGCATGGTTAGAAATTCTAGTAGGTTCATATACTCAAAAGTTGTAGTTCAAGAAGCCACGATATCAAATGTAAAACACAGCTTGAATAGCATTACATTCTTTAGAAGGTCCCCCATTCCATCATATGTAGGTGGTTCAATTTCCTGATCTGTCGTAAGAGGATAGATCAGCTGTTCACGTAGTGTTCCAACAGCTGTTTATGGTCACTGTAGGACATAAAAGATCTTGTTATTTAGATCTGAACCAACATCAGATTTAACCATGTGGCCATAGACTCCCAGGGACCCCGGAAAAGGGAGCTTTTCCACTACCATTGGCACCTGGAAGTGTAAATCGGTAAAATTGTTAGCACAGTGGGACATAAGATTTTCAAACAGACATTTTGTGCAAAGATGTATACATATTGAGAGTTTGAGATCATAACAAGACATTGAAAAAAGATCTAAGATCAAAGAATACGTGCAAGGCATTTTAAAACTATCCTCCAAGAGGGTGCAAGACATGTAAAGACTTCCATCACATTATATCCAACATTGTTACTTCATTATCACGCAATCAAATAGATGTAGATGATTCTTAAATTCTCAATTGGTCTACAACATGTTAAATAGAAATGGACATAAAGCTAAGGATACATAGTTGTATAAATTTGAATATCAGCCCATAAGTCCATTCAAGTTAGAAACCAACATAATAGTTAAGTCACAAGTCTAAATTCAGAATAGCAAATGCTTTATAGAAGATTACTAGTGATCAAAAGATTAGAACCAATTTCTACCCTAAGAGTCAAATCATCAACCAAAACATTACCTGCAGGTGTGACTACCTGCAACCATTTGACATCAGAAGTAGGAAATACATAGCAAATATAAATGAATATGACTCAACCAGCATGTTATTACCTTAACATCAGAAAATTCTATATGGTTTGCTTCACTGACATAATCTCTATATAGGAAAGCTGCAACAAAAGAAGGCCAATGAGAGTGGCCACGTCGCCGGCAATTCTCGGCCGTCCGATCGGGCGGTCGGACGGCCTAGATCTAGCCAATCCCGGTCGTTTTGCAAAAAAACCCTCAAGCTTTTCAAAATAGAACCCGCTGTCGACCCTCCTCTCACAAGAAATTTTGCGAAAAAGACCTCCAGCTTTGCACAAATCAACCCGCGGTCTATCCAGGCCTCACCCCATGGGTGGGCCTTTCCATGGGCCGGATTGCCTCCCCCTTGGGCCTTTGTTGGCCGAAAATGGGGCTCGGTGGGCTGAATACGGCCCGAGGCCATTTTTCTATTTTGCTGAATTTATTATTTATATAAACCGGCTGAAATTTTGTAAAAATCATAACAAATCAAATAAAAATCAAAAAAATTCCAAACCAAGTTTGTTGAACTCCACACAACGAGCACTACAATTTAAACACATAACATTGCATGCATGTTCTATTATAAATTTATTGCTAAAAAATAGATATAGATTTGTCTCCAGTTTTCTAAAAATATTTAATAGAGTCAGTTTCTTTATTCAAATTGCTACAAAATTTTAAACGTACCATACCTATACCACGTATAAAATAGGATCCATAATACAACATGTTTTAGTGCAAAGCTTAGGCCATACATTTTTGCCTATGTTTTAAAAGGGCTAATATGAAAATCAAATTGAATTCTCCCCATTCCACAATTACATTAACTTTCAAACTTCTTATACTCCTCCCTCTTTAATAAATACTTTTACCCTTTCTTTCTACAACCATGCGTAGATAATAATTTCCAATTAAAATAAAAAAGGCCAATAATAAAAAAAGAAAAGAAAATGGCCATACACTAGCCATAAGCGGCAACGCCGAGACCATTTCTAGTTTCCAGGAGAATTGTGCTTCAGTGACCTATCACGAACCCCACACAGCTCCCGTGAAACATCCAATGACTCATGAATCCAGTCTGCATAGCCACTGTGAAATTACATTGAAAGTCCATACCAATCACAGTCATGACGGTGCCAAGTTTAAAACTCAAAAGCAGATGAGCAGAAAATGCATCCAGAACACAAAAGGAGCACAGGACTCCACCAAAGTATTCCAAAGAAAATCAAAGTTACAATGAGTTTTGCATGTAAGTCAACTGTATTATGCCTAAAGTTTGGTTCCTACCAAAACAAACATAAATCAAGTATGGTTCCTACCAAAACAATTATAAATATGTGATAGACATCAGTGTAAAACTTTAATGGCACTGCAATTCTCGTATACTAGAATGTATAAAAGGCACCTAACACAGCATGCAACAAGTCCAATCATATTGAAAATAATGTCATAAGTAGCAGAATTTGAAAACTAAAACTGCAGGTTGGTAATACATCAGGGAGAGGATGTTAATGATTTCCAGTCTCCATAAAAGCACTACATAAAGTGGCATAATGTGTCTTCTTTGGAATAATATTATCATCAAAGAACAAAAAAATAGAAGTGAGATTCTTCCTTCATTAAAAAAAAAAAAAAACGGATTGTAGCACTAAAATGGCTCCATGAAATCAAGTTATTCTCAGTCTGCATTTGTCAGAAATAATGGAACAAGAAGTGTCACATTGCCAAATATATTGCAAGGGCACAAAACAAAATCAGACTTAATTCTCTTTCAAAAAAATCAGACTTAATTGGATAACATGCACCATAATCCAGTAACTTTTCAGGCAAAGTGTCACCTTCAACAATTCAGATCTATATAGGGTAGAAATTTCTAAAATAGGTGAACTGTACCTCAGGATATTTAAACATCATGTGCTGATAGAAAGGATCCCAAGTTCTACAACTTCCCCTTCAAAAATGTGCAGCCCCCAGCTCCTTTTATCTGGATTTGGGACTCTAAATGTTCCAACAAACTCAGAGTTTTCACTTGGATCATTCACACGGATAGGCTAAATACAAGGAACATTCTGAAAAGGAAGGCAACAATTGTGTCCTATGCAATAACAATGCTGAAGAGACGGCTTTCCACCTGTTCTTTAGCTGCCCTTTCAGTCAGGCTTGCTGGAGATTTTTGGGTATTCATTGGAACCTCACAAGTGATTTCTTTCAAATGATGATTCAAGCAAAGCAACAACTTCGGAACCCCTTCTTCATGGAGATCTTCATCACTGCCTCCGAGCATATTTGGAAGCAGAGAAATAACTTCATCATTGACAGAGGATGTCCCTCTTTTTTCTCTTGAAAGACCCCACTTTTATGAGGAATCCAAACTCCAAGCTTTTAAACTTTGTGAAGAAAAACGACATGCTTTTCTCCTCTGTTTAGACTCCCTCTCCTAGTTTGTTTTGCTTCTGTGGAGTGCAGTCTCTCCTGCCCTCTTGCTGGCCTTGTTGTTTTGTTCTTTAAGACTCTCGTTGTACAGCTTTTTTCCCCTTTTTGAAAATTCTATAAAAAGCTCTTACGGTGGGGGGGTCTCCCCTGCTGTATTTTCAGGTCAAAAAGATCTTGTAGTAAACCAAACTAATGAAAAAATATGACCTCTAGACTGTGCTAAAAGTGAAAGCATGAGTTCAAGCAACTGCATTCTAATAACAAGAAAGGAAGGAAAAGGAAACAATCTAGCTGCTAAGACTGAAAACAACATAAACTTCACAGCCTTACTGAGAAACAGAATCCCCTGCCTACTGTAGTTTATGGATTTTTTTTCTACTATAAACAGCTAAAGTGTTTTATCGCATGTAAACCTTTGCTGCAATGGTCACTTGCATGGTCACTATCTATACATAATACCAACAAGAACCAAATTAGTGCAATACTGATAGATACAAACTTAGGAAATAACTTTTTTCTTGGTGTTTAATTATACAATGCTGTTGATGGTATCATTGTGAGGAAACGATGCAATTAAGAAATGTGTGCGCTAGGAAGGAAGACAAAATGAAATTAAGGCAAAAGGAAAACTGCAACAGATGTACCTCAAAGTAATCAGCATGGTTGATATCTGTTAAAATTTTCTTGAAACGCAAAATAAAAAGAGCCTGTTAAGTATTTTGAGGATACAATGTGGATTGGAGGGAAGAAAGGAATGGAGATTCGTCTCTTTTTCTTTTGTAAGAGGAATAGATTGGAGATTTTTTTTACACGCACCATTATATTACTACCTAATAAGAAATGATTAGATTAAGGAAATAACTACCTAGATTAAGGAAAGAAAGGGATTGAGGATCGAACTAACCTATAGCAACTAGCAAACCAGCAAGTTGCAGCGCCGAGGGCTCCTACATTCTGGAAGCAGGAAGCGGCGGGCCGGCGGGCGTCGGGATCTCGCCGACTCCGAGGACTCGAGCGCCGCGGCCAGGAAGAGGAGAGCGGCACGCTGGAGCTGGAGGGCCGGTGGCAAGGAGACGGAGAGGTGGAGTAACTCTGACTCTCTGAGTGCCCGTGCGGCCGTGACTGAGTCAGGACTCAGGAGTCTGTCTGTTTGTTTGGTGTCGCTCCGTCCCTCTCCCTCTGCTGCTGCCTACAGTACGTGAGTGAGAAAATGTGCTGGTGGCCATGCTATGCTGCAGCTAGCGTACCAACCAATGAAAAACATGAGCAAAATATAATTTTGGTGGAAGAACTGCAAAGGAAAATGAATGAAAATAACAGAACACAGCACTGCAGCATTCAGCTCATTTCCGATCCAATCAAGAAAATAAAATGCTGGTAATAAGATGGTAGCAGCATCGATTGTTCATGCACTGTGCAGCATTCATCATGCCGGCGAACTTACCTGCAGAGGGGTTGGTCACATCCTGAGATTACTGTCTCCTCTCAGTCACACTTCCTTCCGTTCTCAAGTGTTCATCAGTACATTGTCAAAAAAAAAAAAAAAAAAAAAAGTGTTCATCAGTTGGTGGACGGACGCCATTTTGAGATATGGGCCTAGTGCCACTAGGGCCGTAGCCCTAGGCGTGGCCCAAAACCCCACATACCCTTAAGGCCCAGTTTATATAAGTCTGTTTGGTTTCCTGTGTGTTAGCTGGAGGCTGCTTAGGCTAGACCTGTCCCCAGCAAACCAACATGGGTCTATTTGGTTGCCCGAGCGAAGGCCGGCCAGGCCCACATATGCAAGTCAGTGGCGTTTGGATGCCTGTGCTTGGCCTCGGGCCTGGTCCGTCGCATGCAAGGAGCCCTCCGGAGCCTGGCTCCGAGGAAACGGATTTAGAATCTGTTTTTACCGAGCCTGGCCGGAGCGAGTGCAGTGCGCGTTCAAGTGAGAGTGAGCGCATGCACGAGATAGGAGGAAAAGAAGCTAACCAATCAATATCCTGTGGCCGTGGGCGCATGCATGCATGGCAAAGCAAACAACTGAGACTGTATGCAGCCAGTCTGGCTCACGGACGCCTGGTTCCAAGATGCAGGCCTGGCTGCCGGGTGATGAGAACCAAACAGACCCCATAGGTTTGTTTGGTTGGACTGCTATTCCTAGTTTGGTTTGTAAGAGTTTATTTGGTTGCCTGGTTTAGGTTGTGTAGAATCACATATTTAGCATAGTGAGGTTACCCTTATGAAACATTCTATCGAACAAGTGGTGGGCTGCTTCTCCTGTGCTTTGATCGAGGACAAGATGAAGGTGCTCAACGACGACGACGACATCATCACACAAATCGCAGCATAACAATGGAGACGGAGGAGGCTACGAGCCTACGACAATGATCGATCCATCAGATGAGCTCATGACCATCACACGTAGTGCGGGTTGCAGTAAATGATCTCTCATCCCCTTTGTTTTCTTCCTCTATCTGCAGGGACGGCCACCGCCGCCCTTTCCCTTCGAACGCGCGCGATCGCCGGCCTTTCCCTTCGAACCTACGCTCGACGCGCCGGTTGGGAAGCCGTTTCGGGCAGTGCTCGCGTGGTGCCGGCGAGCTCGCTCACATAGGCCACGCGCGGGACCGGGCGGGCGGTGTCGGGAGGTCGAAGACACGCGATGGGGAGAGGGGGCGCCGGGGCGGTGAGGTGACACGTGGGCGAGGCCTGACTTCCCAAAAACGAAACTTGAATCCGTTCTCTCCTGGCCTGGCCAAGTGTGTACGGATGACCTTGTATGCTCCCTTCCATAGTGTCGCATCGCATGGTTGGATTTCGGAGGGTCTGGATCTGTCCGTCCGTCTCCATTCCGGGCTAGAGAAGGGGGAAGGGCCCGGATTGACCAATTTTCATTGGCCGTATCTAACCGAACAGCCATTTCTGGTCCGGCCAGATTTTGAACCGAGTCATACCAATTCGAGCGGAACAGGCCAAAACGAACAGCCATTTCCTTTCTAATCGGATGAGGGGATGGATGCGGCACGTGCCCGGCGGTGGCTACCACTCTACTTACTGTCCGTGGCGATGCGGCGTACAGTACGTGCGCTGCTGAGGCCTGCACGGTTGAGTACATCGGTATCAGAGGGAGAACGAAGGATGCTATGATATGATTCCAACTAACGACATAGCCAGTAGCGAACAACATCCACGCTAAAATGAAGTCATGCATGGGCCAATGAACCAAAGAAAGAAGAAAAAAAGGAAAAGGAATGCCTAGAAAGAAAAAAAAAAAGCAAAAAGAACTAAAAAAAAGTCTACATTGCCTCTTTTTAAAATCGTTCGTTTTACCTCATTAGCTTGCTTATAAGTGGTTTTGAAGGTAGTTTTGTCCTTTTTTTTTATTCATTTTGGCTAAATATTTGAAAATTGTAGTAAATCATAGAAAAGTCGTAAAATGGAAAACTCAATTTTGTTGGACTTTATATGAATAGATCTATACTTTTTTGAACATATACTCCCTCCATACTCATATTAGTTGACGTTTTGGATAAGGACACGGTCTCTAAAATCTAATTTTATCCAATATATTTTTTTATTAAAATATATAAGAAAACTAAAAATAAAATTACTTTTTTATAAAAGTGGGTTTTAAGGTGAATCTATACATATAAGTTTCACCTTTTCAAACTAAATATTTTAAAAGTTATTGCTAGTTTATGTTCCCAATGTTTGACTCAAATCTTGTCCAAAACATCAACTAATATGAGTATGGAGTAGTAATATGGTATGCTTTAGTATAAAGTTTTTTTTTTTTTTTGTTATATCTTTGGATCTGTGATTTTCTATAATTAATTCGCATTTTTGCGGTTTCTATGGTCCAATTGTGATGGGATTTTTATGGTGAGTTAATTAGTTTATATTTGAACTGTAGTAAATCTATAACTAAGTTATACATAATGCAATGAGTATAAATTTTTTACTTCGGTACAAGCATATAATAATTAGCCCACTATAAAAATTTCACTACAATTAGACGATGTGTTTGTGGCTATGAATTAATTACAGAAAAATAGATCTAAAGCTATAACAAAACATCAAAAACTTCGTACTAAACCATATCATATTATGTGTTCATTATATAGATGTACTGAAGTGGAGTTCAATAAAATTGGATTTTCCATTTTTTGATTATTTTGTGATTTACTATTTTTTTAATGATTTAGCTGAAATAAATAGAAAATAAAAAGATAAAATTACCTTCAAAACCATTTATGGAGGTAAAATGAATGGTTTTAAAAGCTTAGAGAGGTGGTTTACCTGATTTTGGAGTTTAGAGAGGAATAGCATAGTTTCACAAAAATTGATGGAGTTTTTTCTTTAGCAAAAATTGATGGAGATAATGCAGACTTTTCCCAGAACTGCCAGAAGGCAAACGGCCCATTATGAATAAGCCCACTACAGTAGTCAGAAAAGATTTACAGTATCTTCTGGCCCAGTAGGAATAAGTTGTTTAATGTTTCTCAGAAAAAAAATGCATATTTTTCTCAGAAAACAGTTTGGTATGAGTTATCATCCCCTCTGCCTTTTCTTCTCCATCTCGCCTGCTGTTTTCTTTCTTTCCCGCGGCGACGACTGCGCGAGCGCCGCCGATTCCCAACTCCAGGTGCCCTAGGTCTCCGCCGGGCTCTCCACCGGCAACGAGCACCAACCAGGAGGTATGCCCACCCCTTCTCCTTCCCTTTCCCTCCCCTCCCCTTCCTGCTGCGCGAGACCGAGCACCCAAACCCTAGCGCAAGCCATCCGTGTCCGGATCTGATCTAATCGCAGCGTGCGTGCGCCCCCGCAGCTATGGCCACCTTCGAGCTGTACCGGAGGTCCACCATCGGCATGTGCCTCACCGAGACCCTCGACGAGATGGTCTCCAACGGCACCCTCAGCCCGGAGCTCGCCATCCAGGTCCTCGTCCAGTTCGACAAGGTGGAAATGCTTGCTCCTCGTCTAATTTCATTCATCTCGGTCTCGGTGTGGTTTCTCAACGGCAAATTCTAGTCAATTGATATTTGCCCTTCTGTGCTGTTCGTCTAGTCCATGACGGATGCTCTGGAGAACCAGGTGAAGAGCAAGGTTAACATCAAGGTATGACATGATTCTCTCTTTCGTGCACTAGTGGTTCATCAAGTGTTTTTTCCCCACTGTACAGAACTTCAACATGTTCCTTTGGCTTGAGAGGGAATAAATCCGGGCTGTAGACTACTAATTAATGTAACACGATGCAAACTTGCAAAGAGCTTATCGCGCTTCCGCGCCATCTGAGCAAGTCCAGGCCGGTGCAAGGATTCGCACTTGCTATTGTAGCATATGACCGACCTACCTTGATCTGTGTACTCTAGCGCTCAGCTGGATTTCGTGGCAGTTTGTCATCTGTATGCTTCAAGATTGTTTTTCAGATAGTATCAAGTACTAGTATTTTGTCTGCTTACATAGTTATGTATCCTTTCAAGACACGATAGATATTCTCAACTTGAGAGCTACACCAATCTGTGATCTGAGCCCGTGACGAGGAGCCGTAAATATCATAGGATTAAATGGTAACCATGATTGACAAAAACAAGGAAATAATGTGCCCTGTGAAATGGGTCTAGCCTTCAATTGCTTTATTTCCCCTGCTTAGTAGACTTACTAGTAAAGTGGATTCCGGGATGAACCATATCAACTTTTCCTTTAGCCAAATTAATCTTCTGAAATGAAACTTTACACTGACAGTAGGGTCAAATGCCTTCTATTGTCATTGTTAGATAGCTGACCCTTTGTGTGGCAAGCATGGTGACAATTTGGATCTCTTTTTCCCGTGTCCAAATTTGTAGCTGTATCTTATAAAAAACTATTGAGGTTGGCACCTGGGCTGTGATCTGGAGTATGGATAACAAAGGCTATGCTGTTCCTATGGATAGCATGTTCTTCATGGAGAACATGTATTAACATGCTTGGAAACGCTGAACATGCTACATTGGTGTCCAGATGCACACATGATCTGGATACATCACAGGTCACAGCGACTTGGCTTCCCTTCCAGGTCACATGTTGCTGGTGCCCAACCATGTGAACCATTTCTATTTCAGCTGCTGTCCCCTCCCTGGATCTGTCCCTGCTCCTCATGTTTGTAGGATTTCCAGACCCCAAAGTTTTAGAAGGTCTCATAGGTGGAACACTAGGTCAATAGTAACTTTATGCATTTCCAAATGACTAGCATATGGCTTCTGCAACAAGCATGGCAATTTTCTTTTCTTGATTGCTGCTTCACCGAACCTCAGCCATGGCATGTTTTGGCTTCTGTTGCTAACTTTTCCTGCTTGAAGTAGGCAATTTGTTCATCTTTTACTTTTAAAATCTATATATTAATCTCATCCCTTTATCTTGATGCCTATAAACATCTGATGGATGTAGCTGGCAATCTTTATGATAATGGGCTCAGCTGGTAACATGCAGAACTTGCAATGTGTGGGATCATTCCTGCTGCATGTTATGTAGTAATACTTAACTGTATATGTGAAGCCCTTTTGCCTAGTAAGTAATAATTGCACACTACAAATTAACCTCTGGAAGGAATATTTTCTACTGGTAGATCTTAAGTGCGCCATGACTACGATGTTTGTCCAGGAAGGACATGTAATGCGTCAGTTTCATCTTGTTGTTTTGTGTTGATAGTTAGTGGGACTGTGCTGGTGTTTTGGGCTTTGTGTGTAAGTAATTTGGTCGTCGTGGTTTGAGTCACTGCACAGGTTAAGCCCTAGGTGCAAATGCATCAGTGTCTCTATTCTGGTTTTAGGTGAGTACTTGGGATGTTGAGCTTGCTGTACATTGCTGTCAGGTAATGAGAGTCAGGTTTTCCCAATTTGTTGTTTTGGGGGGGGGTGTGGGTGTGGGGGGAATTGAAATTGGAAATTGCATTAATGCATTTCTTCGCCTTTTTAGTAACCTGCCAATGAACTTGAGAAACCACACACTTCTCCAGTAAGTATTCTGATGAGTAGTGCTTGTGAGGATCTAATGATTTTGATGGTTCCCGCTCCCCAGACTGTATTACTGGCAGTTTTATGACTAAATGCAGCTCTGGTTGAGACCTAGCTTCCCTCAGCTACTCTACTGATGCCTGGTCTCTTGTAATTTCAGGGCCATCTGCACACCTACAGGTTCTGTGACAATGTGTGGACCTTCATCCTGACAGACGCAAGTTTCAAGAACGAGGAGACCACAGAGCAGGTGGGCAAGGTGAAGATTGTGGCATGTGATTCCAAATTGCTCGGACAGTAAACTTGCGTACCTCAAGACAGGAAGCTCTTTAGTGGGGTATGTCTGTCTGGGCATCAGTAGTTCTCTTCCGCTACGCCTGGCCACTGCCTGAACTGAACTCGTCTAAGGCATTTGCATTGCCTTTTTCGTACTGTGTGTGTATCTTGTATACAATCTGCTGCTGTTATACCAGCCAGAGTATGGCATGGTATGATAGCAAGCAGCTGCAAACTTGTTTTACTACTTTGGTAGCGCCTCTGTAACAATTTTCGACTCGCTCTTGCTTGATGTGTTGCTGATACTGATACGGCACTGTAATTGACGAAATGACCAAAGGAAGAGTGATAGTATAGTAGATGTTCGTTCAGGCCGTCTCTGATGACTCTTATCCGCATGTGAAATGGAACAGTATCTCTTCTCTGAAGATTGTGTATTGCATGGATTTGTCTCTTGGTTTGTTTGTTTTCCTACTGCATCCATTCATGCATTAGAGTATGTATGTACATACATACAATACAAAATGAAATTGTCTTGCTGCCCTGCCTCTACTTCTTCAGTGTTTGGTTTCTGACTCTGTTACAGATCCACAACATTCACCAATCCAATCTGCCTGTCGGATTTATACTAGATCAATACTCACTAATAGTCCAAATATATATAACATTCAGTGTTTGATTTCTGTCTGTCTGTATTGGCATAGCAACCATAAAACGTTCACCAATTCAAAAGCCACGGCCAGTAGGCCACGCGCATACACAGACATCACAGCAATATATATGAGAAAAATAGTGTTTGGACTTTGGAGGTACAGACATGTTGCAAGTAGTTTGTACGTCAAGGTGTCCATGTATCCGTATGGTTGGTTCTATTCTATCTCTCCCCTCGCTGCTCGGGTGTGAGACCTCCTTTGCCACAGGTAGGGCAGCTCTTGAGCCCGAACCCCTGGCAGTCAAAGCACCTGCATGCAGGATGGACCGATGGAATTCGATTCAGCAATAGAGCAGTCAAAGCTATTCATTCATATAACCAATTTGCAATCTGGTATTTGTAATGTATGTATATATAGATGGCCACTATATATATAGTATAGGTAGACCTACTTCCATCTCTCGAAAATGTTGCCGTTCTTCTTGTTCTTGCCGGTGCCCTGCATGAATGAGTTTCATTTCAATTTCAATATATGTAGTAGGTGTGACCGTGTCCGTGTGTAGCAAAAACAACAGATTCTGATAGCATGTAGTATATCCATCCATCTGAGACAGTCTGATGGATGGATGGATGGTTCACCAAGCATCATTCATATATACCTTGCACCCTGGGCATTCTACTGCGCCCTTTCCTTTACATGTCTTGCAGGCTGCTGCTGCTGCTGCAGACACCTGCAGAGAGAGATAGAGAATTCACAATCCAGACAAGTAGCCGCCAGTGGTGGGTTTCTGCCCGCTCTAAGTGTAACTGAACTGAAGAACTGGATTCAGGAACAAGGTTACGGTACAACTAGTCGATGTGAGGCATACGTATCTGTTACTACGTACCGTCGTCAGCCTGCGGGCTCCACGGCCGGATGCTGCTGTCACTAGGGTCGTCGTCGTCGTCGTCGTCCTCCAGCTCCAGCTGCGGCGGCCATCCCCAGCAGCGCTGCTGAATCTGAATAATGCCGCTGCCGCTGCCGCTGCACCTGTCCTGCACCTCAAGCCACCGGTGACCAAGCTGCTGCTGCTGCTGCCAGTGGCCATGGCAAGCTCCATGACAAGTACTCCTAACCTCAACGTGCCGTCCTCTTTGGCCTGCCGTCTGCGAATCGAATCGAATCCAAGATGGTGCAAGCAACAAGGCAGGCAGGCAGGCAGCACTGCTGTAGCATCAGCCAGCAGCCGAGTCCTCACCTCTGGCTCTGATGAAATGAATGAATGATGATGAAGAAAAACCAATGCAAGCAAGGAAGAAAGCGACTGGTGGTGGGGAAATTTTGTAGCCACACAATCAAATTTGCGTTCAAAAATACTACTGTACTAGTTGGTTTTCTATCTGTTGGAGTACCTTGTCATGTGGTCTGCTCTGATGGGCTGTGCTGTGAGTTTGTAATTTGTATGGCCATCAGAGGACGAGGATAGGCCTTCCTGGCTTTCTGGTGGTGGTGCCGCCAAGAAAAACACCGGAAGCCACCAAGGCCGGAAGAAAAAAAAAAAAAAAGGAAAGGAAAAAAAAGCGCGCGCCCAAAACCCTACTTCGTTGCTAATTCCCGGCCCCGCACTTGTTTCATCCGCGTCGGCGCCGCCACCGAGCCTGCCGTGCCCGCCGTCGTCACCGCCCGGTCGCCTCCCCGCGCCCTGGTCGGGTCCCTTCTGGAGGTCCCCGTCCCCAGCATTATCGATTCCTCAAATCCAGCCAACCATACCCAAATCCCCGCCGCCGCCGCCGCCGCGCTCTGTGAATACGCCGCCCGCGGCTCTTCCCAATCCGGTCTCCCCGCCCGCCCGTCCGCCCGGTCGCCGTGATCCTTCCACAGCCATGACGATGGTCCCCCTCTCTCCCTCGGACAAGCCCACCTCGCAGCGCCGCATCGCCGAGGGCGACACCGTGGTGGTGTACGAGCGCCACGACGCGATGCGCGCCGTCGCGGTCCGCGCAGGCGCCGTGCTGCAGAACCGCTTCGGCGTCTTCCGCCACGACGACTGGATCGGCCGCCCCTTCGGGTCCAAGGTATTCGGTAACAAGGGCGGAGGAGGAGGAGGAGGCAAGGCCAAGGCGGGCGCCGCTGGTGGTGGGTTCGTGCACCTCCTGGCTCCCACCCCGGAGCTCTGGACTCTCGTGCTCAGCCACCGGACCCAGATCCTTTACATCGCCGACATCAGCCTCGTCGTCGCATACCTCGAGCTTGTGCCCGGCTGCGTCGTTCTCGAGTCGGGGACGGGCAGCGGGTCGCTCACCACTTCGCTGGCACGCGCCGTCGCGCCGTATGGACACGTCCACACCTTCGATTTCCACGAGCAGAGGGCCGCATCTGCGAGGTGAGGATGAGCTGCTCTGTTTTCTTTTCTTTTTTGTGATCAACCGCTTTTAATAATTTGTGTGATGAAACATCTTATATAGCCTCTAATTAGGTAGGATACATGAGATTCTCGCAACCCTTGTGTCATAAAGCATGTCAATTTATGTTCCTGGAATGCAGCAATACCTTACTCATTCATATAGCATGTGAAATAAATTTTGCTCTAAATAGGAGAATAAATTTGGTGAAAAATCTGTGCTTCTCCTTGACTTCACGAGATGATCTTGAAGAACCAGGGTCCTGCGTGTTGTCAGTTTTGATGACAAATTCAGAACTAATGATAATATGTTGATCCTGCACATTCATATATTACCTTCCATCAATGGAGTTACATCTGGGTTTGGGGGTGAGGAAATTCCATGGAGTAAACATGGTAGACTTCCATCTGCCTCAACATAGAATGTTGCACCTGGAACTGGGACAGCCCTTAAGCTCTCTGACTGAGAGTTGTTTCTGGTCTTTGCTGAGGCTGTGTGGAAAGCTAGAACAGCAAAATCCATGCTTCATCAATATTGAAATCCCTAATGCCTCCCTCTATAGTACATGCACATGTAGAACCTAGAAGATTTTATGTAAAAATATGATAGCATGTGGTTAGTAAACAAGATTTCGTAACCTGTGCCTTTTGCAGCACGTATAGGAGTTAGTGATCCAGCATTTTGCAGCTATGTTTGAAATGAGATAGAAGACACAAAACGCAAGATACAGGAATGCTGTTTTGTTAGAAGCATTTTAAGGATATCGATATGGTGAAGTGCAGCTTATATATGTAGGAAAATTTACTCAAGTGAGGATGCAACAGCAATTTCAGGACACACTCTTTATTTGGGTCGATAGATAGCTATGTTAACTCTATAGAAATATAGGTGAGAGAGGTTCTGTTGTAGAAAGAATGGTGTTTTCAAGGAATATCGTTGCTTTTTTACTTTTTAGTTATTATTTGTCCAATTATAGTTTCAATTTCCTCTGGTAAATAGGGAAGACTTTGAGAAGAATGGCTTGAGCAGCCTCATCACAGTCAATGTGAGGGATGTACAAGGGGAAGGATTCCCAGAGGAACATTGTGGTGCTGCTGATGCTGTCTTCCTGGACTTGCCCCAGCCTTGGCTAGCAATACCATCTGTTGGGTTGATGCTAAAGAAAGACGGTGTTCTATGTTCCTTTTCGCCTTGTATTGAGCAAGTGCAGCGTGCTTGTGAAGCCATGAAAACATGTTTCACAGGTATGTTACATTCCTTTACTTTGCTTCATCTAGTCTTGATAGAATTGGTAACATTTCTTACTTTCATAAAGTATGTTTCACATGAATGCTACAAATATGTTTATGCATTTGTTGGACCCAAAATATGTTTCTTTCCAAAGGTCCAGAATGTGTTTGGATGCAAAGTTATGACTGCATGTGTATGTTTTCTTTCTTCACAGTGTCCAAGAGACAAGAGTAGTAACTGTGATTATTTTTATTACATACTTGCTTCCAGTGTTAATGTAGCATGAAGAGTACTAGTTGCCTAACTGCTGTCTTGTTTCATCATGAGCATAAATAAATAAAATTTGTGTCCAACAGTACGTGATTTTCAAGTGTCCTGAATGGACTACATGATAGGTTCTCCTAAGTCATATTGTATACATTTACCTTACAGAATCTTACTTATGGTGGTACTAATCGAGGATTTTTTATATGGAACTCCAACATCTTGCCGGCGTTGGAGGCCAGGGTATTTCACATGCTTTCAAATTGCCTTGCTCAAGGAGCTAATAAAAATCACCTGTGTTTCACAGATATTAGAACCTTTGAGATTCTTCTTCGCACGTATGAAGTACGAGACGTTGCTCTGAAGAGTGTCACCTCCGACGAGGCATGCGTGGGGCCTCTTCCGCAGAAAAGAAGAATGTTGACAACCCCAGGTGAAAATACAGAGTGCCCACAAAGGAGTTCCTCCATTTTGGTTAGGCCATGCAGCTCTGCTAGAGGGCACACTGGGTACTTAACCTTTGCAAGGCTTTGTGTGTGATAGGATAGGCAAACAGAATCATAAAATAGGTGAGTGTAAGGATTAGCTGATGACAAAAGTTGATAGGAAATTACACTCCATTTTTCTAGCACAGTTGGATGTCTGTATGCTTTGGTAAGTTGTTATATGCCTACTGAAGATCATCCAGGGATGGCAAAATGCTGTTGTTTTATCTGCGCAGGGTTTGTGCTCACTGTAACTTTATCGTTTCTCTTTTATGAGAACACTGAAAATTTGCGGAGTTACTGAATCACTCTTTTTTGTTTTCTTTTCCTTTCTTTTTGTCTCATTTATCTGGCCTGGAGACTATGAAGCTAAGACTTTATCTGACCTTTCAAGTGATAAAAGGACTAAGTCTATTTTTAGCCTCTCAACTCTTGTCTTTGTCTAATTTTAACCCCTTATTACAAAACCATCTAACCTTGGCTAACTTACTATTTGCGTATCTTATTCTTAAGAGTTCTTTTATGGGCTAAGCAATGGAACACGACTAGTCTCATAAACTTAGATCCTGTTTGGTAGAGTTTCTCTATTTGGAACCATTTTTCAGTGAAAAATAAATAAGCTAGAGCTGTTTTAGAGAAGTCACAAATTTATGGCTTAAAAATAGCTCCAGCTTTGCTAGAGGAGCCCTTGAAAACAATGCTGCCCGGGTTGAGTGCCGCGGTCAACACCAACCCGGGCATGATTTTCTTTTTCTTTTTATGGTAGTATCCCCACCCGAGAGCTGAGAGGGAAAAAAATAAGGAAAAAAATTGAACTGACGGAGGCTGCACCCATTTTACCATTTCGGAGGCAGTTATTTGAGCAAGTTGTAATATGATGAGAGCATGTCCAGCAGTAGGAGAAGTCATTTGGGATCTCCAATGTCTATGCTGCAGGAGAATGAGGAAAAAAAAAATAAATAGGCTCCCAAAATCTCCTATGTCGTGTTGGACCCAGCTGTCCTCCTAATGACGGCACTGCATTCGCTGGCTATGGATAGGATAGGATAGTGCTCATGGCGGCTGGGACCTCATCGCGCTAGGGAGGATCCGATCAACGGCAGTTGCTCCTGAAACTTGACACGCGCCAAAATTACAGGTATTGTTGATTTGTTGTTCCTGATGATCGGCTCAAAATGCTGCCAGCGACTTGCAATCAGTTTCGTTTAACGCAGAAAAAGAAGAGGTTTCATGGGCCGTTTTTGTGCAGGGAAAAAGGAAAAGGAGAAAGAGAAATCGGCCCAGTCCAGTAGCGCGCGCGCGGAGCAGGGAGGAGGGAGAGGAGAGGCAGAGTTGCGTTCACACCTGTTTCTGTTTCTGTTTCGCTTCTCTTGTCCCGTGCGCGAGCGACAACGACAGCAGCTGCTAGGCTAGGGTGAGAGACCCCCGCCGCCGCCCGACGCCCAGCTGCGTCCCCCCGCTAGGTCTTCTTCTTCCTCGGGCCCTCTGCCGGCGACGACGACGACGACGACGACGAGAACCAACCACCACACCGCAGTATGGCCTCCCCTTCCCTTCCCTTCCTGCCGTGCAAAATCGAGCAGCCCAACCCTAAATGGAGCTTTGTATGCCGATCTGATCGAATCGCAAGTGTATACATGTATTATGGCCTCCTTGTACACGTGCACTCCTTTATTGGGTCCGCCCTGCACGTCTTTCTTTGTTTCATATGCATTTCGCCATGCGTTGTTGAATTTATTATATATTATATGTGAATATAATATAGAGCACAAGGGACATAAGTATGACTTCCTTGTCCTTTTCTGCCTCTGCCAGGTCATGTTGCGCCTGTTGTAATAAGGCAATGAAAATCGGTCGCTTCCTTATACGATGAGAAAATACTTGGCCATGTTGTTACAGCTACCACCGTGTTTGTATTTTATTCAAAGACAAAAAGAAATGAGGATGCCTTTTAGCAAAGGGCTACTTATTTAATACTAGAAACTGTTATATTCCCCTTGTTTTGTTTCTTCGCCTGTCCGTCCTCCCTCCCTACCTCACAAACTTTATTTGGAGGTGATTGATGGCCTCAGTACTGTTATTTGGAGGCATCTCTCCCCATTTCCCTCGTAATTATATACTCCCAGTCTCTGAAAAAACCGTGTAAACTTACAAACAAATTTTATTTAGGCAGCCATAACAACCTATGGGCCAGTATGTAGCTTTTTGATAGAAATGAAAAAAAAATAACTGCTTTTGTAGCACATTACATATATTTGATGCATGGATTTTGAGGTGGGGGAGTCACTTTATTGATTCATTTTCTGGAACCTAGTGAATATATATACTGGTTGTTGCTTGAATAAAATACATTTTGTCATTCCATGTGCGTATTGCATGAGAAACCAGGTTATTGCCATAACTACAGGTACATGAGAAGCAACTGCATGGAATGCATGTGCCCTCATGTGCATGGACAGTTTTGAGAGAAATGAAATTGACCATCCTCTGCAGCAATATTGATTATTTTTTTTCCTATTCTAGACATACTTTAGCTTTTGAAATATTGATACATTGTCCTTAAATGTTTTCTTTTTATCAAATACGCAAAAGAACTTCGTGTCATTGTAGGATGTGTTTCGTTTCGGGTCGAGGTGAAATGGAATGGTTCCATTCCTATTTTGGGGGATGGGATCGTCCCAGCAAGTGCTTGGTTTAGAGGGATGGATGGATCCATCCTTGTTTTTTGTTTGGTTGGAATGGTGAGTGAAAATGGATGGATGGAGTGTCAGCTTAGTTTCCATAAACCCCGCCTGTCATTAATGGGCCCAACCTATCATCGTCGGCCACCCCTCTTCTCCACTGCTCGCCCCTCTCTTCAGCGTGCTGCCTCCCAATCGCGCCTTGCTGGAGAACTACGCCGCCACGCCCAAGCCCGAAGCACGCCTCCCCATCGTCGACGACGTTTGACAAGAACTGAGAGGTATGCCCCATGCCCTTGATTCGAAGGGCTGGGTCCGTTCCGCATCTATGAGGTCGGATGGGGTGATCCCATCCTCATCCAAACACTACCAATTTTTGGATCGATCCACCCTATCCTGTTCCGTCCTTGAAACCAAGCACATACTTAAAGGTAGACAACGATCAGATTAGATGCCGATTCCACGGCTAGGGTTATTTTATCTTAAGTGTTGTTATGTGATAGTTGAGAAGTTGCGGTCTGATTACATGTCGATTCCACAGATTGGTTTTTTTACCTTAAATGTTGGCGTGGATGGTTGAGAAGTAGCCTGTCCGATTACATGCTGATTCCACGCCTCAGTTTTGTTTACCTTAAATGTTGGCGTGTGATAGTTGAGAAGTAACCAGTCCGATTAAATGCTGTTTCCATTGCTTGTTTGTTTTTAACTTACATGTTAGCATGTGATAGTTGAGAAGTGCCAGCACATTCAGGACTAGCCATTTTATTTGTCAGCTCTAACATTTACTTCTATTTTGCTTGACAGATGCAGGAAGTTTTTGATCCACCAGAAACAGAAAGGAAAGCAGAAACGAAAATTGGTACAACCATTAGGAAGGATGTGATTTTCAAGCAAGATTCATGTTCTTCATATCAATTATGTACGTGTTCTCGTAGTTTCCAAAGAAACCAAATTCTATTAGCGAGGTTCTGTTGGGTTTGTGTTTATTTCCCACCCAATTTTGCTTTCATTCTGTAGGGGGCAGTATGAAATTTGAAGAAGATGGCCATTTGCTGTCTCAGGCAAACAGGGATTTGTCACATTTGGTACATGCTTTCTCTTCATTATATCTATCCTTTCCTTTTTTCTGTTACAATACTTGCATCCTTATGACATCTCGCCTAACCATACAAATTATAAACTGAATAACCAATTCAAGGTTTAAATATGAAATAAGTCAGCAAAAATGTTGAATATAGTTCTGGATGGGTTCTAACACGTCAGTTTGTTCGCATTTTCTAAGATCAGCTTGGTTTAAACAAAAGATTAACAGTTACATTCATAACTGAACGATTTCGTGAATTATTGGTGCACTTCTTATTTTCGCTTGTTGAATCATTCCATAATAGTTGCATTTTCTGTGTCATATGTCCAAAGTTCAGGCTACTGTGGTTTTTAGATAGATCAGTGCTATGTACCATGACGTGTATGTTTTAAATTCAACCATGCAATTTGTGGATAAAGTTCTTGGGATTTATATTAAACTCTTGTTCACTCTCTACTTGAACAAATCCTCCCTTCTCAGGATTATCAAGCAGAGTCTGTCAACACCAAACATGGTACTGAACTTGGGTCACATGCATGTCCGAAGGATCCATTGCCACTGGGAAGAGATTATCATAGGCAGAAGCCACAATTTCCTACTTCAGTCTGTTCTTGGGAGAAGTCTTCTGCATTAGAACCATCATCAAGTAGCCCAGATGCATTAGGGTATGCATTGGGCACAATGAGAACCAAAACCAACACCCTCAGTGCAAGGCCAGATTATCTTGCTTCGTATCCTACTAGTGTTCCTCACATGCGGGAGTGTCCAGGAGCAGGTGAACTTGATTATGGTTTGGATCATTCAGAACATTGCTACAGAAGATCAGACCGATTTACATCCTTTTCAAGCCGCAATGGTCGATCTGTAGAACATTGCAAAGAGGTATATCTGTTGATCATTCAGACTGTACTAGTATGGCAACTTATGCCTGTGTTTTTATTTGACTTAAAGTATAACAATTAACCTTTTTCTGTGTATCCATATTTCATCATGACATGTTCTCATTGAAACAGATGGTTGAATATCCCAGAGGGTTCCGCTATGCAGATGAGATCAATCCTGTTCCATGCCAATTGTGCTTTGAGGATAAAGGCCCTTCAGTACCAAGAGGCCTGCAGTATGGCGATGAGATCCCTTCTTTGTCCAGAAAAAAGTATGATGAGGTGCCTTCATGCTCAAGTCAGTGGCACTATGGTCCTCAAACCACACTGTCCTCAAGGACACTTGATTATGGTGATGAGATCCCATCACTGTCTCTTCACCATGGTTACCGAAATAGGATCCCTTTGCGTTCTGGTCATTGGTGCCATGATGCTGAGGCACGTGTACTGTCAAGATATCAGCAAGGTACTTCTCATGAGAATAATCACTCAAGGCAAAATTTTGGCAGGATTAATACCAATGAGCAAGCCAAAGTTATCACAAGCAAACATACTTTTGCAAAACCTAGGGTGGTTAACAGAATTGTAAACAGTAGCGACCACCATAGGATCAATATGAAAGGCAATCGCTGGAGAAATTCTGAGGATTTAAGGGACCAAGTTCGTGGGCCGAGGGCAAATAAATTGAACAATGCTTCAGTGTCATCCAGTATGAAAGATGTCATAAGTCCATTGATCCGTAGAAATCAGTATAATAGATCAGATTTTTCAGTTCAGTATAAACAGGCCAAGTTTTTTTTATGATAAAGTCATATAGTGAAGATGACATTCATAAAGGTATCAAATATAATGTTTGGGCAAGTACACTAAATGGGAACAATAAGCTGGATGCTGCATACCATGAAGCTCAAGATCTAATGGACAATGGGGAAAGGTGCCCTGTCTTCCTATTCTTCTCGGTCAGTAAGGATTGAATGCTTTCTTCAAATTATTTATTACCGTTTTTCCTGTTTGTAGGTTGTAACAATTGTAAATGACAGTTTATAGCAGCAAATACCTACTCTGCCTTATATTTTTAGAGGCTAGTGGTCCTAATATCTTGTAAAATCAATGTTTTAGAAGATAATTGAGACACCACTGCTTCTCTGAGAGGGGATTCTAAGACTGGTTTTGTCTTAAGTTACAAAGTTTTAGATGATTGGTTGTTGTCTCTACTCTTTAGTGGTCCACTATGATGCTACATAAGGATTACAGTGGGGGCCTCCCCTGCTGTATTTAATGCTCAAAAAAAAGAGAAGGCATGCTAGGAGTTCACTTTTGTTACAGATTACTATTGAGAACTTGTGACAATATTAAAGAAAACTGTAGTGTTCGGCAACCATGAATCAACCTGCTTCATTTTTCCCTTTTCTAATTGGTACCTTATTGAAGGTTTCTTAGGATATTTGTTTAGTTTTTTTTTTTTTTTCAATACTTGCTTCATCACCTGTGTAATTTGAGGGCCAATGAAAGAAAGAAAAGGATTGCTGTTGGCTAGTTGCTACTTACAAGCATGAAAAGATTGCTTCATGCTACTTTTTTATGATATCTGTTGCTATTTATTGTTTGGTTTCTGTATTAATTGTGGCCATTATTTCAAATATGTTGTTGTCTTAGAGGATCAATTTAACCTGATTCTTGCCCACACTGTCCTGCCATTAGAATAAGTGAAGCAGTTGGATGACTATTTTATTAATTTGTAATTTATGTTCCTCATGTTCCTTTTTTTTTCAGGTCAACACCAGCGGACAGTTCGTAGGTTTGGCTGAAATGCTGGGTCCTGTTGATTTCAAGAAGACCATGGACTTTTGGGAACAAGATAAATGGAATGGCTTTTTTCCCTATAAAATGGCATATTATAAAGGATATTCCAAATCGGTTATTCAAACATATAATTCTTGAAAACAACGACAACAGGCAGGTTACTTTTAGCAGGGACACGCAGGAGGTATCAAGCTTCTAGCCTATCGTTCTGATTTTCTGATACCCCTCTTCTAAAAAAAACGATTGCAAATGAGGTTTTTTTTTATATATTAACGCATTAGGGAGCATAGAAGCTAAAAAAGAATCTATTTTATGGAAAGTAATGAAATATTTGGTGATTTTACAATAAAAGCATTAACTAATATTATTCAAGCAGGCCAGTAGAAGGTTTTATAGAAATGCTCTAAGGTTTTCCCATTTGATTATGAATGCTCTAATAGACATCAAAAGCTTTCTCATCATACATTTTTAGGGCATAATTTTGTACCATTTTGAGCACTATCTTTTTTGTTTTCTTTTTAATGTAGATCGGGCTGCCACAAGGTGTGCAAATGTTGAAAATTTTCAAGGATCATCCTCAGGGAACATCAATTCTGGATGATTTTGATTTCTATGAAGAAAAAGCTAATGCACGCCGTGCTGAAAAGAGAGGAAATTCAGAGTCGACATATGAAACTCGATTCTCTGATGACTTGAAACCTTTGGTATGTATATTTGTGTTTAGAGCTGTGAAGCTGTGGCAAAGGGCACCTTCTGTTACCTGATCTTTATAATAGAACTTGATGAAGGATGTGTAGCATTGCATAGCATCTGTGAATTTGAAATAGATGATTTGCACACCCCTTTTCTTAGAAAGACACGGCTTGTATGCAGCCACTGGCAATCCATCCGAAATAAAGAAAATAAGCATTCAGGTTCAGATTCTGTCAGAAATCATCTGGTCCTGAAACCAAGAGGGCCAGGTGCCAGGAATCTGAACTCTGTTGTCTGTATACCCTCATCTTGTGTGTGTAGCACCTATACTAATATTTTTGCTATACTTTATGTTCTGATATTCCTAATTTGCAGGAAAATTTGGAGGCAAGCATAGAGAGTTGGAGTTTGTTCGAAAATCAGGAGTAATCCAAAATACAGATGACTGCACAACTGAAATAAAGATCAAGATGAGTCAGTGAACTAGCTGAAGGCACTGACAGTCTGACACTCCACAGAACGATTTGCATCTGACATGTATCTATATGGGGTCAATTGAAACTGCTTACAATTGTTATATAGTGTTTGCGTAGAAGCATAGATGTGCTGGTAAATACAGCCCCATGCGGTTTTAACACCAGATGTTTCCTGAAACATGGTTACTTGGATATATTCCTGAGATACATTACTGTGTAAGAGTTCGAATTCTAGAGTTTGTTGTTTTGGTGATCCATGCTAGAGTCAATCTTGGAGCGACCAATGAGGGCTAGCTAGGAATATATTTTGATGTAGAACTAAACGGTATAGCCTGTGAGACAAGCAATGAGGACATCAGCACTTTGGAAATGAAATGTTAAAGAATGTTGTTTAAAAAAAATGCCAGAGCAAGCAAGGCGATCATTGTTTTCACCTCGTTGCGTTGCGAATACATATGTATATATACATACAAAGAATGTAGTGTACCCGTTTTGCAAAAACAAATTTAATTTAAAAAATTGTACTACGGACAGCCGCCGGATCCACCAAGAAAATGGCCATAATTGAAAGACAAGCGATGCACATACAAGTCAGGTTTCCTAAGAACAACGCTGAAACTCTTCACTTGCAATACACCACATGATCAAATGCACATAAGCTAGGTAGGCTAGCCCCTTCTTGAGGCAATGAGCTTTAAACTTGTTCATTCATCAAGTGGATACTCATCGTCAGGTACCATGGCTGTTAAGAGCGAGTACTTCACCCGCAGCGATATCTTGCCCCTCTCCAGCTGCAGCTTGGCACCAGAGACCACCCAGTATCCTGGCGTGTCCTGCGGTCCGCGCACCATCTCTGCTGTATCCACATACTTGAGAAGCTTTGGTGCCTGTGCAGGCGCTGGCGGACCGCCAGGGTACACAGCTGAGTTGATGTTCACATCAGCAGGGCGAGGGGCAGGCTTCTGAGCCACCGTAGAGAAATGTGTGCTGATGAGCATCGAGATGAGGCCAGATTTCTGCCCCAGATTCGGCGACCCTTCCCATTCGGGGTTCTTGACAAGCGCAGCATTGGTGACTTTGGAGAAATGGAGGTGGAGGAAGAGGATCTTCTTCAGCCCATGGCTGCTCACATGTAGCTGTGCCCCGGTCACAATTGAGGAGTCATCGTCTGACTCCACTGGTGCCGATGTAAACATGAGAGAAATGCTTCCAGGATCCAAATGGTTCCAGGTACTTGCGGTCATATAGTTCTGGAGTTCGGTGGTTGTATGGATCATCCTGGAGCTGCAGAATCTGAGGAAGCGAGCATAGATGCTGTAGATGGATAGCCAGCATGTTGCTCTTCTTCCCCTCAAGATACAACCGAATTCCAGTAACAGGTCTTTCACCAACATCAACCTGTATCAAATATCACGTAACATGTAAGGAAATGGCATGAATACAGCTTCGCTCCAGACACCAAAGCTTATTTAAATGAGTCTTCGTGAGCACTGACAAAGTTAACAACTTACACAGTCAAAACATACCAAGTTAACAACTTACACTTTTACTGAAAAGTCATTAGTTTAGCAGAAATATCACATCGAACCACTAGAGGTTATTTCCACATAATTTTTACGATCCTAATTTTAGAGATTATTTCCAAAAAAATTAAGAGCCTAATTTTGTTAAGATAACAAAGGTAATTAACTTCTCTTGTTAGATAGTTCAACTAGCATGATAAAGAAGAACATGATGGACATTACAACCTAAGTATATACAATCTCATCATGCAGAGTGACAATGTATGAAGTATAGACTCATGAAGCCACAAGAATAATGGTACCATATTAGTGCAGACATAAAGCCTCGGTCCCATAAAACTTAAGGGCAAAGATGCACTGCTCTGTTTCCTCCTCTGAGGGCCAAGAGGGTGGTCACTGTACACAGGTGCCCATTGTCTTGGTAGCTGGAACTCCAAAAATTGATGTAGTTCTTCAATCGGAGGCTTATCTGCAATACATTGAATCACCCAGTTTTATGGCCTTGTTATATCAGCTGTTCAGTCACATTCTTGTACGTTGGCAACTTGACATGTTTGTAAACTGCATCCTACTCCATATAATATGAACCTACTAGACAAGTCAACATGTTATGCAGCAAATTCCTATGCAGCTTGTTGAATTCAATGTTTTTTTCCTCTCACAGATATTAGTCTTTCAAGCATCAAGGAAGGAATGCTAAGTCATAACTTTCCAGCTATACCAAGCATCAAGTGACACACTGAGCAGGCAGTAGCTCTAAACTACAAGGCAATCCAAGGATCCAAAATCATGCATAACATAAAACCTTATACATTGCCAATGGTCATCTTCCTCAAGTAATAGCATCTAGATTGTGCAGAATACTATCAATTTTATAAAATTAATGGAAAAAAGTCTAAAAAATCCCCCCAACTATTAATGTTGGTGCACTTTATATCCTGAACTACAAAACCGGGTATTATACACCCTGAACTTTCGAAACCGGTGCAAATAACACCCTGGGGCGGTTTTGGAGGGTGGTTTTGCTACAGTAACGTGGTTTTGTCTTTTTCTTTTTTATTTATTTCGGATGAATCTTTGAAAAATCATAGTAAATCACAGAAAAATCATAAAATAGAAAATCTAATTTTGTTGGACTCCACATCAGTAGATCTACACAGTGAACATATAATATAGTATATTTTAGTACAAAGTTTTTGCTGTAATTTTAGACCTATATTTTTTTGTAATTAAATGGAATAATTCATAACCATAATTTCTATGGTCGAATTATGGTGAAATTTTTATGGTGAGCTTATTATGATATGCTTGAACTGTAGTAAAAATTTTATAATTATTGGATCATATATAACTTAGTTATAGATTTATGTAGGTTTATACTTAGGTTTATGCTTGTTAAATATAAATAAATCTATAAATGATCCAATAATTATAAAATTTTTACTACAGTTCAAGCATATCATAATAAGCTCACCATAAAATTCCACCATAATTCAACCATAGAAATTATGGTTATGAATTATTCCATTTAATTACAAAAAATATAGGTCTAAAATTACAGCAAAAAACTTTGTACTAAAAAATATACTATATTATATGTTCACTGTGTAGATCTACCTGATGTGGAGTCCAACAAAATTAGATTTTCTATTTTATGATTTTTCTGTGATTTACTATGATTTTTTCAAAGATTCAGCCGAAATAAATAAAAAAAAAAAAGACAAAAACCATGTTATTGTAGCAAAACCACCTTCCAAAACCACCCCAGGGTGTTATTTGCACTGGTTTCGAAAGTTCAGGGTGTACAATACCCGGTTTTGTAGTTCAGGGTATAAAGTGCACCAACGTTAATAGTTGGGGGGTTTTTTTTTAGACTTTTTCCTAAAATTAATGGGCATGAGTGACTAGCAGTTTAGAAAATGAATTAACAAATAGATGCTCTGTCACATGAAATGGGAAGTGAAAGACAAACTTACAGCGTAGGTATAGATTAATTGCATGATTGAGAAACCCACAGCCAGGTACTCCGTTCAACAAAGAAGTGATAGGTAAGAAGGACATTGAGATAACATCAGGTTCTGATTGAACAGTGTTTATCCATTCACTGTGAGGCATATCTTTGTCCCATTCCTTTCCACCTCGCCGCTTAACCACCATCACCAAGTCCTGAAATACCAAGAAAGGAGTTATACAAATAGGAAAAGTGACAAGCACACTTCCTAGAAAATAAAAGAAAAGAAGAACTCAATACCTCCTTCGAACTGTATGAACTTGATGGGCTTGATTCCACAAATCTTAGCCGTTGGTCTCTTGCATCGTGCTGCACAGGACATTACATCAAATTACTGAAGACTCGTCTTTGAAACACAGGAAACATTGATCATCATGCAGTTTTCACAGACTTAACAATCATCTATCAAAACTACAATAGTAAGGTTTACAAGCAGATTAATGCATATTTGATGATTGCTTGGAATACACACAACAATGCAGAGTAGGAGAATACCTTATCCTTCCCATACACATCCTTGTTATTCATGTCATACTGTCCATTTGCATCCAGAAATCTCCTGTCCGACATGTCCTTGAGTCGTTTCTGGACAACAGCTGGTTGCAAGCTTGATGAATGTTGCTGTTTCAAATAGATAACATCTTTCCCTCCCATTTTTACACCAACAACTATGTGTGTTCCAAACTTGTCAATAAACCTGGAAAGTGAAGGGGCAAGAATCAAAAGGTTCAGGTGCAATGTAACTCGTATACTTATTTGCCATGTCTACTAATAAAAACATTCAGCTGAGAAACTCCAAAGGACAAAAACGATATATGAATGTAGGTATACGTAGGGTCCTAAACACAATCACAACATGGTCTTACAACATCATCATAGGAGGGTAAGAATACGCGTCTAACCTCGCCAAAGCAGCAGGGTCCCAGGTTGAAGGAACTGCCTGAGTAACATGATCACGCAGTAGAATCCGAGATTTTGATAGCGCAATGGAATATAGCGAAATGTACCAGCCATCAAAAGCAAGTGACTTGGTGTTAGCTGCATCTTTCTGCCAGCACCCGGAAAAATCAAACATGCTATTGAACATGCCGGAGGGAATTTTCCCCGTCAACGATAGCTCCCGGTTGAACAGCTCTGACATCTGCCAGAAACAAACAAAATACATTTTCTTGGTTCAGAATAAAATAGGAGCCATCCATCCATGAAGCAAGGCAATGACAGTTATATGTTCAACGCTTTAGAAAATCAACGGGTACAGTAGACAGCACCTGCTGAAAGGAGAGGACATCGGAGCGGAAGCGCATCCGCTCGCCCTTGTCGCACGTGATGGACTTGGGGACGGCGGCGACCCTGATCCCGCCAGGGAGCAGGACGTCGTGGAGCTCATCGCGGGAGACGTCAATGAGGCGCGCGTCCGGGTCCGCGAGCTTGCCCTTGCAGTACTTGAGGCGGACGTCGGAGACAACGTCGTAGCCCCGGCCGATGGCCGCGACGGCCGCCTCCGCGGCGCCCTGCGCCGTGGCCTTAAGCGCCATTCCCGACCATCACACGGAAACCCTATAGCGGGCTTCGCTGCCGAGTCCGCCTCGGTCACGGGCCGGACGGGGCAGCTCCGGGCGGCCAAAAGACTCGGAATTTGAGGAAGCAAAGTAGCTCCGGAGAATCGACTCGACTAGAGGAAAGAGGAACCGGTCGGAGCAGCAGCAGGCCAGGCGAGCAGTTTAGTGGTGGAAGTCAGCGAGCGAGCAGGACGACGAGCAATTCAGCGACCCGTGAGGCGTGAGCCGAAAGGCAGAGGACGCGTGAGCCGACTTCGCGCGCAGGGAGCGGATTGCGGCGGGATTGCGGTTTGGAATTTGGTGGCGGCGACGCAGGGAAGAGGGAAGAGCGAGGAGGAGCAGAGCAGGACGGTCGGGACAAGCAATAAAAGTTGGGTTGCCGTGCTCTGCTGTTTGCTGGTTTGGGATTTGGTTGGGTTGGGTCAAACACAAGCAAAAAAAAAAAAAAAAAAAAGGAGCTTTGTTTGCTCGCTGGAAAGAGTGGTTGGTCGCCATTAGCCTACAGTCGTCGGGGTGACAGGGTCACGCCTTTTTCCATTCCCTTCCCTCTGGTTTTGGCGCCTTTTGTGCTGTTGTTAGCGAGAACACTTGTCAAAGATGTTGTCTTTCTTTTTCCCCACACCTTTTGTTTCCAAGCTGGACAGATTGAAATTTCGCTGCAGATGCTACTGCTGCCACATGCAGAGACTTGCTTTGCTATGTTTTGTTCGTCCTCCATTTGGAAAGCAGGGAGGAGACCTTGCTTAACATTTTCAATGACATTGACATGCTTCTTACTATTCGTTCTCAATTCCTACAAACATGTACAGCATGTATGGAGAAATTTACCTGACCACAGCCACGGCTGCTACTATACGACATAAAATTCAGAGTTACAGAATTACATATCTCAAAGCATGATTTTGAAGCCAGCATACAGAAAAAAAAAATTTTGTGGTCAAAGTTCAAGTTTAAAACTATGCCACACTAAAAAGTGCCTTGAGCTTTGTGAATGGAGGGAGTACCTCACCAGTAAGAAGTGAAATTTATTTACATGCTGAATTGAGTAAGTGACTTCAAACGCAGGCCAAACAATAGGCAGTATATTTACAATTAAGCACCAAGAATTCACATAAAATTCTTAGTCCAAGAGGCCAGTGGTGTTTGATGGGCATAAAAGCAGTTTCACAAACAAGCGATATCCCATTCTCCACCACAAATAGGATTCCGATTTTCGTCTATGTCGATGACCAGCAGATGGTCTGGATCCGAACCGTTTGGTCCCTCTTTGTATAGCGTGGGCAAATATGCGGTGTATGCTGGTAGGTAGCGTGATACAAAATCCATAACCTGCAAGAATTACCACTGTTATAGTTCTGTAGATATTATCAATAGCTCTGGGAAAAACACTAAAGTTAGTTGCTGGATAAATGTTTAGATATAATGAATGTCACAAAAAATAATTTACGAAAAAAACCACATTACACAACCATCAGCAAGGCTCCAGCAAATAATGTTACTAGGATAACAGAGGCTATTCTAAGGAGTGAATGAATAGCTTTGTCAGAGAACACACCTCCTCATCAGACATTCCAGGTTTTCCATCTGCTCTCATAGCTACCTCTGCCTGCAAATCCAAATACCAAACTCAGAAATTTCAATTCATGATTTGTTATGAGTTCAAGAGCGCCACTTTATCAGATTATTTGAGTAATGACCTGCAGCCTCCACTGGTATACACAACTGGGTTCTCTTATTTTAATAACAATCCACGACTGGATAAACCTATCCCAAGCATCATAGTATGCTTCAAGATTCTTGTTAACCACCTCGAGCTGAAGCATCACAAAAATTAGTGCCATACTATTACTGCAGGTATTAAAAAAAACATAATCAGATAAGAAACTTGCCTGTGGATCCACTTCTTTCACAACTTCATTTGGAAGAGGTTTAAATCCAAGCATCCATCCTTCAAACAGAACAACCTAGGACATCAAAGAAGATACGCTATAAGTTTAGAATCACATATTTGTCAAACTAATACTCCTCAACTAAATATTATTTTACCTCTAAGGGCCCTTCAACCTCTGGCCATACAGAAGGATCAGCCCGGTCACCCCTTCCCCCAAAAGCAGACTACATGGACATGGCATGTATCATGCAGCTGATCAGCTATAAACATCAGCTAGAGGAACGCTAACTGCAACCTTTTACCTTGTCATACCGTGGAACCTTCATTTTCATACCTAGAATGTTATGAAAACAACTGTCAGATCACTAAAATCTATTTTACAAGGATGCAAAACATTATAACAATTTCCACTCTCTTGGAGTCCAAGGCGTGAGTTTGTGGTGTTATATGGGGTTTCTTCCCCCCCCCCCCCCCCCCCCCTTTTGTTCTTCTTAATATATAATGATATGGGGTTGTCCTGCGTGTTCGAGAAAAAATATAACAATTTTCAAAAGGCAAAAAGAAGAGAATCCCTATGAACAACTCATCGAGAAGAAACAGAAATAGCTTGAAGAAGGTTAAAATACTTGTTTGAACTTGTACCTTCCTTTGTTAGTTTGATCAATGACTCAAGTGTTTCAACTGAGAATTGGAGATCATGGCTTCCAGCATTTCCACGGAGCTGGAAAGCTTTAGTCAGAAATTTCCAGTTCACCTTCTCTTACAAAATTCAAAGTAAAGCACAGCCTAGCAGCCTACTGGAGTGTGGGAGCTTGTACCTCTAAAAGGGCATTTCCAGGATTTCTGTCCCTCAGTTCATTCTGGACATAAGAATGAAAAAAAACAAGTGTCAGCTAGGACAACACTTGCTCTCACGAAAAAGCAATAGACTTTCTGAATATAGGGCCGACATTTTTCAGTATTTATTACTAGAAGCTTCACACCTGTTCTTTTGCTGTCAAATAGAAGTCATCTATAGACACTGTGGCAGAATTCCTGTGTCATACAAAAGTTTGGCTCTTAGATCCAATTCATAAAGCAAACAGACACACTACGATCAGCTTTGATAAGAACTCACCTACCAGCAACCCGAAAAAGATAATCAAGTGCGAATACAAGAGTCGTCTTTCCACTTCCTTGGGGAGCACTGACCCCAATCTGCGTTACATGTAAAGATGGCTGATATATCAAATGTGAACTGAAATTGCTAAGCTGCTCATTCTTGTAAGCTCTGTAATCAGACTTTCCATCTCATCTTGTTTTGTATAAAATATCTCTCCTTTAGTGATTTTTTCGATCCATCAGGTGTGGGATCAGACGTACATTTCCTCATTATTAAGTACGTCTCATGGACAGTATATGCTATTTTTTTTCATTATATTTACATTTTGCAGCATCCATTGTGTCGATGTGATATGTGTGTGATGGACGCATAATTCAGAAGAACATGTTCTCTTGTGCACGGACAGTGGAACATGATACGAGCCCTTTGGATTCAATCCTCACTAGTAAAGGACAAAGCTGTGTGACAGAAATGTGTGAAACGGTGGTTTCGCAAAGCAGAAGCAGCAGCCAGAGTGCGTTGTGGTGAAGAATTTCTCCGAAAAGCAGAGCATGGGAGACAAAGAAAGGAGAGAGCGATGGGACCGCCATAAAGGTGGAAGTTGTTGCCTGCGTTTGCCATTGCCCTCAATTTATCTGTTTGTACATGGACTGTAGTAGTCTGTAGCTTTTTGTTGAGGCCAACGTTTGTTTGATGCTGCCTACGTTGGTTATCTCGATTGCATAGTTCTAACTTGTAATAACTGACATGGGAGGGGAACAGAAAAAAGCAAATTTTGACTTGGAAAGTGCGTACCACCAATGGCGGGATGTCATCGCCGTCGCTGTACTTGGCTCTGTGCTCCATGACCTGGTCCTCGCACCAGAGGAAGACGGGGATGTAGAAGTGGTAAATCCGAGACTTCTCGGACTCCGACAGCTGGAGCTCGTTGAGACGGAAGAGGCGCGCCAGCCGAGCCCCGGCGAGAAGCCAGCGGTCGATGGACTCGGTGATCTTCTCATCGGTGTAGCCGATCCTGTCCACCAGCGGGCCGCAGCAGATGAAGTCGTACAGGTCCTGCACGGACTCGATGAGCGCCGGGGACGACGACGAGGAGGAGGAGGGGATGGCGCGCGGCGGCGCGGCCGTGGTCCAGTGGTCCGGCGGGCATGACAGGAACGCTGGGCGGGCGGCGCGACGAGGCAAGAAATCAGACACCAAGTTCCTTTCTTCTTGTCTATTATATGTAATCATCATCATCGCTGCGCCGAAGAGAGGAAAAAAGAAAGATTTACCTTTTCTCGACGAGGGAGTGGCGGCGCCGGCGAGCGAGCAGGTGGCCGCCGCCCTGCGGGGGTGGTACGGCGAGCGGGCGAGGAAGACGGGCGAGGCTGCCGCCTGGTGGTGAGCAGCGGCGGCGGAGGGCGGCGGCAGCGCGGCGTGGAGCGGCGCCATTGTGTCGATCCAGCACGAGCTCCCCGAGGCCGAGGCCAAGGCCGGCGGAGCCTTCGGCGAGAGAGACGTGGGGTTGAAGGGGGCGAGGCAGAGGGGATTAGGTCGCAAGAGGATTGGGCGCGGGGCGCAGGCAGCCTCTCGATGCAGCTCCTGCTGCCGCCCGCGCGGCTGGTCGCTTTCGCCATTCCATTCCGTTTGGCGCGCGTCTCTCAGCTCAGCTCCCCGACAAGGCAAAGCAGCACGCTCAGCTACGGATCGGATACGGACGGCACTCATATCACATTTGTTTTCATGTTTTTTTGTCCGGATTCGGATTCGAATACGGATAGTATCAATCATGTCGGATATGATACGATTGGATATCGACATCATAAATATGCGATTTGAGTATTCGGATACGAATACGGCATGACGGATGTTACATGTCCGGACTCGAATACAGACGAATAAAAACCCATCTAAACGAATTCGGTCTCGAATACGATCGGAAAAATATCCGTACCGTTTTCATCCCTGCTCAGCTGTCAGCTCATTGCTCAACAGGGCGCCGTGGCGTGGCCTGCTGGTGCTGGCGGCTCCACGGATGGCCACAGAAGATGGCGAAAGAGTCCAAAAAGAATATCAGGCGAGATGGTTTACTGGCAGCGGCGTCAGTCAGTCAGACAAGGCGCCGGGGTGGAAGCTGAACGAGCAAGCGGAAGGTGCTCGGCGAAATGCCTCGCCGCCCGCAAAAGCGCTTTGACTTCCTACTGCTATCGTGATTAGGTAGTAATGCCGGATTCTCAAGTCAGTTTTTGTGCCGTGTGTGTCTGAAACAATCCACACGTCACTGCCACCATATTTGACCTGAGAAAATAGGCGACCACACTGAGCAGAGCACTTACTTGGTTTGCAGAGATATATGCATCGGTGATTCGATCATTGGGTTGCCTGCCTGCCAAGGATATCCCTGAAATGGAGAAGGCACTAGATTGGAGGTCCTTGTTCCTATCTTCCTTCGTTTTACTACTTCCTTTCCTGATGATCAGCCTTGTATATGCAACAGAAACCCTCCTTCCAGGGCAATTCTTGAATGCTAACCAGAGTTTAGTCTCCAAAAATGGAGCTTTCAAGTTGGGTTATGAATGCACCAACCCTCAAGATGATATTTATTCCTCCTGTGGTTTGGGCATCTGGTTTGCTAACTCATCATCTTGTTCTGATTCTATCCCAGTTTGGCATCCTCAACTATATAGTGATGTTGATGATGATCCTTTTATTTATCTCCTATCAACATATAACATCACAGTCTCAGAGGAAGGATTGCTACATATCACCGATGGTTATTCTTCTTGGTCCTCATCATCTGACATGATGGCTGCCTCTATCTCTGCTGTTGCAGTGCTTCTTGATAATGGAAATCTTGTGGTAAGAGACAAAGAAAACAGTTCCATGGTGATCTGGCAGAGTTTCGATTACCCAACTACGATACTGCTCGCTGGAGGATACCTGGGATTCAATAGGATAACTGGCAAGAATGCTACCCTTGCTATTAAATCCAGTTCTTTTGGTGCGGACTCACTTATGTATACGCTGTCATTGGATGCAACTAGGAGGAGAGGTTTTATTATCCAACAGAATCCTGATGGTCCAACTTTTGCTGGTACCTTCCCTGGATGGATGAACATTCATGAAGACAGAGGCTATACCCTAACATTCAATGATGCACGTACATACATACAATTAAATAAGTCCGGCTTTATTAGATTGGCTAAACAAGGAGAATGTGATTCTATTTTATGGTCTGCCCCATATAGCTTATGCAACTTTGATTCATATTGTGGACCTTACAGCCTCTGCACAACATCAAGCTCTTGTGTATGTCCTGTTGGTTTTGATCCACCGTCTACCAGTGCATGGATTGCTGCTGGTTGTTCAAGAAAGGTCCCTCTAAATTGTGGGAATGTTGAAGTGACATTTCATCCAATAGATGGCATCCATGCATATCCTCAGAATGCTTTGAAGTTGGAAGCTGCAAACACGAGTGAGTGTCAATCCTCTTGCTTGAGGGACTGTACCTGTACTGCCTTTGCTTACAATACAAGTTGTTTACTATGGTTTTGGGAGCTGCGGAATACAGTAGTGCTTGACTCCAGTCCAAATGGCAACCGTATGTACATACGCATAGCATCCAACCAACAGTCAGGTTCTAGAACCGCTCCACTGTTTTCTTTCAGGAAAAGAGTGGTCCTTGGATCTACGATTGGTGTGATAGCCGTATCTGCTATTAGTTTGATTCTTTTGTTGAGATGCAGAAGAAAGCTTTTCAAGGCTACAACAATTGATGGCAATGGAAGTCTCATGGTATTCTCGTTTGTACAAATAAAGAACTCAACCAAAGCATTCTCTGAGAAACTTGGAGAGGGAGGCTTTGGCTGCGTATTCAAAGGGGTGTTGCTAGGCTCAGGCTGCACCGTTGTGGCTGTCAAGAAGCTGAAATGCCTGAGACAGGAAGACAAACAATTCCGAGCAGAGGTTCAGACACTAGGTATGATTCAGCACATCAATATTGTTCGCCTACTTGGGTTTTGCGCCGAAGACAGTGGAAGGTTCCTTGTGTATGAATATATGCCGAATGGTTCTTTGAGTAACCACCTATTCTCCAAGAATTCCTCTAAGCTAAGCTGGGAGCAGCGGTACTCGATCGCTCTTGGAATTGCACGCGGCCCGGCTTATACGCACGAGGAATGCAAGGATTGTATTGTGCCTTCGTGACATGAAGCCGGACAATGTACTTCTCGATGCGAGCTCTGTCCCAAGATTGCAGATTTTGGCATGGCGGCTTCTTGGTCGAGATTTCAGCGGAGGCAATCGACAACAATGCGAGGGACCATCGGATACCTTGCGCCCTGAGTGGATCTCGGGGCTACCAATTACACACAAGGTCGACGTTTACAGCTATGGGATGATGCTTCTAGAAATCATATCGGGGCGAAGGAACTCAGAGAAAATCAAGGAAGGGATGTTCACTTACTTCCCAACCTATGCTGCAGTTAAGGTGAATGAAGGAGATGTCATGTGTCTGTCAGATAGTAGGCTGGAGGGAGACGCTGATGCGGAGCAGCTAGAGAGGGCCTGTAGAGTCGCGTGCTGGTGCATTCAGGATGCTGAAGATCATAGGCCGATGATGGGGCAGGTTGTTCACATCTTTGGAGGGTGTGATGGACGTCCAAGTCCCACCTGTTCCCAGGTCACTGCAGAACTATGTGGGCTTGGAGGACTCAACAGATGTGGACAGTTTCTGAGAGTCTTTTTAGCTCAATGTGAGCCTTTTTTATTTATTTAGTTTTCAATTGAGTTAAATATACCAGCGGTCCTTAAACTTGTAAGGGTGTGTCACTTAGGTCCACGAACTTTGAAAACGCATTTCTGGGTCCTTAAACTTGTAAAGGTGTATCACTTAGGTCCACGAACTCTAAAAATACATTTCTAGGTCCCTAAACTTGTAAGGATGTGTCACTTAGGTCTATGAACAAATATTATATTTCTATTTCTATTTCTATTTAATAATATAGTTGTGAATAGCACATAAAAATAATATTTAATATGACATCATCAATAAATAAATAAAATAAGTGTTAAAATAATTTTAAAAACAAATAAATTAGGATTAAACTAAATTAGAAAAATACTAAAATTAATTTAATCTTTATGTATCATTAATCGGATAGAGAAAAATGAATTGGATATATCTACTTGGCTATTCGTATTTCGTCCGATTTCAGATCCGTATTCAACAATAACCAATAGTATGCGTATTAGCAAAGAAAATAAGATATCATGAACCTAGTTAAAGGTCAACAATTATTTAATTTTCTTATTGCAAATAATGCAAGAAACCTAAATAATGGTATATCTATAGATAAATTTATTATTAATTTTAATTTTTAATGGTACAAAGATTAAATTAATTTTAGTACTTTTCTAATTTAGTTTAATCCTAATATATTTGTTTTTTTAAATTATTTTAATACTTTAGTTTATTTATTTATTGATGATGTCATATTAAATATTATTTTTTATTTTTATGTGTTATTTATAACTATACTATTAAATAGAAAAATATAAATATAAATATAATATTTTTGGATCTAAGTAACACACCCTTGCAAGTTTAGGGATCTAGAAATGTATTTTTAGAGTTCGTGGACCTAAGTAACACACCTTTACAAGTTTCGGGACCTTTAAATGCATTTTCAGAGTTCGTGGACCTAAGTGACACATCCTTACAAGTTCAAGGGGCTGGTGCATTTAACTCTTTTCGATTTCGGGACTCCATTACTAACATACATGATGTATCGTTAAGTAAGTAATGACTTCACTCTATGCTCACTTGAGGTTCTTCGGTTGAATGCACTTCTGCAGACCTGTAGAGAAACTCTGTCACCAGTTGTCCAGTTGGTTAAAACTGAGATGTATTGTTTGTTACCCCCATTGCCATTGTGCAATATAATGGTTGACAGTGGCATTTTCCTAGTTTGCTTGGAGTTTTGAGCGGTAGAGCATTCTTGCATCGTATAAGCATGTGCTGAGACACTCTTGGCTAACTCCAGGCCTGAACATACATAGTACTCCGTAGTTTACTAAGAGCACATGTTTCCATCCTTTATTTACCGCTGTGTATCGAAGCCTTGCACAGATTTTCTATGTATGGGGCTGGATAAGAGCAGGATAGAGTTAGCTGTACAAAATTGTAAAAAATGTTGGAAAGAATCATCCAAAAACACCTTCATGTTGGAGGGTGAAGATGAGATGAAAAAACGGGACAACATATAATATAGCAGGATACATGTCATGAAGCACCTGGGATCAGAGGTATAAGACGAGGCACTAACCATGAATATGATCATCACGAGCTTATAGATGGAGTGACAGTGATGGAGTTGACAGAGACATGGAAATGAAACTTGCAGGGATGGGATGTCAGTACAGTTCTCAGTTCTTGATCAACCCAAATGTTTTTTTTTTTTTTTTTTTTGAAACTTCAACCCAAATGTTTAAGCACACTGCAAAAGAGTAAAAGGCGGGAGGGGAGAAATTAGACCGTGGGTCAGTTGGTGGAGGCCCATTGGGCTGGGCCTAACCGTGTTTGTTTGGTCGAATTCCCACCAGTGGGCTGGGCCGCCGACGCCGAGGTCGTCAGGTGCGGCGGGTGCGGGTGGTGCCGGCGCCACTGCCGTAGCCAGAACGGCCCTAACTTGGCCAACTCCCCCCGCTGAGCGCTGACCCGTGACCGTGACCGTGGCCGTGGCCGTGGCCGTGGCGAGCGGAGGAAGAAAAGCTGCAGACTTTGCCTCCTTTCCTTTGCTTCGCCCTCCCTGCCTTCTTTCTTGCGCGATTGTGCGTTGTGTCAAACTCATCAATCAAACAACTAAAAGAAACCTCCCGTCCTCTCCCCTTCTTCGTCTCCCACATCCAAAAACTCCATCATCATCATCATCGAATCGAGGCCGCCATGGCCAGCGGCATCGAGTAGTAAGTCCCGCCTTCTCCGCCATCCAACCCTTTCTCTTCTTTTCTTTTCTTTGCCGTGGGCCTGGGATACATAAACAGTTCGCCTCCTGCTGTGTTGCAGCGACTACCTCTTCAAGCTGCTCCTCATCGGCGACTCCTCCGTCGGCAAGTCCTGCCTCCTCCTCCGGTTCGCCGTAAGCTTCCCTCCTCAGATTTTCTCTAGTTTATTGATTGATTGAGTATGCGACTGCTTCTGCTCCTGAGTCCTCACAAAAGCGGCTTCCTTTGGCTTTGATCCACATATGTACAGGACGATTCGTACGTTGACACCTACATCAGTACCATCGGCGTTGATTTCGTAAGTATACCAATACAAATACACCTCCCCTCCCTCTCTCTTTGTCCTTACTACATATGCTCTTTTCATTATTCCTGGGTCATCAACTAACTGCGATCGTCTGGCACACCTCTATTAACCCCTTTTTGTTCTCGCGAATGCCCTGCTTTTCAGAAAATCCGCACTGTCGACCTCGATGGAAAGACCGTCAAGCTACAGATTGTAAGCCCATTCATTCATTGATTCACATACTTTTATTTATTTTCGCCATGGATTATCGCCATTACCATGTGTTTCCTACCTGCACTACTCTGTATTGAATTCATTCATGTCCTACCTATCAGGATTCAGGATATATGATAACTGGTTTTCCAGGCCATACTAGATCATAGTTCATTCAACCAAACACAAGGTTAGGAGGTACCGATAGGCAGCGTATTTCTTTCAAAAAAGAACAGCTAGGCACAAAAAAAATCTAGTACTTATGGGCTCATGGTTAATTGCCTCAAAGCATTGTTCAAACGCAACTTGAGGCATTCTGTCATGCCCTAAAATTCTAAAAAGGTGGAGCCTTGGGTATAGGAATATGTATAACACCAGGCCACAATAAAGGGGGGATGAGGTGTTTGTAGGGCTGTGATGGATAGGAAATCTTAGAATTATGGCGTGTGATTTACATGAGTTTTCTTGCTAGGAGATTGGTCACACAAAAGAAGACAGAAAGTAATCCTTGGTGGTACTTTTTTAGCATCAGTAGTCACTCACCAGCAAAATCCCATTATATTAATGGACATATCTCAGGTTCTTTTCCAACAGGAACTGATTTGTATGATGATTAGGAAAATCTTCATAGTCTGCCCGTCTCATATAATTTGAGTATGTCAGATGATTTAGAATAGATAAGGAAGCGTACATGCCAGTTAGCAGCTAATGGTTTACATCAGATAGCTTCGGTACTTAGATTGCTCACGGAGGATTGCATCTAGAAATTAGAAACTAGGGACTTGGGGTATTGATTGCTAATTATTTGGTGATGCTGATGCGTTAGCTCACACATTGCTTTACAAAACCCACTCATGTTTGTTCAGCCATCAGTTGCTAATAGTGATGTTGGTGTTACCTGTTCAGTGGGACACAGCAGGCCAGGAAAGGTTCAGGACAATTACAAGCAGTTACTACCGAGGAGCTCATGGAATCATTGTAATTCCTCTTAACTCGTCATTTGCAGCTCACACTGATCTCTATTTACACACAAACATTTTCAGCTTTCCTGTTTCACTTATTCAGTTTCATACAGTGAACTAGGATGGCTTAAATAGATTTGCAGATCACTCTGTTTAGTTATTAGACTGAAGCAGTTAATTCTTTTTCACCTTACACAATGTGCCAGTCTTGGTATGGACTTAAAATATTGTACACTGCTCTTTTCAGATCGTGTATGACGTGACAGATATGGAGAGCTTCAATAACATCAAGCAGTGGCTGAGTGAGATTGATAGGTATGCCAGTGACAATGTATGCAAGCTTCTAGTTGGGAACAAGTGTGATTTGGTTGACAGTAAGGTTGTTGACACTGAAAAGGCAAAGGTAAAGATATTTTTCTTATGCTTCTCTTCAAAATACTAGCCATAATTCTGACACTGGCTAACAACAGCCACGTAAGACAACTTTTACAAGTAGCGAACGAGAATGAACACAATGAAGGGAGGAATGCATCTCTATTTGTTATGAAAATACAGTGATTTGTTTTTATCCAAAGACACATATGCAAGTGAGGATGTGTATGGGTGGGTGGGTGGGTTGGTGAGTGTGGTGTGAGTGCGTTGTGTTCATACATTTCTTCTTCTTGATGCAATGATGCACAGCTCTATTGCATATTCAAGAAAAAAAAAACCTACAGTAATCACTGTGATTCTATTTTATTCTTGAATCTCGATAGATAATTAGATGTGCATGTTTATATGTTCTTCCTAAACTTGACAATCAAATCAATTGCAGGCTTTTGCAGATTCGTTGGGAATACCCTTTATCGAGACAAGCGCAAAGGAATCCATCAATGTAGAGGAAGCTTTCCTAACCATGTCATCAGAAATCAAGAAAAGGTAAGCAAAAAAAAAAATAAAACTTTTTAGAAGCCATTTGGTTCTCATTTATCTATTATGCTAGACATTGTAGCATTACTGAACTTTATGCATGCCGCAGAAATGAAAGCTTCATAAAACTCTGTTTGTCATTTGCTACTGCTTCTTAATGCACTTTTTGGAGGAAAATTATGCACAACTGAGTGCTTGCATTTTTCTTTTTTTTGCTCTTCCCTCTTTACTTGATTAGATATTTCCTTAGGTGAAGTTACATTACACATATATGCGAGCCAGCCTAATGATGAAGCTTTTCTCACAATTTGACATGTGTCTTTTCTTTTGAACTATTTGAGAATCAAGTTTTTAAACTTTGAATTCTTTTCTAGTTAAATAGTTCAGGACATCTTGACATTAATGTTAGCTTTTCCAAGTGTTGTGGGTAGATTGCTGTGCAACTTTTTTGGCTTTATGTTCCTTTTCGGTGCTCTAGTAGTATGGAGTGTGCATGCTCCCCATGTGACAGTTGTATCGGTGATATAACTACTTTTTGTGCTGTTCTGAGTTGGCTGACTGATTGAAATTACTATTCCACGCGACTGCTGCAGGATGGCAACCCAACCAACCGTGGAGAGGAGACCCACCGTCCATGTTCACATGAAAGGGCAGCCAATACAGCAGAAGAGCAGCTGCTGCTCATCATAGTCAGGGTTCAGGGGGCACTTAATTGGCTTGTGGTTAGATGGATGTCGCAGGATGTTTTCCAATCATATATATTGGAGGAGGCCCTAGGTGGAATGGAGGATACTAAGATACTATAAGCGTGTCATTTCATTATACAGATTAGCATGAATTGCCACAGTTTGTATTATTATTATCTAGCAAAGTGCACAATCAGTTCGTCTTAAACTTGCAGTTAATTGCATAATACATGGTGTGAGTTCTGGCTTATACAGGTCAGCATTAATTGCCACATTTGTATAACCTAGCAGATTGTACCATCAATGATCAGTCAATCTTTAATCTGGCAGTTAATTGAATGATAACCGGTGTAAAGTGCTGATTATTGGTTGTTGAACATGATTGGTCATCTACCTCATCTTTTTGTCAGCTGGAACTCATCTCTGTCTTCAGACAATTCTGTGCTTGAATTTTGGATGCAGATCTCAATTAGAGTATATATGTAGTAGGCTTGCTGATAATAGATGACAATTGACTTGGTGATGGTATAATCATATATAACTGCTTGCTTTAGAGAATACATGTGAACATGAGGTCCAACGGAGGTGCTATCTGACAAAATGAATCAACAAACTTTGGACTGAAGAAACAACCATCACAACAACACACACGCCACTGAATGAGATCACCATGGGTTCTAAGCTGAGCAGCATTGCTTCTTTTCAGCAGCGGCATCACCACCAGTGGCCACATTGATGGTCTTACCTTCCTTGACGCCTCCAGCAGTGCCCTGTCCAGCCTCATCCGACGCCACAGGCTTCTTGCTGATGGCCCGGTAAATGTCGCCCAGGATCAGCTGGAACGCCTCCTCCACGTTGGTCGCCTCCAGCGCAGACGTCTCGATGTAGGACAGGCCTTCCGCCTCGGCGAAGCTCTGCGCATCGTCAGTGGCGACTGCCCGGAGGTGCCTCAGGTCAGTCTTGTTGCCGACGAGCATGATTCTGATGTTGGAGTCGGCATGGTCGCGCAGCTCCTTGAGCCATCGGCTGATGTTCTCAAAGGTGGTGGGTTTGCTCACGTCGTAGACCAGGACAGCGCCGAGCGCCCCACGGTAGTAGGCGCTTGTGATTGCACGGTACCGCTCCTGGCCTGCCGTGTCCCAGATCTGCGCCTTGATGATCTTGCCCTCAACCTAGAGTATTATCAAGTTGCACAGGCGAGGGACCGGAGGGTTAGTGTCTGTAGCTGAATTGCTTACACATTTTTCACATGAAAGATTAATTGCAATAAAGAGCAAGACAGGCAAAATTAGATGTATATATGGAAGTAATATCAGGTCCAGTAACTGCCAAAACTGTCTGAAAACTGCAGAATGCGCACTTGATTCAGAAAGGTTCTTGATTTGGAAGCTGTAGCTGAAGGCAAAATTCGCAGTTGAACAGATACAGTTAACTGAGAATAATGTTGTTGTACAAGAGGTGTAGTTTGCACAATGAGCAATCTTCTGTGGGACAAAAAAAAGTTTCCACACTGAGCAGCTTAAATGTACACTGTACACAGACTGTAAGCGCGCCTCCCTGTTTGTTGTATTGCATATTAGCATGGGATCGGGATGGCTAAGAAGGAAAAGAGTGGGCATGGGGTTAGTGGCTTGCTGATGCTTAGTTGCTTACAGCAGGAAGTCTTGCATTCTCAGGAAGGCAAAGGCAACACAGCAAAGCAAGCAAGAGAAAGAGCTGAGTGATTCGTCAAAAAGAGAGAGAGAGAGAGAGAGAGAGAGCTGAGTTCAGCCTGTCTGGTAGTTAGGCATGAAAGACTACTAGGACCACAGATGCTAACGGAGCTGACAGCGACACTGATTGTATCCAAGCTAACGTGTCTATCCAGAAGCAGGTAAAATGATATGTAAGACACTACTAGTGGTGGTGCCAGTGGAAGATGACTATGTAAGACACTGATATGAACCATCATCCATCATGTGCATACATAATCCAACAATGGTATGAGCGCGTGTGGCGTGGCACCGGCGGAGGCGGAGCTGAGCTGGAGACGACTCACGTGCGGATCTGTCTGCTACCACCCATCCCATGTGCAGTCACTGCAGTGTAGACAATTCTTTTCGTCAACGAAAATGTGCAGTGCGACTTCAATTCAATCGAGGCCACTCGTCGTTGCTCCTTCGCTTTGTCTTTGCCTTTGCCTTTGCTTAGCAGGGAAGACAGTAGCTTTTTTAGCTTGCCCAAAAGTTTGCCTTTTAATTTTGCTATAATTGATGTATGTACGCATGTATCAGCTGACTGAGTGTTGAGCTGAGGTAGCTACGGAATGGATGCATGGTAAGAAGAATGGATCCTGTATTGAAAAAGGAGCGCGCGCAGATCCAGCATCCAGCAAGCTGACAGAGTGATGGAAGAGACGAACGAACGAATTACAGGCAATGAAACAGCCAGTTTAGTAATAGATACTGATTTGGTTGAAAAATTGTTAAAAGAGAAACATGAATATTTACAGGAATGGAGGGAGGCTGGATCTGGGTGGGGTCTGATTCATGTATAGAGAGGAAAGGGGAGGATCATCGGAGATCTGATCTGAATATTTGATTCTGATCGATGCAGCACACTAGTAGTAGTAGAAGAAGAAGTAGAAGAGTGAACAGAGGGACTGACATACATGGAGTGTTCTTGTGGCGAACTCGACGCCGATGGTGGACTTGGACTCGAGGCAGAACTCGTTGCGGGTGAAGCGGGAGAGGAGGTTGGACTTGCCGACGCCCGAGTCCCCGATCAGCACCACCTTGAACAGGTAGTCGTACTCCTCCTCCGCGCGCCGCCCAGCCATTCCTTCCCTTCCTCTCTCCCCCTCCGATCTCAGACAGACGGCGGAGGGGCTTGCCTACCCTACTACACCTACCTGAGCGAGTGAGCGAGCGACCGGAGAAGGAAGAAGAAGCCTAGGCAGCGGCGGCCTGGCTGGACTGGACTGGATCCCACTCACTCACTCAGTCTGCTGCCTATCTGCAGTCTGCTGCTCCTCCTCTGCTGTGTTGTGTAGCGGTTGCGGCAAGCAAGGAAAAGGAGGTGGACCTCCCTCACGAGTCTCAGCCGATCCTCCCCCGCTTCCCCTCAGTCATCAACATCATCCCTCCGGCTCTGCTGGCTCAGATTATTTTTTTAAGTCATGTGCTAATAACAGATTAAATAGGTTTAAAACATTCATCTCGCAAAGTATCTAAACTCCCATACAACATCCGATGTGATATTTTAAAACTTCACATCTCTTGATCTAAACACCTCATAGTAGCTAGAGCACTCCTAATGCAGTACTAGGATAATTTCTATAGGAATTAAATAAACCTGGCACATAAGCAAAAATCTAATATGGCAAACGATTTATCGAAGAGAGAGAGAGAGATAAAGAAGTTGTTTCTTCATCAAGAAATTGATTCTTCACGTTATTCGAAACTAAGAAACTACTCGAATCGCATTGGGATCAACGACCATCCTCTATCAACATTCTCTAAATCCCCTACTCAGCAACCCTTCGGCTACATGCATTGCCGTTGAAATTGCGGGGTGTACTTTTGTGAGGCCTCGACTCTCTCCTGGAGCATGCTCCCGCCGTCCATCTCGGCGTGCGTTTCCACCACTCATGATGAGAATGAAATCCCGAATGTTAGGCTTTTCTATTGTGCAAGGTGCAGAGTATGGTGTGCGACCTCGCCGCCACAGGCAATGACAAATGCGGGAGTGGCGGCTATAGTGAAGGAGTGCGCATTGAACTCCCGTTCAACCTCGCTAGCATTCATGGCTCGCCACGCCGTCCGTGAAGGTCGTAGCCATGAAGCTCACGTGTGGCTGCCATACCGGCGCTGCGGAGCTCACGGCCACCCACCCCACACCGGCTCATCGCATCCGCATTGTTGTTGTCCTTTGGTCCCGTGGCTCGCGCTGGTGCGTTGGTATTTTTAATCGCACTCTATTTAAATAAGTTTTAAGTAGGATTATCCAAGCAAGCGCACGAGATATCATACCGGTGTCACATTTTACCCGGAGGTTTTAAATATCGTATCCACGGGGAGCAATTTGTGATGATGACAAAGTATATAAACTTAACCCTACAATTAGGCATAGATCATATCAAGAAAAAGAGAAATAGCTAATGTACTCTAGTTCGACTACTAGGTAAACTTTGTATAATATCGTCTTATCGGGCAAGTGACTGAATAGGAGAATAGGAGAAGAAAAGGTAATCTACCTAGTGGACACCTAAAGTCACCTGCGAGCTACCCTATCAGGCGAGGAAGTGGACATCCACAAGTAAACCTAGGAGGATTCAACGCAGACTATAAAGTCACTTCAACCGAGCTACCACTATCAAAGGCTCAATATGAGGGACATCCACAAGTAAAACCTAGCCTAGGCAAATACTACTTACAATTACCAAGATCAAAGTCCTCAATATGAGATGTGAACTTCAATATAACTTCAAGCAATTACCAAGATCAAAGTCCTCAATATGAGATGTAGTAATATAAAAAGAATAGTAAATACAAAAGTACCTCGAGCGGCTCGGGCGAGGAAATTTGAATCGGAAGAATCTGACCACCCGAAGAAGCTCGACATGCGGAGCTCCTCGAATCTCTACTCATCTACTCAATCTCTAATCTCTAAACAAGACTAGATCTAGAAGAACTAGTCTCTCCTAATTGCTACATCTAGATGAACTAGTTAGAACTAGATGAACTAGACTAGATCAACTAGAGGGACCCTAACCCTAATCTAATGAAGAATATGAAGCATTGGGGTGTAGAATGCCTCTTGGGGGGGAGCCTTAGGCGTCATTATATAGGCCGAGGTGGAGTAGGGGCAAGGAACCGCCACGTTAGCGATCCCCGCGTCTTCATCTCATGTGCACCGTCGGATCAAACCGACCTCAAATCAACGTAGGGATTTGCGATTGGACTCCACGCAACCGGGGGAGGAAGACTCGTAAGGCGATCGGTGATCGGTGGAGTTAGGGGGCAAGGCGGCCGAGGTGGGGCCGGCCAGGCCCACCTTATCTCCTCCCTCCGGGGGCCCGGGTGTCTTCTAGACCCTTCCCGAGTCCTCTAGCGATGTTGCTCGACGTGGATCAATTTCGTGATAATTATGCATTGAAATCCTTCTTTTATCCTTTTCGGAAAATCCCACGGAAAATATAGAATATGTAAAACTCGTGGAATTTGTCGGATAAAGCCCTAGACTAGTATGTTTTCATGTTCTCCTTCGGGTTTAAAGTGCTAGTAAAAGTTGACGCTAAGGAGTGTCAACAATACCTAAGCTTACCTTTTGCGGTCCCTTGGCAAACAATCTAAATCTAGTTCTTAATAAACTTGGATCGGGAATTCTTTGTAATACTTTTATTTCTTTTTAAGCTCACTTGCTTTTAAACATAAATTTTCCTTTGGTTTAGACAAAACTACTTTAACTTTCAAACTTACCCATTTTACCTTTAACTATGGAGCTTTACAAACTTGTGCATAAATATTGAGCAATCGAAAGATAGAACAATCAAGTCAAGCACTATGTCTCAAATTCTTCTGAGTCACTACTACAAAAAATCTTTTACAAGACACTTTGAAATGGGCCTCGGAGGCGGTTGTCCTCAAAAACCGCCTCGGTTAATGCTATCATTAACCGAGGCGGGCAGTTTTATTTACCAAGGCGGTTGGAAATAACCGCCTCGTAAAATAGATTAACCGAGGCGGACAACCTTAAAATAACCGCCTCGGTTAATCTATATTAACCGAGGCGGTCGTCCTAACGCAACCGCCACGGTAAATCATTAACCGAGGCGGTTTCTTGTAATACAACCGCCTCGATAAATTAGGCCCGGCCCACAAGCCCACACCAGCCCACCACCATTCCGGTATATAAAGCAAATGAGAAACCCCTAACTACACACTCTTTCTCTCCTCCTCCTCATTCCACAACAGGCCGCCCACTTCACGCTTGCCCCTTCCCCTACAGCGAGCGGACCCGGAGGCTCGCCCTACGCCTCCCCCCTCCACTCCCCTACGCCCCCCCCCCCGGGACCGGGCTCGCCGGGCGGCCCCCCCCTCCCGGCGAGCTTATCCCCTCCCACCTCGGCATGGATCCGAAGGCCGCCGAGTGGGAGGCGGGTGCGCCCTAGCGAGCAGCCTTGGCCCGGCCCGGCGCTTCCTTGCGGCGGAGGTCTCTCAGCGTCGGCGGCCTTCACCTTCTTCCCCACAGGCGGGGTGCAGCGAGAATCCAGCGCCGTGGCCTCTCCGGCGGCGGATCCGCTTCGCCGTGGCCTCCTCCGGGCGGATCCGCGGGCCTGGTTTCCGGGCGGATCCGCTCACCGCGGCCCCTCGGCGGCGAGATCCGTGCCAGGGCGGCCTCTCCGGCGGGGCGGATCGCCAGTCGCCGCCGCCTCCGTCGGCTGATCCTGGGCGGCGGCCTCTCGGCTGCGGAATCCGGCGCGGCGTCTTCTCCGGTGGCGGATTCACCACAGCGGCCTCTCCGCGGGCGTCTGGCGCTTGGCGGCTTCCGGCGGCGGATCCGCCGCGGGCTCTCGGCGGCGGATAAGGCTCGGCGGTGGTGCGAATCCGGGCTCTGGCGGTGGATCCGCACACGGGCGGCGATGGGCTCGGCGGGCGATGGGCTCGGCGGGCTTTTTTCTATTTTTTTTTCTTTTTTCTGTTTGATTAACCGAGGCGGGCATCCAACCGCCTCGGAAAAAGGCCACATTTACCGTGACCTTCGATCCGAGGCGGTTGTGAAAACCGCCTCGGTTAATCACTTTTAACCGCCTCTGTTAATCTTTTAAGTAGTAGTGAGTACCAATATTCTAGAGTTTTGTAAATTTTCGCAATAAAACTCAGAGCTTAATTGTATGACACCCTCAAGTCTCTCAATGTATGTGGTATTTATGGTTCTCTCTTAAGGCATTAATGATGTTATGCCTTTCCTACAACTAAGTATTTTATAGTGGTGCTCATAGGAGTGGCAATAATAAGGATGAACATACTTGCAATTCATATATTGTAAAGTCAAACAATGGATCCATAGAGAATCAAGGCATTCAATCAAATCAAGATGTGCATGTGTGTGGCGTATGGTGGATAGGTGCATATATGGTATTTAGTGGCTAATCCTAATTCTACTTTTGCTCTTTAAAAATAATCTTCTTCCTTAGAACTCTTTTCGCGGGAAAACATGGGCTATCTTTATTCTCTCTTCTTTTTTTTTTCTTCTTTCTTCTTCTTTTTTTTTTAATTTGGGAGGCGGGCATCTATGTACCCATTGTTTTAATCTTTGGGACACTTGTCCATCTTTTACTCCCCTTTTTTTTTCACTCTTCTCTCTTTTTTTTCAATACTTTTGCATAGCCACATGTATCCTTTGAATATAAATAATTGAAGAGATAATGATAAGAACTTAGAGCAATTAAACGGGAGGTTGTCCTATAGGGTCTATTTTTTAGGTGTTTACTCCTAATGTAGAAGAGAAACATTTTTAAAGTGGATCTAGATGAAAGTGGAAATGATGCGCTTACTTCCTAGAGTAGGAGTAATACATATGTGGGTGGAGTGCATAAGTGATCTTGATTTTAAAAGCATGACAAGACTCTCATAAGGTATATTCCAAAGGTTGACTAAACTCAATGTAAAAAGCAAGCAAACATAAATGTGCAAAGGTTTTTCTAATTCTAAATGTATCATATATGGCTTTGGTAGGAATTTAGATTTTGTCACACCGTCGGATCAAACCGACCTCAAATCAACGTAGGGATCTTTGCGATTGGACTCCACGCAACCGAGGGAGGAAGACTCCGTAAGGCGGCGGTGATCGGTGGAGTTAGGGCGCCGGGCGGCCGGGGGGGTGGGGCCGGCCGCCCCCACCTTATCTCCTCCGCGGGCCTGGCCCCCGGGTGTCTTCTAGACCCTTCTGAGTCCTCTAGCGATGTTGCTCCGACGTGGATCAATTTCGTGATAATTATGCATTGAAATCCTTCTTTTATCCTTTTCTGGAAAATTCCCTGGAAAATATAGAATATGTAAAACTCGTGGAATTTGTCAGATAAAGCCCTAGACTAGTATGTTTTCATGTTCTCCTTCAGGTTTAAAGTGCTAGTAAAAGTTGACGCTAAGGAGTGTCAACACGCGTCTATCCATGAGCTCATGCCGTTTAGGTTCTTTGCATCACGCTTATAGAGCTCACATCCATACTGTCGTCTACTGCCTGGTCCCATGTAGGCCGCCGCGTCCACCCTGATTGGCACGCATGCGGAGATCCGCGCCATATCGTGGAGGATGGGGGATGAAGAAAGCGGGAGCAGAAGATGAGGGTAGGAGGGGTGAGAGATTGATAGACACAAAGATAGAAAAGTTGCATCGTGGTAATAGTTTCTTGACATAGTATCCTAACACATAGAAACTATTTCTGATTTATGCGTTTAAAGTGCCCTTAAGGCAACAAGTTAGACTACACTAGCAAGTTGGGAAAAAAGTTAGAGTTTTGGCTAAAAATCAACACATGCCTTTGGAATGGAGGTGAACCACATGAAAAATATAGGATTCCATTTCCTAAGGACTCAATCCCTATAGAAGCGTTGTGTTTGTAGGAATAGAGCATAGAAAAAGTAAAAAAATTCTTTAATTCCATAGAAAAAACATAGGAAAAAAGAGCTCATACCTCATGAAAAGTTTTCTATGCACAAGAGACCGAAGACAAACAAAGGATTAATAGCTACAATTGGTGATGATCTAGGTTAAATAAAATCCTTTGGAATTCAAAAGGAGCCCTTAACGATTAGCTCTGTACCTATCTAAATATGTTCATAAGTCTAGGATGGCACATAACAATGATCAACGCACCTAGAAAATTGGCTTCCATGCTTTGTCTTAGCTTAAACCCTCTACGGCCTATATGAGATTTTGCATTTCTCTAAGGAAAAGGAAGGAATCAGGGGCCGGGAAAGGCCCAAAACAAAAAAGGCCAGTCGTCGTGATGTCGCTCTATTGCGCGCACACACGGGCTCTTAGACGCAGCCACTACGGGCAGGGCGGGGGTGGGGCCCACCTAGTGGCGTCGCGTCATCTTTTTCCACTTTGGCTTTGCTCTTGTTCGCTCTCCTTCCTTCCCCCTCGAAATCCAACCAACAAATGGAGAACGGAGAGAGAGGAGCACGAGCGTTGTGGCAGCCGCAAAGCGAGTGGAGCAGTTCAAGTTGGAGGATTCTAGGGCTAGGCTAGGGTTTCCTTCGCCACCCGTGCCGCCGCTCGGTATCTGTCTGTTACTAGATAGCAGATCGTCTATTACTTAAATGCAGTTTTTTTGAAGGTTCCCCTCTCTTGTGCGTCGCGCCGCCGTTGCTGCATGAGCTCCATAGAGAGGGAGGTTGGGTAATTTGCCGGTGGATTAGACGGGATCTACCCCCGTCTCGTTCTGCACGTCCCTATCTGTTCCATCCAGGCCTTTTACCTAGTTGCACTGTTTGCCTCCCCTGTGTGGATCGTTGATCTATCCGTGTTCTATCCTCTGGTTAGGGTTTATTTATTACCCGAATCTGTTGTTCGATGGTAGTTAGGGAAGAAGGGACCAGTGGTGGACGTAGCATTATAATATTAGGTGTACAAACTATTTTTTTCTTTTATTTTGTTTCTAATTATATCTATAAACAAAAATTTAATATCTACTAAATAACACTCATTCACACCTATAAACTCTAAAATTAGTCTTATGGAGGTGTTTATAGGGTGAAATTTGTGTGTACGTACATATGAGTGAGTGTGCGTGTGTTGTCACCGCTTTTGTGTCATGTCTTTGTGCAGTGCAAAAAAAAAGTTTGGCACTAAATATGTGATGTTACTTTCATAACTCATTTGGTGACTTGGTACATATGAAATGAATACTCAGATCTACATATGTATTTATAATGACAACTTTCTATACTTTTCCATATCTCTCCCTCATGTTTATTTATTCCTTATTTTTTTCTCATTATACAAAATATCTAGATCTAGAGTATTCCATGTAAAATCTTATTTGCATTTATCTATTCTTTAAATATTCTCATGCAAAATATAATATTGTATTGCTTGAAGTAGAATAATTATACCCTATATAATTGATGTTTATCTAGAAAATTTTAGAAGTAAAATTTTCTTATTATATAAGATACTAGGAAGGCAAATAAGTCAACCCCTAACATTATTCTACTATGAGAATATTTTGTCTTTTTAATAAAATATTGTTTTTTACTATAGAAGTTATTTTTAATAATCGAAAAATATTCTTTTACAAAGGAGTAAGTAAAAGATGTTTTACCTATAAAAACAACCATTTGCTCTTTTAACTAGTGTCAAGTAAGAGTGACAATATTCTTAGTTCATTAATTATATATTATTAATTGTACAATACTTTTCTCGAATGCATATTTATTTTTTTATGGTCGGTCTATTTCTATTTCTATTCGTCATGTCAAAGCTTTCTTTTGTTTTGCCTCATATTGACATTTTTCCTTTTAACTTGTATACCATTCTTTTTTGTTGAAGTTTTTCTATGGACTTAGCGCCTCTATGCGTCTCTACTTTTTTTTATGTCTTGTCGATGATAAATACTCGCTTAACTAAATTTATTACGATTTATAAAATATGACTATTCTAACATGCTAAAGTATTCTGTAACCTAACCTTTAACCTTGTTACAACATAAAAGTGCTTATAAATTAAATTATTAAACAAAAGAGAATGCTAGAAAGATTTAACAAGCGATATTGAATTGTTGGTACTCTTTATTAGTTTTTATTGGAGCAGAGAAGACAACTTTTTAATGAGTCCATACCAATTTTTTATTATGGTTAGCAATGTTTTTAGTTTATGGAAACTATTGTTTTCATATTTAGGACAAAAATATTTAATATTCACTTGAGAAATTATCAAAAAAAAGGCAAACTGTTTTTATTTTAATATAAATAAATTATTGGTATAGATGTTCTCATAAAAGTGGTTTTTAGCTTCAATAAAAAATATTCAATCTTAAAAAAATAAAAAATTCTATTTACTCATTATCATATTATTGTTATTTATTTTATTTAAAATAATATTGTGCTATTCAACAAGAGTGTCCGAGAAAAGATATGAAATCAACGAGGGAGAAAAAATAAAAACATTCAAAGAAACCATTATGTGGTGTTTAGATATTAGAAAATGAAAAATAAGATAAAAAATAAATTAATGATTAGAATTAAATAAGATATATATGAAAAATAAACGGATAAAATAGAGTAGTATATCTATCTTACCCCTGATCAAACACCGCCTCATCAAAATAAAAAAAAAAAAAAAACCGGCCGCCAAAGAAGCCCTTGTTGTAGATGCAACCTGCCTCTCGTTCTGTCTGTCTCTCTCGTTCTCCTCTCGTTCTCGGATGACTGGTCGGCCGCCGCCGCCGCCCTAAGCCAGACGCTGAGGCTTTGGTTGATCTTTTCGCCGGCGACGAGCACCCACCAGGTACTCCCACCCCATCTCTTCCCTTTCCTCAGGTACTCCCACCCCATCTCTTCCCTTCCCTTATGCTGTGCGAGGCTGAGCACTGGAACCCTAACCTAGCCGTTTGATTTGACAAGCCTCCTAACTTCGAAGTTTTTCCAGAAATTATTGGGTGTACATGTGTACACCCATGTCCCTTCACTGGATCCGCCCCTTAGGGTACCATCAGATCAACAGCCCCAACCCACAACCCACATTAGAACTCTCTCATATGTACATTACTTGCTCTTTTTTTAGGGTACATTACTTGCTCTAGAATGACGCCTTCCGCGACGGGACTAGTTCAGTTTACTTGTACATGCCCCGCAATGTGTGTATCACAGTTTTCATCATTTGCTAGTAATAATGTTTTTTCACGCATCATCCTTCATTCCATTGGCACAATTATTTTCTTATGTTAATTTTAATTCTATCAAGATATTCTACTGCGGTCGGTCTTGTTGATAAAGGACCATGTATGCATGCGAGATATACCAAGGCTCAATAGTTTGCAAATGCTGTGTCCATACTAGGCCTTTTGTTACCTGATGTACCAAGACTATAATAAGTGATAAACGGAAGACATCTTTTCTGTTCTGTTTCCTTTTTTACCTCAGTTTCGATGTTAAAAATTTGTATACAATGTAATTTTTTTAGTCTCACAGTCTTGTTGTATCTCTGCTATGCCAGCATCCCTCCGTCATGGTGAGGAAGAAAAGAACTGGCCCTGGAGAGAGTTCTGGGGAGGCTTCTGGAGCGCCTGGGCAGGGCTCTTCACAGCGTCCTCAGGCAACTCAACAGGGTGCCCGTGGTGGAGGGCAACACCAGGGCCGCGGTGGATATCAGGGCCGTGGAGCGCCTCCTCCACAGTACCCAGGCGGTGGGCCACCTGAGTATCAACCGCGTGACTACCAGGGACGCGGTGGATATCAGGGACGTGGCGGTCCACCTCCACAGGTTCCTGGTGGTGGGCCGCGCGGTGGATACCAGGGCCGTGGTGGGCCACCTTCACAGCATCCTGGTGGTGGCCCACCACCTGGGTCTCAACCGCGTGAATACCAGGGACGTGGTGGTCCGCGTCCCAGAGGGGGAATGCCACAGCCATACCGTGGCGGGCATGTGGGAGGTAGTGTTGGACCAAGTGTTCCCTCAGGTCCATCTAGACCAGCTCCCGAGCTGCACCAAGCCTCAGATGTCCAACAACAAGCCCCTGTGGTGGCAACACCATCACCGCAGGGAGCTGGCTCGTCCTCGCAGCCTAGGAAGGCCGAGGTGAGCACTGGACATGTCCAGCAACAGCTTCAGCAACTTGTGATTCATGAACAAAGTTCAGCCAGCCAAGCTGGTCATGTGCCACCAGCATCAAGCAAAGCGGTTCGATTCCCCCGTAAGGCGTCCTGGCAAGGGTACGCATGGGTCCAGGTGCATCGTGAAGGCAAATCATTTCTTTGCTGAGCTGCCTAATAAAGACCTCCACCAGTACGATGTAAGCCAAAAATAAGATGACATAATTCCTCACCGTAGTTTTTATATGAGATTTCTGATAATCATCCTGTTGTCATCAGGTTTCAATAACGCCTGAGGTTACTTCACGGCGTCAATCGTGCTGTCATGGCAGAGCTTGTAAAGCTTTATAGACACTCCCATTTGGATGGGCGTCTGCCTGCATACGATGGAAGGAAGAGTCTTTATACAGCTGGAGCATTGCCATTCACTTCGAAGACATTTGAAATTACTCTACAAGATGAGGAAGACAGTCTTGGTGGGGGCCAAAGGTATGTGCTGTTTTCCTGTGCTTAAAATGCATCCAAAATTTCCTACTGACATTCCTTCTGTTTTAAGGCGCCAGAGGGTATTTCGGTGGTGATCAAATTTGCCGCCGAGCTGATCTCCACCATTTAGCTATGTTTCTAGCTGGGAGGCAACCAGATGCTCCTCAAGAAGCTCTTCAAGTACTTGACATTGTGCTACGTGAGTTGCCTACTGCCAGGTAATCTTTGAGTTAATGGTATTTTGTTAAGAGTTATTTTCCTGTGGCAAAATATCCAGTGTATTCTGCATTTTCCCTGTGCAGGTATTGTCCTGTTGGTAGATCATTTTATTCTCCCAACTTAGGGAGACGTCAGCAACTTGGCGAAGGTTTGGAAACTTGGCGTGGTTTCTACCAAAGCATAAGGCCCACACAGATGGGCCTTTCTTTGAATATTGGTTAGATACCGTTGTTCTCGTGTTTTTTTTTTGTTTATTTTGTTTTGTGGGGGTAGGGGAGTGGGGTATCTACCTTCCAGTTTTCAAAATTGATACCTGATCATGATAGTTAGGAACACACTACATTCTAGATCATGGTGCCTTTGGACGTAGATTCTGGCATCACTATTTGCCATTTGGTCTTGTCTGAAATATTGAGTTTTCTCGATTTCTGTTTTCGCAGATATGTCCTCTACTGCATTTATTGAGCCCCTCCCTGTGATTGAATTTGTTGCTCAGCTTCTTAACAGAGACATCTCAGTTAGACCATTGTCTGATTCTGATCGTGTGAAGGTTTGATTTATTACCCTACCTTTCTTCATAGAAACTTTGGTTTATGATTCATCACAAATTTGCCCTCCTGTATATATAGATTAAAAAAGCCCTACGAGGTGTGAAAGTCGAGGTCACACACCGTGGAAACATGCGTAGGAAATATCGGATATCTGGCCTTACTTCACAAGCAACAAGGGAGTTATCGTACGTGCACGTTTCTTAGCTTATATCGGTTGATATCATAAGGTATAGTGCACTGATAGGGGATTTCAATGGTTTTCCTATGATAGATTCCCTATTGATGATCGTGGTACTGTTAAGACTGTGGTGCAATACTTTCTGGAGACTTATGGCTTCAGTATTCAGCACACCACTTTACCTTGCTTGCAAGTGGGCAATCAGCAAAGACCAAATTATCTGCCTATGGAGGTTAGCGTTCTGCTAGCTGTATTGCAATTGCTGTATTAACTATTGTACTATGTTTATCTTTATGTTTGATTTCTAAATGTTATATCCAGCTTCAGCATGTTTTCATAAGTTGCTTATGGCTTTGAAATACCAGGTCTGTAAGATAGTTGAGGGACAGCGTTACTCAAAAACGACTCAATGAGAAACAGATCACTGCTCTACTGAAAGTGACTTGCCAGCGTCCCCCAAGAGCGTGAGAAAAGACATATTGCAGGTGTGACTGCAATCATATTTCTTTGGTTTGACTAAGTAGGACCGTCGTTTTTTTGGTTTCCGTGCGCAAGTTTGACTCGATTTGTAGAAAAAAAAAATGCAACATTTGTATCTCCAAATAAATTTATTGAAGAACTAGATTCAAAGACTTTCCAATGATACTAACTATGTACCACAAATATTAATACTTTTTTTTATATATATTTAGTCAAAGTTGATTCTTGGAAGCAAAAAAACGACTGTCTTTTTGGAATGGAGGGGGTACATTCATAAAATGAGAGTTGCTTGATTAATTAATTATTTGTGCAAGTTTATATATCGCAGCGAAAGGCTGCCATATTTTATTATTGTTGCATATATAATGATATAATGATTATAAGTGACATGGAGTATTCTGTTTCTTTTTGTTGTTTAATTAGTTAGCTATTGCCTTCACAAATGTAAACCAATGAATTGACGATTCTAAATCTCTTGTTTGCTTTACCTATCTGATCAGACTGTGCATCACAATGCCTACTCGAGGATCCATATGCCCAGGAGTTTGGCATAAGGATTGATGAGCGCCTTGCATCTGTTGAAGCTCGTGTTTTGCCTCCCCCAAGGGTCAGTGAGTTTTCGTCTTGTTTAGCAGCACATAACAGTTGATGTGCATCTTTGGGCATACTCTGACCTTGTATTCTTCTTTCTGTATAATAGCTGAAATACCATGATAGTGGCAGAGAGAGGGATGTATTGCCAAGAGTCGGCCAGTGGAACATGATGAATAAGGTATGCCTCACAATGACTGCTGTCAAGACAAAATCTCTATTTGATTGAGTTTATTCAGTTGTGCTTCCCTTATGAAAATATTAGAGGTGAAAATTAAACATGATAAATATGCAACCCAATCTAAATAAAGTTTTGAGTTTATATATAACTACACAAAAAGTACTAAGTTAGTTCTGCAACCATGATATAGCTGCCAGCCTGCCACCCTTGAAGCATGATAGCATGCTTCCAAGACATTGTCTGATCATTGCAGGAGCAACACAATAATGAGATTGTTTATGTAAGTTTGATAGCTGCTAATGACTAGTGAAATTTCTTGTTCTGGGTTCCGGCTAACAACTTCATATTGTTTCTGCCATCCCTTGTCTCACAATTCCATGTGCTTGTGTAATTACATGGAAAATCTGTTCAAGAATTTTTGCATGATTTTACTTGCAAAACTCTGCATCTGGTTTTTATCTGAAATTATGCTCTTGTTTTGCCTGCATTTTCAATAACGCTGGTAGTTCATTCTTTGCTGATATTTATGCCACTTCGCTTACTGAATTGGTCAGTTAGGTTATATTCATATACCAACATTATTTTAACCTAAATTTAATCTATTTTCAACGTTTAGCTTGCCTTTGTTTTTCTACCTATTCCCTTCTGTTCCCCCTGACTGATCATTAAGCATTTTTTTATATTTTCTTGTGATTGTTCTTTTTATGTTTTCCTGTTGCTGTAGAAAATGGTCAATGGTGGTAGAGTTAAAAGCTGGACATGCATTAATTTCTCACTAAATGTGCAAGATGGTGCTGCCAGGAGTTTCTGTCATGAGCTGGCTTTGATGTGCCAAGTATCAGGAATGGTACGTATCACTCAGAACTTCAATATTACCATCTGTTTGTCATTCTGGTTTCTTTATTTTATTTGCTCTTCATACTCTCTTATAGGATTTTGCACTTGAACCTGTGCTGCCCCCAACCTATGCGAGGCCTGAACATGTTGAAAGAGCACTAAAGGGACGCTATCAAGATGCCATGAACATACTCAGGCCCCAGGGCCGAGAACTTGACTTGTTAATTGTAATACTACCTGATAATAATGGTTCTCTTTACGGTATGTTCTCTTCCAAAAGGCTCTTGAGCATTTGCTCAATGAATAAGCTTTGCTCTAATAGTATTTTTTTTTTCATTCTTCAGGGGATCTCAAAAGGATCTGTGAGACTGAGCTTGGATTGGTCTCCCAATGCTGTCTGACTAAACATGTTTTCAAGGCAAACAAGCAGCAGTATCTTGCAAATGTTGCCCTGAAAATAAATGTGAAGGTATGTAATTGCACTAACTCTTACCTAATCTTTGGTTTCAACGCCGATTTGTCTCTTGAAGTTATCCTACTTTTCAGGTTGGGGGAAGGAATACGGTACTTGTTGATGCTTTTGACAAGGAGGATCCCCCTTGTCAGTGACGTAGCAACTATTATCTTTGGTGCTGATGTGACCCATCCCCATCCCAGGGAAGATTCCAGCCCTTCCATTGCAGCTGTAAGTGAAGCCCTATTGTGACAAAGAAATACCAGAAGATATGGTACCTTTTTTCCATTGATATTTTACTCTTTTTTTGTTCTTACTGTTCTTCTCCTAGGTGGTTGCTTCTCAAGACTGGCCTGAAGTTACCAAGTATGCAGGATTAGTAAGTGCTCAAGCCCATCGCCAAGAATTGATACAGGATCTTTACAAAACATGGCAAGATCCCCAAAGGGGACTGTCTCTGGTGGCATGATCAGGTATGATTTTTATTAAGATAAATGAGATGCACTCACTCCATGTTTGGGTTCCTCCAGATGCATGACTTTTGTTGATTGTGCAGGGAACTTCTCATTTCTTTCTGGAGGGCAACTGGACAGAAGCCCAAGAGGATCATATTCTACAGGTTTGTATCCTTCCATAAGCATCTTTTCTGACTCTGATTCCCTGTCTATTAAACACTTGTATCGCTTTCAGGGATGGTGTCAGTGAAGGACAGTTCTACCAAGTTCTGTTGTATGAACTTGATGCCATTAGAAAGGTGAACTTGAGTTGGGTGCATTAGTTTGGTAACGGTCTTCACCTTTGTTCCTTCTCTGACAGCCCTTGCAAAACTATGAATATAGGCCTGTGCATCATTGGAGTCCGATTACCAGCCTCCAGTTACTTTTGTCGTGGTCCAGAAGCGTCATCACACTAGGTTGTTTGCTAATAATCACCACGATCAACGTGCTGTTGATAAAAGTGGAAACATACTGCCTGGTTAGTTCTTGATTGTGTCTTTTGTTACATTTTGGGCTTTTAGCTTATGTGATATCTTTTTGTGGATCGGCTACATTGTAAAATCTGAATGTCCTTAAACTGTTTTTATTTTTAAAAAATATATAGGCACTGTGGTGGACTCTAAGATTTGCCACCCAACTGAGTTCGATTTCTACCTGTGTAGCCATGCTGGCATTCAGGTTGGGTTTCCCTATCTCATCGCAGAATTTCATTTGTCTGTTTTATCATGCTAATGATGGAAATCATTTTGGGGTCCTTTCAGGGAACAAGCCGCCCTGCCCATTATCATGTTCTGTGGGATGAGAATAAATTTACCGCTGATGGGTTGCAAACTCTCACCAACAACTTGTGTTACACGTAACATTTTTACTGCTCCATCCATCTATTCTTTTTCATCTGAACTCTTTTTAGCACTGATTTCTATACTGAAGATCAACCTTTTCAGGTATGCTAGGTGCACTCGCTCAGTATCAATCGGTAAGCCCGACTTGGCATTGAGTTTTAATATCTTGATGGCCACCCACCCACCCACCCACCAATGAGGTAGGGGTGGGGTTGTAATATCACGATACAGAATGTTGACCGTTGTTTGTATTGGTTGCAGTTCCTCCTGCCTATTACGCTCACCTGGCAGCCTTTCGAGCTCGATTTTACATGGAGCCAGATACCAGTGACAGTGGGTCTATGGCGAGCGGTGCTACGACAAGCCGTGGCCCTGCACCGGGGCGCGCAACACCAGGGCTGGTGTTGGGAATGTTGCTGTGAGGCCATTACCTGCCCTCAAGGAGAACGTGAAGCGCGTCATGTTCTACTGCTAAGATTGACGCTGCGCTGATGCATTTATTGTGCTTTACCTGAGACGAGTATTTTACCAAGTACCTGCACGTTATGGTGATGCTGGCACACCATTATGCTTTGCCAGGTTAATAATAATCAGAGCTGTGAATTGGAGCTACCTTTTATATTGTACTACACTGGTATTGTAAACTGGTTGCGGTAACTTTGCGTACTATTGTTAAGATTAAGATGGGTTTGTCGTGGATTAGATTGCACTATTATTGGAGGCCTTTGTGTGTGCAAACGTGCTTATTGGTGGGTACTGGGTAGTGTCGCCACCTCCTGGGTGGTGTCGGCCTCGCCCACGCATCACCTGCATCGACTTTGTCCGCATCACGTTAAGCCCTAAGGGCCTGTTTGGATAATGCAATTTTTAGAAACTACTGGTTTAGAAAAAAAAAAAGGTCATGAGTAGAGTTTTTAAAACTAAAAAAAAACTACAGTTTTGATAAAACCATGATTTTAGATAATACAAGATTTGTTGCATTCAAACACTTAGTAGCTTTTAAAAACCAAATTATTCTGTAAAACCTTAGTATTTCTCTAATACTTTAAAAATACTTTGCATCCAAACAGGGCCTAAACTTTTAATCTATCTATTTGCTTATCTTATCAGTCAGGTTTATTAGCTATTTGAATAGTATTTTTCTATCACAGCAAATCAACTGGTTTGTCTTATCGATCGTGAGGGAAATTGCGAGATGTGCAGTTTTCTTATCATCCAGTGAAGTGCGATATGTACATTATTTCAGGGCGGAGAAAGCAGTTATTTTCCTTGGGTTTGGGCGTCAGCCAAGTGGGTTTGTGTAATTTTTTTTGTTTTTGAAAATAAAATACTAGAAGACAAACGGCTGAAAAAAAAGAAAACAGGAAAAAGGCGACGCTTTCTCCATGTCATATGCCGCGAATCGAAGGAACCTTCTTTGTGGTGGCATCGTCAGGGGTGGCGTCACCGTGGAAAGTATTATTGTATAATAGTTGAACATGAGCAGTAGAATAGAGTACTCCCTCCGTCCCAAAAAAGATGACGTTTTGGATGTTCGTGCCACATGTTTGATTCGATTTATAGAAAATATGTACAATATTTATATCTCTAAGTAAATTTATTAAAAAAACTAGATCTAAAGATCTTTCCAATGATACTAATTATGATACTAATTGATAATATTTATTATTTATAAAAATTACCTAAGATTTTTTCCGAAATCGGTAGTGCTCTTTTTCGGACGGAGGGGAGTAACAGATGATGAATTATATATTATAGTGGTGTTCCGGAAATATCTCATCTTTTCTTAGGTGACTGATATGATGTTGGCGCTTTTATCATGTTCGTCTGTTGACTGCGTGCATTTGAATGCCAATAGCCGCCGGCTGTCGGCATGTATGCTGTCTGCTATGGTGGGTCTTGTCTTGTGTGACCTTGAATTGGCAGGGCAGCTGCCTGCCTTCTTCCTCACTTGTTTCCCTTTCCTTTCCTGGTGGTACGGTGTGCAGTGCATCATCCATGCATCATCATCTCCTAATCTTTTGGCAGCTGCACTGCACTGCACTGCACTGCATCGTAGACCCCTCTCCCTTCTGCATAGTAGAGTAGAGTAGAGTGTGGTTATGATAATAATCACTGCACTCTATAAATTGGCCTACTACACTCCATTTCTCCTCACTCATCGCCTTCCTCTCCTTTCCTCCATTGTTGTCGATCAGCTGCTAGAGAGAGACAGCAGTAGCACCACCCAGATCGAATGGCGACGCCGACGGACCAGCACGCCACCACCACCGACAACGCCGCCATTATTCCTCTGCTGAGCCCGTACAAGATGGGCGAGTTCGAGCTGTCCCACCGGGTGGTGCTGGCGCCGCTGACTCGTCAGCGCCTTACGGCAACGTCCCGCAGCCGCACGCCGCCGTCTACTACTCCCAGCGCGCCACCCGCGGCGGCCTCCCTCATCACGGAGGCCACGGGCGTCTCCGACACGGCGCAGGGCTACACGGACACGCCCTGGGGTGTGGACGCCCGAGCAGGTCCGCGCGTGGCGGCCCATCGTCGACGCCGTCCACGCCAAGGGCGCCGTCTTCTTCTGCCAGCTCTGGCACGTCGGCCGCGCGCCCCACCACCGCGCTCCAGCCCGGCGGCGCGGCGCCATCTCCAGCACCGACCGCGGGCGTGTCCCCGCAGGTCAGCAACGACGGACACATGGAACACTTCTCCCGCCCGCGGCGGCTGGAGACCCACGAGATCCCGGGGATCGTCGACGACTTCCGCAGGGCCGCGCGCAACGCGCTGGACGCCGGCTTCGACGGCGTCGAGGTCCACGGCGCCAACGGCTACCTCATCGAGCAGTTCCTCCAGGACAGCGCCAACGACCGCGACGACGAGTACGGCGGGCTGGAGAGAACCCGCTGCCGCTTCGCGCTTCGAGGTGCGGTCCGCGCCGTGGCCGCCGAGGTCGGCGCGCCGGCCGCGTCGGCGTCCGCCTGTCTCCGTTCGCCGACTTCATGGACTGCCACGACCCGACCCGGAGGCGCTGGCGGCGTACATGGTGGACAAAGCTCAGCGACGTCGGCGTGCTCTACTGCCACATGATCGAGCCGAGGATGGCCATCGTCGACGGCCGCCGGCAGATCCCGCACCGCCTGAAGCCGTTCAGGGACGCGTTCAGGGGCACTCCTTCATCGCCGCCGGCGGGTACGACAGGG